>OX424574.1:149444877-150044877 GCA_949152435.1 Gastracanthus pulcherrimus | reverse complement strand
TGGGCGAGAGATTGAGAGAAGGAGAAAATAACGAGGGATCGTTGATAGTAATATGGTATTGACGTACTAACATTTAAAAAGATATTTCGGTTTTCAGTAATTTAATAGGTAAAATTATTAAAAGACGAATGACGTCAAGTATTATTCGTGGCGAGGTTTGGTAAAAGAACAATATGGTATTTCATCTGTATTTCGAAAAAACGTAAACAGAATATATTTTATATTTTATTAATAATTTCCTGCATACATTCTGCGCATAAATATCTGCAAATAAACTGTTTAAAATATGCAAATATTTAATATAATTTTAAAAACAATATTTTAAATGTAATACAGGAAATATTACATGTCATTACTATTTAAATAGTCGTTACTATATCTGTATTATACATCGATAAATATATATAGTATGTAATTTAATAAAAATATATTATGCGCATATACAGCTATGGTGAAACAGTATGCTTTATATTGTATTGGCTTTGAATTTAGGACTAGAAAGTCTGTAGATTTTGAGAAAAAGAAATTTAACAAAATTATTTTAAAGTTTTCTTGATTCTCTTATAGATAACATTTTCAGAAAGATAACACCCCTAACATAAACATACTTTAAAAAGGGGGCTTCAAGAAAAGAAAGCTCTATTCTCCAGAGAAATATCTAAAAACTTCCTTAATTGTCTGGGCGCAAGCCTTCGCATTTGGAACAAAAAACTGCTAACAGGCCACTCTCAGTCTGCGCCATATAACCTTGAAATAATCCTTGTTGAAAGCCCGGTACGCGAGAAATTGTCGAAACCGCATAACCATCACTTTGTAAATACCGGAGAAAGGCGGCCTCGCTGAAGTCATAAGATCCGAAACAAGGAGCAAGAGCAGTCGGGCTCCGAAAAAAGAGCACAACCGAAACGAGGCGAGGCCTCGTCTGACTATCCGCGGTCTGCACTACTTGCTCGCACAGCGCGAGGCCTCGCACAAATTGCTCCCATAGTCCCTTCTCCCTCCCTTCTCCCTCTCTCTCCCTTTCTCTCTCTCTCTCTCTCTCTCTCTCTCTCTTTCTCTCGCTCTCGCTCTCTTTACCTCACTCCGGAGGTCGCTTAGCACGCAATATAGCCCGGCCGCAATAGCATAACCATGATATATCTGCACAATTTGTAGTAATTCCGTTAAAACAGAATAATGCGCCACCCCCGCTGCGAGCTGCTGGCCCCGGGGTGCTTCCTTCCTTCCTTCCTTGCTTGTCTGTTTACTTGCGCCTGTACTGCTTGCTTGGGCCGCTTTGCAGTTCTGCGTTCTTATAGGGGAGAGTGGGGCACGATGAGCAACCTTGAGTTTGAAAGCTTATTAACGTTTACATAGCTTGTGAAATAATGTTTTATACGTGCCCTAGTAAAAATTATTTTATATATAATCATAAATAGTTATATATCCTTATATATAGTTGTATATACAAATTATTAATACAAATATATATAAATATATATGGTTATATATGGCTATATATAGTTATGTTTGGGTTATGATTATAAATAATTGTATTATAATTATATACAACCATATATAACTTAGGTAGGTACAGGTAATGTGGCCATGCAGATAAAGTGACCACCTACACGAGATCTCGTTGTATGCGTTATTCTGGGGCGCCGTAACTCCTTCAGTATATGTATTGTGACAATAGATGTTGAGAGGCGCGGCGACCTCGCTGCTAGCGATCTCTAATTATAAGATAGGGTCTTATTTATGAGCGAAAGCAACAAAACTCTGATTTCTTAGCAGTGCATGTATATAAAGAAACTATATTTATCAGCGTGATATGAGCGAGAAAGAAATCACACGGTACATAAAATTGTAGCTTTTTTGACGTACTTTAAGATGTATGTGCCACTTTTTGACGTAGAGTTTATCTTTGATGCGAAAATTGCTTCTTTCGTTGACGTTTATCGGTTGGTAAAGTGGCCATATGAAACAATGCAAGGCAAAAAGCAATAGACGCCAATAAAAATGGCGATTGCTTCTTCAAAATTCCTAGGCCTACTAATCACAAAATAACGACACCAAGGCGTACGCTACGACACCATGTAGTTAAATAACAAATAAAAGAAGTCTCCGGTAGGCTAGTCTTGGCTTTTTGGAGCACTTATACGACTTTACCATAAGAACTGATAGATGGCCACTTTACCAATATTGTTGATAAAGTGGCCAATTATTAATTACTTAGAACTTCTTCAATTAAAATTCAGAGTGTAAATTTTTTGCAAAAAAACTCATGAAGTATTAAAGTTAAAGATTCAAATACCATGCCTCAATAGTTCCCAAAGCCCCAAAACCCGATATCTACTGGGAATCGAAAAATCCTTAAGGTGGCCACATTACCTGCACGTCCTTCTATATAATTTAAATCCTTTTATAGAATTCTAAAGTACTTATATATAATTATATATGACTATATATAACGTTACTTTTTTCTACCCACTCTATTTTACTTCTCTGAAGTAAAAGAACGATACCAACGATACAGAGGCAATCGGCCCCCTAAATCTAACCTATAAAACCTATGCCATCGTTTAAAGCATCAGAGAACATGAAATTAAAAAAAAATCAGCACCCTAGACTCAAGGGAACTTTAGATATTAAGAATCAAAGTTTTCAAAACCCTTTCGTAACCTTTTCGTCACCTTTCAATTGCCACCAGGTACGTGAAAAAAAATTGTGCCAACGCACCATATTTGACCAAAATCCTTAAGGGTAGTTTTTTTCTAAACCGTTAACCGCCTGTAAATTTTATAATTATAAATTTCGATAAAATCTTTCATATGAGCCCTCATTCGATTGCTGAAAAGTGTGTCAAGTGGTATTTTAAGAATAGTCTTAAAATACTACTAAGGAAGCACGCCCTCCACAGGACGATGGCTCGAATCGATAGCTTTTTACGTCAGTTTTTATTTGCCGTCTTGTTCGTGAAAAAAATTGTGCCAACGTACCCTATTTGACCAAAACCCTTAGGGGTAGTTTTTTTTCTGAACCGTTTACCCCCTGTAAAATGGTGAATATGGTGAAATCTTTCACTTGAGCCCTTATTCGATTGTCGAAAGTTGTGACAAGTGGCTGTTTTATGGTTTTCTGAGGTTTTGTGTCTTTTAGGTGTTAAAAATTTTTATTCTTAATATCTCAAGTTCCTTTGAGTCTAAGGTGCTGATTTTTTTTAAATCATGTTTTTTGATGCTCTAAACGATGGCATAGATTATATAAGTTATACTTAGGGGGCATATTGCCTACGTATCATGGGCATCGTTCTTTCTAGGTCCATTTATATATAATTGTATATAACTATATATGACTATATATGAGGTGTCTACTGGTATACCTTATAATGCACTTCAGATACTACTCTTACAACAAAGCTGTTGGGAATAGTTAAGATAACGGGTTGGTAACTAGATGATAAGTATTATGATTATTAATATTATTATTAATGACCACCTGGGGTAATGCAAGACCACTTTCAAAATCTTTCGGTCAAACTCTATTATTGAATATTTTATTAATGACGCATTATTGGAGTATTTTGTACTATTTAGTTTTTATGAACTAAAAATGAAGTTACAGTACGAATTATTTTCATGCACTTGAAAGGAGCTATCGGCAATTTAAATGCTGCCTACCGACATTTGACTCAATTCTAGTCAAACGTCGGTATGCAGCATTTAAATTAACTATACAGTCGAGTCTCCTGGCACTGATATTCCCGGCACTGTTTCTCCCCCGGCACTGATACTGTCTTAAACTCCCGGCACTGAAATTCGGTCAGGTCCCGCTATATATATGCGCTGGGCCCCGAGCGCAACAACTGTGTGCCAAATTCTGCGTACATTAATTTATTGCAGAAACATGATTATAAACTCAATTAACATTACTAATTTAAATTATTATGTATTTATAAATACGAAATTTTATAAATTTACATATAATATACAAGTAAGGGTTTTATAAATTAATAAAGTTCATTAAAACATTCTATGTTAAATCGTTATTTAATTATTGTGCAATGTAGTTAAACGTAAAAAAGCGTGTATAAGAGGTTAATATAAAAAATATTCTATAAATAGGTTAAAACCGAAAAATGTTACATAAAGTATTGCAAATAAAAGGTTTCATAATTTTATAAAGAAGTTTATAAAAATTTTATGAATATAACTTTATTAAAATAAATTCTTGTTGTACTTAATCATAGAGAAGCCACGGAGGAAAAATGCATTATGTACGGTAGATTCGGTCCTGGCACTCGGCACTTATTGGACGGCGCGTCGAACCTACCTAAGTATCAGTGCCGGGAAGTTCGATTAATTAATTTTAAGTGCGTAAAAAAATTCTGACTCAAACTTCATTTGTAGTCCATAAAAAGTATAAGTACTCCAGTAATGCACCAAATTCAATACAACCGAAATCAATCCAAATGAAAAATAATAATTACAATGCTATAGTTTATTTTTCTTTACATAAAAAAATATAAAATAAAGTATATGAAAGCAGGATTCTTACGTTTTTTGATTAAAATATAAAAAAATTTGCTATTGTATTTTGTTAATCTTTGTTATTATAAAAATTTTGTAAAACCTGTCAAATTTTAATAAGTTTTAATAAAATTATATCTGGTTATGAAGTACAATGTAGATTAGACAGTATACCAAATTTAAACATTATACAAGTTTTTCTCAAAACTAATTTTTCTAACTTTAATTGGCTTGCGCAAGAGGTTTTAATGAATCTTTCTGAAAGTTTAAAAAAATATTTCTTGTACATGGAACAAAAACTGTGGACTAAAATTCTTTTCTTCAGATCTCATTTTATTATTTGTTAATAATAAAAAAAAACGCTGCTAATTCATTGGCACATAGCTTCATCAAACTAAATTAATTGTTATTACAATTAATTTGTGGTGTTAGAAGGAGAGAGCGCATTTCTCGTTACAGGAATAGACTGGGTTGGTTGACTATAGAGGGAAGGAGGGCATACTTTGCGGCGGTGCTTATGTACAAGGCAGTCAATATGGAACAGCCGCCGTACCTTGCAGCCCTCTTCCCAAAAAATCAGGCTCGGTCCTCCAGTAGGTTGAATACGCGAGAGCTCTCAGTTCCAGAGTCGCGCAATAACACGAGTCTCTACTCCTTCAATGCCCAGGGCGTGCGACTCTGGAACTCCCTTCCTCGTAGCCTAAATAGTCTGCACTCGCTAAGTAATTTCAAAACAGCGCTACGCAGACACTTGGATGAAGGACACGGTGACGACTAATATTGCATAGTGTTGTTTCGTCATATTTGCTTTTAGAGCAGGGTTTTATTGTAAGTGCAATATCTAGCTTTAAGAAATAATGAACTGTGATAACAGAGATATATAACATGTAAATCAACGAACTGCGATAAGCGATGATGTACTATTAAAATGTGATTTGCGTTTTGTGACTAAATTGTAACGTATAAGACTGCACTTAAATATATTCTGTACCTGATCCATATGTACATATAATTTTTGAGCAATCAAATAAAGGTCTTATAAAAAGAAATTGTTCCAATATGAAATTCTTTGCTCTAATAAATTAATTTTAAATTATTATATATCTTTCTAATTAATAGCTTAAAAAAGAGGTGTGCTTTTTTATCATTGATGGTTTGACAAACTATATTATTTTACTAAAATTACAGAACGATAGGTAATAATCCTTATCACAACAATTTTTTCTCTGTATGTAATTTATTAAAATTATTTAAATATTTATATTAAATGTAATCAATGTTAGTACGTATATTCATTGAATTCTTAATCATCTAACATTTTTTGAATGATTTTTCATCATAGATTTCCGAGATATAACCGTTGTTTAAATTTAGTTTTAAATATGACTTTTTTCGTGTATACTTAACAATAGAAGGGAAAGAGTCTACGGAAAAGAGGTTGATATTCTAAATTTATAGTTGTAAAAGATAGGTAATTTTATACCCTTTTTAATGCATTTATACTAAATTGATTATAATATTTCTAACATACTAAAACACTCGAAAACAAAAATCCAAAAATATAAAAATTGTTATAAAAAAACGAGCGGATGAATCTTTAAATTTCTTTTTAATTTCGTATCTTCATTGAAAAACAAAGAATGAGCCCTGTGTGGACCAAAATGACCGTGGCACTCTCGAAATTCAAGCGAACAAAAAAAAATTTTAAAAATACGTAACCTCAAATATCCTGGCATATAAAGGTCGTTATGATCTGGGCAAAGAACTCAACCAAGAGATAGTAGAAACTAACTTTTTGAAAAGATTCAAATCAAATGCTGCCGTTTTACTACAGTTATCGTAGGTGACAAAAAATCGATTTTTCTCACAAGAAGATTGTTTTTCTTTAAAAGAAAAAGATAAAGCCTCAAAATTTTTACTATATATTCTTCATATTCCTAATTATCTCAATTTTTTTCAAAAAATTTCCATCTTATATTTCACCGATATAACCGTTTGGGAAAAATGACCATTTCGTGAATAACAAAATTATTTTGTATAACATTATCACCCACTCGATGATATTATTTATATGGCATCAAGAAATCGAAAAAAACTAAAACTCAAAAATCGAAAAACGGCTAAAAAATAAAAACGCATCTAAAAGCAAAAAAAATCCACATACACACACACACCTAACCACACATACACCCACACGTATACGCACCCGCCACGCCCACACACACGCACACGCACACGCACACGCACACGCATACGCACACGCACACGCACGCGCACACGCACACGCACACGCGCACGCGCCTACGCACACGCACGCACACACACACATCCATACAGCCATTTTTTAAAAGTACTGTATTTTGATTCTTAATGTCTTAAAACATGTTTCTAACATGTTTTTAGCAAAGCTTTTTTGTTTACCAACACAAAGTTTTCTCCATGAGGGTGCAACATCGATTTTTGAAGCATTATTAAAAGTCAAATGAAAACTATATTGTTTTAAAAAATTATAAGAACATTTTTGAAATCTAATTACTTAATAGTTTCTTTCGAGTGTTCAATAAGTGATAGATTCAACTTTTTTTAGTTATATTTTAAATTTTCGTCATTCTCGTTAAAAATAAGTCTAATTTTCTTTACAATAACCTTCTTGTACCATCCTTTATAGGCCTTTATATTCTTAGCTCATTAAGATGTAAGATAAAAAGGTTTTTAATTCATCATAAATGTATCTCAAACGAACTTATCAACAAATATAAAACTCACTTATAAAACTATCTAATCCAATATTATATATTTGTTTTTTATCCTTGAAATTCCCATAGCTTTCTTGGTTTCAAACTTCAAATTTTCATTTTTTATTTCTTACACATTCACAAGGGCTTCTAGTTATTCTTCATATACATTAAATGCATTACCTTATTATTTAATTCAGCTAAAGAATTGACGAAAAAGATTATTTGGTTTATGAGAAAGCTGGAAGCCTATTTGACCTGTCAAATCCATTGCGCCCCATGCTTCCCTATGCACACCACCTTATGTTTCGCTTCTTGAGAGGTTCTTGAGGCAAGAAAGGGGAAGAGGAAGGGAGTACGTATGTATACATTACGTATGTATATATATGTGCAAGCGCGGGCGGGCGCTTCTCCTTTAATCGATTGCCGGCGATTTGGACGAGGGAGTGATTTGCGATCGGGCTAACGTTTACTACAGTTACGGGCCGTAGCATGGGTATATCGCTGCCGGGAGGGGCGAGAACCGGGAACTCGGGGAATTTCATTGCTCGTGCGAGGCAAGCGCCTGAGGCATGCCCGGCTATCTTTGAAAGTCACGCGAAATTCGATATTGTTGCGGGAGTAATTGTAGGGCTATCGCTGCAGCTTCTGCTTCTTTGAGATATTAACAGGTGCCTGCGTCATTTGTTTCGCGATGTTGGATTTATTCTCGATTTTCAATGTGGATGATTTTTGAAAGATATGTTTCTTTTTGGAAGTGATAGTAGAAGAGCTTAAGACTATTAAGGATTATTGTGTACATATAAAATCTTTGTCGATTGATTGAATCTAAATTAAGCAGTCTCATAAAGTAGATTGCATGACAAAGAAGTAGTATACTAAATACTGATTACGAAACGGTTATAATTAAACGTATAAAAAACAAGCATAATTATTGCCTACTTTGGAACATTTTTATTTTAAATTTAATATCCCAAAGGTTTCAGGAACATTCTGGCAATGGCTTTTTCATATAAATTTATAAAAAGCACTATAATCCTCTTTAGTAATTTACATGTCCTGCTTCTCTTAAACATCATTTGTATTCTGGTTTCAATCTAACTATTTAATTATTAATAATAATTGATTTATATTATCAGCAAGTTATTTGCAAAATTAAATACTTCCTTTCAAATGGATTAAAAATTTAAAACATATTATTTTACTTTATCTCTATCAATTATTTATTCAATTTTTATTTTTTAGAATTTACGTAAAATTTGAAATATTTTGAAAATTTGGCTTGTTTATAGATATCATTAAAAAATTATACAGGACTTTGACTGGTTGAGTAACTTTAATTTAGATATTTTTTTATACTATTATTTCTTAATCTTTTTTCTTTGGAAGTAAAAATCGTAGAATAATTTTTAAAGAAACAAATTGCAGATGATTTTATCTACTTTAAAATACTGTTGGATTTAATTTTTATATTTATTATTTAGAAAACGACAGATAGTTGTAAAATAGTTTAAAACTTAAGGACAAAAATTACCATTTAAATCAATGTAATTTATTATCCTTGAGTTTTAAACTATTGTTTCACTATCTGTCATTTTATGAAAAATGAATATAAAAATTTAATTCCCACGGTATTTTAAAGAATATGTAAACACCTTGAATTCCCATTTTTTAAATTATCCTACGCTATTTATTTCCAAAGCTATAAGGTTCTCAAAGCTACCGGCAAACACAAGCCTTTAAATGTAAAATTTGACATCGTCCTTAAGTTTGCGTAAGCACCACTGTATCAATCTACTGCACAAATATCTCATCCAACAAACATGTCCAACTTCTTCTTCAACAACAATCACTCATAACAAAAAATCGAAAGAGAGAAAGAAAGAAAGATAGATAGATAGAGAAGCCGGAACAGAAAAACCAAAGATAACTCCGGCGCAAGTAGCGGCGTAAATCAGGTGCGGAAAGTAGCTCGCGCACAGCTCCCGGAAATCCAACAAGTGATTTTATTGCCGGCGTGGTCCTTCCTTCTCGCCTAGCGCGCACCATCCCCGTGAGAGCGCGTCGCGTACCTCTCGCTCCCCCCCCCCCCCCCCCACTCGTCCCGCCCCCATGTCGGAGTCTCCTTCGTGCCGATATCGACGATTCCCCCCGGGCCGGTGCAGCAGACGCCCGCGCGCGAATATTCACGGGAGCAGCCGGACGATTTATAGGTTAGGTTGTCGCGAGAGACGCGAAACTTGCCGATATCTGCTGGCAAGCCGGCTGCGTTCGATTCTTCATGGAGAGAAATTTATTGTGAAGAGAGGGGTGAGAAGGTTTTTCATCTTTCTTTATCTTCTTACGTGCACGCAATTGAATGTAAGCGGGATGTAAATTTGAATGGGTGAGCGATGTCACGATGATAAAGTACAAACGGAGGATTTTTTATTTTGCGAATAGGTGTTGAAGGAACTTCTTTCGTGAGTCGCAAGTAAGTGATAAGAAAAGAAAGTTTGAATTTGAGTGAATTTATTGATAAATATGTGGATGATCGACGATTGAGTTTTAACTCATTCAGAATGTGCCAAGATCGGAATACAGGGCGGAACGTTCAGAAATCCTTTGCTCGAATTTGTCCGAACATCCCTATAGTAATGTAAACACGCATAACTATTGTCTGTGGCAATATAAACTCTCTAAAATATAGTCAGGTGCAAATAGTTTATGACGCATCTAGGAAGGTAAAGAATTGGCAAGTTCATAGCACGTGTAAAATGCCACCCGAGCCGAAGGCGAGATTAGTTAAAAAAAATAACTAAAGTAACTTGTATATTATTGTGAGCTGTCGGATATTAACTTGTTAATAGCTAACTTAAGTTATTATTTAAACTTTTTAACTAAGAAAGATAACGGTGGTACATACACAAAACCATATTCACCTTCAGCAAAGAAGTAACATTATACATAAGTACAATTAAATTAGATCACCTTCTTGTTATAAAGATAGGTTGATTCAAAATGTACATTTTAATATGTTCTTTAACTGTATTTATACTTTACTAGTTAAATAATAACGTTAAAATGTTATAGTATAATTTAATACTTCATTTCATATTTCATTTACAAGTAGAATTATATACAGTTATTTATAAAGAAGAAAAATCATGTTACGGTTATAAAAGTATGTATGATTGCACACCGTTATAGGTTAAAATCTCTAAGGAAACATTTTTAATATGTATATATATATATATGTAGATGTCGAAGTTGCAAAAAAGAACGTGAATTTAGAAAAAATTGAAGTTTGCTAGTTAGGGATTTTAACTTATAAATCCATACATTATATCATTTAAGTTCTTATATGTATGAACCTAGAACATTATTATATAGCATAACGAAAATAAATTTAAAAAATTAGGATCTACTAAAAGACAAAATGAAAAAATAAAACTAAAGTTTGCCTTACTAGATTCATTCTATCTCAATTTCATTTTATTTAGTACGGAGCGATTGATTAAATTTTGTATTTCAATAACAAAATGAATTATTTTTTCTCTCAATTTAATTGACGTTTATTTTTACTTTCTTAGTACCAATATATATCTGACATCTTTCTTTATTTAGTAGCCGCACTCTATTGGTATTACTCTCTTAAAACAAATAAACATAATAAAATACGCTGTAAATCAACGTGAGAATTGAACATTTCCTCACTGTTTTAAAATTCCATTTTCGGCTCTAAAAAGCAAAGAAACTTTTCATACGTGGACGACGCGCCGACCCCTCCAATCAATTCTCCCCCAACACACGCCTCTTTCCCCTCGCTAAAACGGCTCAAAAGTCAAATTCGGCAGACGCAGTGGCACCTCATTTATTACCCCCGCAAAGAAACCCTCGCGCTTCCTCCTCGCGCGCAACACATCCGCACAGACAAATTTCCCGGCGACTACATCTCCCTGCTCCTTTCTTTTTTCCCGCAGCACTTCTCGTCTCTCCGCGCGCACGTAATAATAAAACAATCCGGGGAAGCGCGTGTTTTCGCGCTGCCGCGGCCTCCCGTAATGCCTTTCAGCGTCGAGCTTTCGCGAGGGCCGCAGGAACAAGGAAGTAGCAGGAACGAGAAAAGAAAGAGAAGCGAAGAAGTGAGGGGGGCGAAGGAATTCGCGACGGCGCGGCGGCGCTTCGAAGAATGAACAAGTTAACTTTCGATGTGGAGCAATTTAAGTTTTGTAACGAGCGTGGTATGCGCGCGCGAGCGAAGCAAAGACAGCTCGAGGGGCTTGCGCGCGTCGGTGGAGCTCCGCGGAGGAAGATGAGAATTGACCGCGGTTTGCCTTACGGCTCGCGCGGCGGCGAGCTGCTGCTGCTGCTGCTGCTGCCGTACCTCCAGCAAGTTCGCTCATGAATTAATTTCGCGACGGGATCGCTTATACTACATTAACTTTTAATTTGCTAAACGCCTTGGCCGCAGCTATTTGTACTAAGTTTTTCATTCTCCCTGTGCCTGTCTATTTCTTTGTACTTTCTATGTTGGTTATTGTTTCTTTTTTACTAGCCGGTCACGTGACTTCTGCGATTGTCAGATGATCTGTTTGGTTTTGTCGAGTTACCTTAGAGTGAAACGTCGTGGGAAAATACATTAAAATTAAGTTAAGGGCTTGACAAGCTACTGAGGATAAGCTGGTACTTTCAAATAGTTCAACTTAACATTTATTTTGATTAAATCTAATTAGACGTAAAAGACAGGCTTAAGTGTCGTCTGCTTTGATATACTATCGCACTCACTCTAGGGTGCTTTTTACAGTTGAGTTTTAATCGTTTTGAACATTTTTTTATTATTAGTTCTTAGAAGTTTCTAAGGGGAGGTAAAGGGTACTTTTTAAAATAATTTTGTGTGTGTATGTGAGTGTATGTATGTGTGTGTATATATGTGTGTATGTATGTGTGTGTGTGTATGTATGTATGTGTGTGTGTGTGTGTGTGAGAGAGAGTGTATGTGTGTGTGAGTGTGTGAGTGTGTGTATGTAAATGTGTGTATGTGTGTATGTGTGTGTGTCACAATAAGTCTACTTCTCACCCTTAGTCCACAATACACTATTAATTTTCTAATCTAACAGGCCTATGTTTGCGCTGTGTCGAAAAATGACCCGCTTTAATTGCGCTCTATGTGCATAAGTAAAACACGTAATCAAGAAATGTGTTACAAAAAGTATGGTGTTCACCACGGGCGAATGGGTTTTAACATTCAATCAAAAAAGACCCACTTTTCGCTGTTGGTACGCAATATACTGTTGTGTCACACATGAACGAAAACGCATTTTTTCATACCCAAATAGCCGGACTAAAGTGACCGTTTTCCGACCGCAGGACGGAAAAGACTTTTGCGCCCGCTATCAAATCAGCGGACGGTAAAGTAAATTTTCTAAAAGAAGCCTTAAGAGAGTTTAGGAACCCTTAAAGATGGGGTACCATTCGGGTGATACCACATGTTTAGATGTGCCTAAACACTCTAGTAGGCTGATTTTGCAGTCTAATAAGTGTGTGTTTGCACTGTGTCGAAGAACGGCCAAATTTAGTTCCACTACATAGGCATAAAAAAACACGATGTGCACCATAGGGGAAGGCCTTTTTCGCCCATGTGGCTTGTGCTTGCTTGCCTTCAACTCGTATTGCAAACCTCACACGCGGGTGAAAAAAGCCTACTGTTCCCCCATGATGCACAATATACTATTCTGTCACGTGATAGAAGAAGAAAACTGCAGTAATCGATTTAAAAATTTTCAATAAGGTAGCGTTTTACAATCCCTTGGCTAAGTTACTGGGTTAAATTTCCAAGATATTTGAGTTTATTTTTTTTTATTTTGATCTCTTATATCTCGGGAATGGCATGGTCACTTTAGTCTACTCAGTGCTCTTTTTTTCTGTTTTTGATAAAAATTCGAAATTAAAAAGAATTGTTAAGTTTCGTTAATTCGTTTTTGTTTTATAACTATTTTTATCATCCATGATTTTTCTTGTGGTGATATAATAAATTTACTCTTCATAAACTTAAATTTTTTACTAATTGTAATAATTTGCTGGCAATAATTTATTATTTAGCATGTAAAATAGTATTATTGTAACGGTTGTGGTTATCGAGAAAGAAACAAAAAATAACAGAGATCGGGCATCACACTCATGTCGCTTGAACGGCAGTCGCCTGCCTTAACCCTTTATTACTTTCTTTCTACAGTAATACTTTTTTTGATAAAATTTGATACTCTGAAGGATTTTGGAGTCGCTGATCACGTATTTAATGTTACAAATAGAAAATTTAAAATGGCGGACATATTGTTTAAAATCCACTGTATTCGCTTGAAACTTGATGCTTTGGGTGTTTTTGAAGCTTGTTGATCACGAATACGCGGACAATACTACAAAGTTCAAAATGGTGGAACCAATATGGTGAACAAAATTTTCAAAATGAATCGGATTTACTTGAAACTTACTACTGGGAGTTTTCGGGGTCGCTATGTTATTTTTGTTCCAGGATATTGGATACGTTATATTGAATTTAACAACTCTCACAACAGATTAACATATTTATTACCAAATTTTGGCGAAAACGATTAGTTTAACAAATAAAACATTATTTTATATAATAATAATAATAATAATAATAATAATAGTAATAATAATAATTTATTTTTTCGAGGGTATGTAGGAAATGCTACCTATCGTGTGTATAATATAGGACGAAAAATAAAATAAACAGAAACGCGAAAAAACTACACAGCCGTTGCATCGCAAACCGACCCACTAAAACCTGTCATTCTTTCCTTTTCTGGCGGAACCCACCCTGGTACCGTTTATTACATTATCTCAGGGTGATGCCATTCTAGTATCGTCTTGACAACCGCTGCTGCCTTGACCTGACCCAAAATTAAAAATTTATAATTTTGAATCCACCGATGGGACGTCAGATCTAACCCGTCTCATTTATACGCGTATTCGAACCGTCGCATTCATCTCCGTACTTTAAGGAGAAGTATCCCTGTCCCTCCCCGCGACATTCATAAAATAAAGGAAAATGAGCGTCTCCCGGTTAAGAAAGCGTTCCATTTTCTCCCTCTACATCGATTTCCATGGAGTCGTCCGACGTCCCTGGGTTAGGTTGGGGTGTCGGAGCGTCTCGGAGGGCTTCATTCATACCGTCGTCGGTTGCCCTGTCTGGGTACCGTTTCTTTTGTCGTACCCCACTTATTCTCGGCGGACAGAACGTCACCGACGATGTTCTCAGGCGTGAATTGTCCGACCGAGCCGAGAAGAGCTGTTCTTTTTTCGTTCCACTTTTCGCAGACGAAAAATGTGTGAAACGCATCGTCGCAATCAGCGGAACAGAAGATGCAACTCGGACTCTGAACCTTCCCCATATGATTGAGGTGTGTGCAGAAGTACCCATGGTCACTCAGGAATTGAGTCAGGTAGTAATTTATCTCCCCATGGTCTCTGTTAATCCGAGGGGCCAGCTGGTCTATCAGCCTGGCTGTCCATTTACCCTGGGTTGTGGTTGTCCAGGATCGTTGCCACGTTTTCATGGTGCGGTCCCATTCCTCTCTATAGACTGTTATTCTGTCCTCTCCTGACTCTAAGAGCTCCTCTATACTGAACGGAAGTGAGTTGAATCCGGTATGAGTCCTTCTCTATTGCATCGGCCCATATTTCAGAACCGTACAATAAGATGGATGTAATGACTGTCATGAGGAGTCGACTCTTGTTTGCTTTCGGTCCACTCGTGTTCGCCATGAGACGGCACAACTGTGACGATACATAGTCTTCCTCCTTGTAGAAACCTCTGCGTCTCCTACATACATGGGGAAGATGATCTCAATCCGTTTGCCAGTGAAGGGTACTATCTCTGTCTTAACGGCTGCCAAGTTGAGACCGTGTTCCCGTATCCAGCGCGAAATCCTGCGCATCGCCTGGTTAAACAGATATTGTGCTTTTTCAAAGTCCCGCGCGATGATGACTAAACACGGTGGGCTTGGATAAGGTTCAATCCAAAAGTGCCCCCACCTCTGAGATTCTTTCAATCACTATTTCAGTGATGCATACCGAGTAATTTAAGGCCAAAATGAAAATAATCGCCGGAAGGAATCAAAAGAAAACTCGATTTTACTAAATTTTTTGTATGTTAATCGATCATACTTCGTACAAAACCAATCCATGGGAATATTTTTAGGCCTACAATCTTTGTCTGATTTCCGTGAACAATATCCGCTTAGTCAAAATTCACAAACCATCAATATCGTTTTTAAAACTCGAAAAAATAGCCAAAAATTGAGTGTTTTTCTGGTTTTTGGGACATATCTCTTTACTGGTACACTTGAATAGTATAATAATAATATTAATTTGAAAGCTTATTCATTTATCTATAAAACAAAACAAAAATTTCTACCCTATCTATCAAAAATCAAAAGATATAGCTATTTGAATATGGCGAAATCGGGATAAGAAATGTTTATGATGCAAAGTTTGAGCTATGATTTTGTGGCTGTACCTAATAAGCATAATTTGTCAACTTTTCCTTAAAGTAGACTGAATTTCGAGAAAATTAAAAAAAAAATTGACCCCTTTAGCATCATCATAGCCACTAATATAACGATCGCAAGGCGGGACTCGGTACTTGCAGCGGAAGGTACAGTAGCAATATCGCGGAGCGCGATCGAGCGCGCTTGCGTACAGCGTTCTATTTTTGTATAGTAGTCTCTGAGAATACAAAAATAGGATGTAAACGACTTTTCATATTATAACACATAATAATCTTTATTTTGTAAATAATAAATCGGTAAATTTACTTATTTTAACGAAGATATGCTATGCAAAAGTAATGAATTACATATATAAATATAAATATACCGACTTTGTTGAAAAGAATAAATAAAAAGTTTATATATTTTTATACGAATTTGAAATAAATATAAGCCCAAAATGAAAATAATATATTTTACTTATCTTTTTACTTACTTATATCTACTTATTATATTTTATAATTGTTTATCCATGTATGCACTATAAACTACTCCAACATTAAGAGTCTATTTTTAATCGAAAACAAAAAGATTTACAATTCACTGTTATTTATAAACATGTGAATGTTGTCATGGATGTGCAAAACTATTTACGTTTGAAATTGCAAAAATGCCTAAGTACAGAAACCATCAAGAGAATCGGCACTTTATCTGTTTGCTTTGCCTGGGCAAAACCAAAGCAATGCATCTCATAAAAGGTGCATTGCAAACTCTCGTAAGACAACAATTTGAATACGAAGAAAGTGACGCACGTTTACCGCTTGTGTTGTGCTCTAATTGCAAACGTAACCTCTATCTCAATCGAAATGATCCAACGAAAACAGTTCAGACACCGAATTTTAGCCGATTCTCACCTTTAAAAAAATTGACTAGATTGAGTCTAGATAATGTTTATGATTGCGATCTGTGCGTCTTAGCTCGAAAAGGTTCACTGAATTCTTCGAATCCTCTCGAAGCCGCGAATACGAGAGAGCCTGGTAAGTTACAACTCCACATTATAATACGCGTGTCAATAGAGAGCATAATAAACTTACAATATTTTCCATTTATAAAGTTTCGAAAGATACTCCAACGATTGAGGCTCGGTGCTCTAATAGTTTTGCTGTACTTTCGAAGGGAATTTCACATAGATGTACGCTGCCTACACGCATTGAGAATTTGACAAGCACGATAGAGCAAGGAGGACCTAAAGTTGTAGACCAAGTAATTTCATCTTTATTAAAGAGAAAACTAGAAAATGACAGTAGTAATGCATCAACTCTGTCACTTGTTCAACCACGCGGGGACAACGCTCTTAAAATTGTCGTTGATACCAAGAATATTGAAAGCTCGTCAAAAAAACCAGTATTATCAGCAGATGATTTTTTAAAAATACTAACTAGCACCCATTTATCGCAGAAAAAACCTTATAAATAGCTAAGGCGTTACGCGTAGCTACAAAAAATTCAAAAATTATTGAATCAAATTTGCAAAAAAAAATTATTTGTTAAAAGCCACTGCATTGATGAATATTTTGATCTTAAGACATTTAGTTTCACGAGTAATAAAGGGAAAGAAAGTACTGTAGTTACTGAGACAGTTGCTTATTGCAAAGATCTCGAAGATTTGATTGAACACGTCACTGAAAAACGTGGAGTAACTGATTTTTTACTTGAAATTCGGGATAGATGGTGGAGGCAATTTTTTAAAGGTATGTTTATCGATACAATGTAATGCTAAGACAGAAAATAAAGAAAATCGACGTGAAAATACATTGATGAAATATGCGCAAAAAAATTTGAAGATTCAGGCGTGAATAAATTGCTTATATTAGCGTTAGCACAAAGTTCTCAAGAGAACTATGAAAATGTAGTGCAGTTATGGTCGATAATAGAGATTAATCGATTCCAAGGAACAATAGCCGCCGATTTAAAGTTCGCAAATATTCTAGTATGTATAAATATTCTAGCATAATGTCTCATAGCACAAAAAATTATGAAGAATGGCGCAAATCAGGAGCTAAAAAATCTAATGCGAAGGATTTTAAGAATTGTATTCACGCTCCTATGATCAAAACGGAAGAAGATGAGTCTTTTCTTTTTATTATTCCACCGCCAGAACTGCATTTAATGCTAGGTATTGTAAATATTTTATTCAACCATTTACTTAAAAACTTTGAACAAGATGCTCTAATGTGGGCAAAGAAATGCAGCGTTGTTCGCGACGTTCGTCACGGAGGTTCAAGCTTTAATGGAAATGCTTGCAAAACATTATTGAACAAAATAGATATACTTCGATCATGGTATTGTAATCCAGGGTGCTTACAATATGTAAAAGTATTTGAAGATTTTAATTCAGTTGTTCAAGCTTGTTTTAGTACTCGACTCGACCAAGCGTTTAAACAAAAAATTAACAACTTCAAACAAAGTTACACAGAACTCGGTCTACCCATTACACCGAAAGTTCGCGCTGTGTTTTTTCATGTGGCAGATTTTTGCAAAAAAACACAAAAATCTCTGGCATTCTATAGCGAGCAAGCAATGGAGTCCGTACATGCAGATTTCAAACGGACTTGGGAAAAATACAAGGCGCCACATGATCATCCTGAATATCCACGCAGACTACTACGTGCGGTATGTGAATATGATGCTTTACATTCATTTTGAATGTACATTTATTATTTATTAACTGTAATGAATTTGTGCATACCATTCATTCGAATTTAATGTAAGGAAATTGAATTAATTATATGTAATTCATTTCTTTTCCGATTCCAGGGCCAAAGATCGACCCCTGTATCACGCCGGCACTGAGATATTTCTCACGTTGGCCTTCTTCTGTTTCGTAGCGGAGGATACGGTCCTTTAAGTAATCCCGTATCACCCGTATGAGGTACTCTCGGACTCTGAACTCGTTCAACGTGTCCAAGATGTCTGGCCGCCTGGCCGAGTTGAAGGCGTTCTTAACGTCAAGCGTCGCGAGAAGCGCGATGTTCCTGGAAAAATGATTTCTAGTCCATGCTCTCTTTCCCAGCCGAACTACCTCTCGTATAGCGTCCACCGTGGATCGCCGTTTCTTGAAGCCGTACTAGTTGTCGGCTAAATCGCCGGTAGCCTGCACTCTGCTTCTTACCCACTCAAAGCCGCTTCCGGCCCCGTGTTCGTCCACTCTGATGGTTCGTAGGTCCACGTAGATTACTATTGTGCCAAGTGTGTCTTTGTATCATGTAGGTACGTTCCAGTCACAGTACTGTTCGCTGATTAGCAGCATATCAGCCTTCGTCTCAGATATACTCTGAGTCAGAAGGCCTTTGGCTAATTCGGCTCTATGGAGGTTCGCTTGAAGGACCGTTGTGCGGCATGTGGCCCAGCTGTGCTTGGTCTACTTTCAGGTCAGTGCACTAGACGCACTTCGCCTCGATGACAATCGCGTGCTTGATGTCCGTAACCCAGACATCTGAAGCACCGCTGGAGCCGTTGCCACCTTCTTAGTCGGCAGTTCATATAGCCGACTTTCAGGCGATTCTTCTCAAGGAGGAACTGTGCCTTTTCCTAGTCCACCTCTACGATAGCCAGTAGCTACTCTCTACTATTGGCTTTTGAGCAGCCTCGCTCGTCTTGTTAGCCGGTGTTCTGACTATTGCTTCTGTTGTTGCGGTTTCTGCTGCAGTTGTTTTTGCAGCTGCTGGCGTTCTTCTTGTTGGAGCCGCAGTTGTTCTTTTGTCTACTGCTCCGGTTGCCTCTGCTGCTGCTGCTGCAGTTTCTTTATCTCATGGTTTTGTAGGGACATTTATTTCTTGTATGTTAACCGGCGCATCGTGCGTAGGGGGGCGGGCCAAAATAGCTAGGAGCGGGTACACCCTCGAATACTTTGATCCTACCCCAGATCCCTGAGATCCAGCCTTCGTTTTCCCAGTCCCGGGAAACACGGACGGACCAGGGCTCGCCCGGAACAACAGGGGTTCCGATCCCCCTACCCAATACGCACTTCCTGATCAGGGTCCGAAGTGGCCGGCTTCTGATCTCGCGCTAAGACTAACCGCCTCGGCAGAGCAAGGCTCACATCAGCCCCTCGCCCATGCCGATGGGAACAACCGACAGGGATCCGGGCACTCCCGGCGTGTCCCAGCGCGAGAACAATCGGTCCGGACGGTTTCCTGTGCATCAGCCTCACGCAATGCGTACCGCCCGAGAGGAGATGTTTGGGTAGTTGCTCAGTAGAGTGCATGTTATGAGTGCAGCGTAATGAATGTAGAAGTAAATTTCTGTGTAGTGGTGAGTGTAGTGCTTGGTAGCGAGAATAGTATGATACGTGTTAGAGTGCTGGTGTGTAAGTGTGAGTTGGGTGAACCGCTTCTTAGTTTTTTTATTTATTTATTTTTTTTTATTTAACGTTGCCATGTTTGTGCTTCCATGTGGTGCTAATCGACGACGGGGGTATGCGGTGTGTTTGTAAACAAAGCACATGTAATTTTTACAGAGGTGCTTGTATCAATCGGCAGAGACTAGGATTCGAACCCGGGTCACCGGCGTGGGAATCCGACACTCTACCGACTGAGCCGCCGCAGGCCCCATCTTCTTAGTTTAAATAAGCCCCCTCACCCGCGACAGCCATGTAAGATAAAAGGTACTGCGCATCGGCAAGGTCTTGCAGTTCCTAGAAGGGGAATAATAATAATAATAATTATAATAATAATAATAATTTTACAATAAATTAAATAAATTACCTTAAATAAATAAATAATAATGATGATTGAATAATATATTAATTAAACTTAATAAATCCAGAAATCAGTAAGATGCATCGGAATCATTGATGCTAATAAATATGGTTTCTTGCTTGTATTGCTCTTGTGCTGAACCAGTAAAGTCTTATGGGAACACCGCAGAGTGACCCATTATCAAATGCAACTAGAATATTTAATGTAAGTTAATCCATTCCTGAGTAGTCGCTGTTCAGGCGTATAAATGAATGATCGGTGTACGTAAATAAAGAAGATACGCGTAGAATATAGAACCTCCCTCTTTTAGAAGTCGGCTAGTGCAGTTCACTTTCACTCAATTACGGTAGACTTCCGGTTATGTTGTTGAAGTTTGGAACGTTCTTGGAACTAAGTGTGAAATTTGTATTATATGGATTTTAGAAGTGCGAACCTGCTAATTCCGATGACACTAGACTCTAAATAATTAACGAATCTATTGTGCGGAATTTTTAGCAAATTTGATCATGTGGATACTACAAAAATATCCTAAAATAGTTAAATAATTTCGATTACGTCTAAAGTTTAGCCCTGACCTCGAAAACGTATTATACATTACATTGGCAATATTTTAATTAATATATTAGCCAAGTTTCATCAGTATTTATCATGTAGAAGGTATTTAAAGATTCAAAAAACCCTACATTTTATTAAATACTTTATAGAATCAATTCCACATAATCTAATAGATGTACTTGAATTCTTTTATCTAATTATATCCCGCGGAAAGTCATTTTTGTTACTAAAAATGAGGCAAATACCAACAAACTCATCAGTATTATCTTAAATAATATCTTGATCCCACTAAATCCTTTAGAAATAAATTCGGTGTATTTTTCTATATAAATTTACAAATTTTTAATGTAACCTATTATGTGGAAAGTCATTTTAAGTTAATTGTACTCAAAAACGTGACTGGAAACGGGGTTAGGAATGTCGATATATATATATATATATATATATATATATATATATATATAAGCGCCTATGTCGTTGAAGTTTGGAACGTTCTTGGAACTAAGTACGAAATTTGTATTATAGGTGTTTTAAAAGTGTGAACCCGCTAATTCCGGTGTCATTCGAACTTCTAAAACACCTATAATACAAATTTCTTACTTAGTTCCAAGAACGTTCTAAACTTCAACGACATGCGCGCCTATAGTCACTAATATTCTTTATAACCTGCATGCATAAAAAAGCTAGTTTTTAACTTCTCTTGAATTTACTCTTGAGATTATTAGTTATTACATTTACATATCAAATTATGACCTAATACATTTTAATTCCATATAAATTATAATTTCGATCATTTTTACATAACGTAAACTTACAAAATTTTCAAGGTTATTTGATTTCTTTTATAATTTCTAAGTATTTCATTTTCTAGTTATTACATAACTAAAAATTTTGTTCATTACTAATAAAAAATTGCATCCGTCGCAATTAACAAGTTGGATAACTAATTTTCATATCGAGATATTTTGGTGTGCATTTAGACAATTCGCGAATTTTTCGAAGTTTTAAATGCATAATTTATTTTTATAAATAATTTAATGTTTCATAATTATCTATCCAAATCTCGAGATTTTCTGTATTATTTTGTTCGATAATACTTATCATACAATCATACATACAACAGCAAATATATTACTAATATATCTTGGAAAACTAAATATACAATTATAAAACTATAATATATCTTTGTAAAGTTCAAGGAAAGTTAAAAAATCTCATTACTTTTTCATATGCATACAGGTTATATTATATAGAACAGGAACTATAGGCGCGCCTATATATATCGATATTCCTAACCCTAGTACAGTTGCGATTTTGAGTAAAATTAATTTAAGAGGACTTTCCACATAATAGATTATATTAAAAATTTGTAGATTTATATAGAAAAATACACAGAATTTATATAATATAATAATACTGAAGATTTCGATGGTTTTTGTACCACTTTTGATAACAAAAACCACTTTCCGCGGGATATAATTAGATAAACGAAATCAAGTACATCTATTAGATTATGTGGAATCGATTATATAACGTATTAGCGGGTTCAAAGTTTAAGTTATTGCAATAAAAATTATAAATCACCAAGATTTGGGGTTTTTTGAATCTTTAAATACCTACCACATGATAAATACTGATGAAACTTGGCTAATATATCAATTAAAATATTGCCAATGTAATACATAATACGTTTTCGGGGTCAGGGATAAACTTTAGACGTAATCGAAATTATTTAACTATTTTAGGTTATTTTTATAGTATTCACATGATAAATTTTGCTAAAACTTCGTACAATAGATTCTTTAATCATTTAGAGCCTAGTGGCATCGTAATTAGCGAGTTCGCACTTCTAAAACCCCTATAATACAAATTTCATACTTAGTTCCAAGAACGTTCCAAACTTCAATGACATATAATTATAACTAATATATTAAATCAACGTTCATTTCATATTGGGAGAGTTGATTAGTTTGGAGAAAGCTACGTGCCAATGAATTGGCAGCAGTTTTTTTATGACTTCACAAAAATGCTTTATTTTAAAAGCAATAATTCTACAAATGTTTCGACTATGAATACCTATGTTACCTTTATATTTACCAACAAAACTTCAAAATCTTGATCTTATGCGTCATAATGTATAGCTATTCTCAATACCTTATTTAATGAAGGATCTTTGAAGAAACTTTTTGTCGACTGTGATTTGACAATATATGTATAAATTATTTTTATAATTTTTTACATCATATAGTCCAATTTTTTAAAAATGTATATTTTTTTAAAAATTTGATCATTTTCTAGAAAAATATGTTTGAAGGTTACAGTTTTAGTGCATGTTAAAAGGAGTCAACTCACCGTCGGAAAAAAATTCGTTCATTGTATGACGTAAAATCGTGCAGGCTCTAAAGTTCCTTCAATAAATAAGGTATTGAGAATGACTATATATTGGGACCCGTAGAATAAATATTTTAAAGTTTTACATTAGTAAACATAATAGTATTACCAAGCCTTTATAATCCAATATTTTTTAGAATCATTGCTTATAAAAAAAAATGTTGTCAACTTATAAGAAAATCTTTTTACTTTTAATGGTTTATAGCGAGTTTAAACATGCCTCGTGCCCTTAAATTAAATACTAAATGACACTTTATTCATGTTAATATTAAACGCTTTAAAACATATAGAATTTATGACATATTTATTTTATTTGGATATTTCAAGATTTATTTTCCTTGAAATAATTATTCCGGACGTTTTAAAATAATGTAGGTTCTAGTATAATTTAAAATCTAGGTTGAAACTAGCATAAACAACAACTTTAAATACCATGTATATTTTCTTTTTGAATAAATTTCCTTGCAAGACCGAGAAAAAGACAAAGAGAGAAAACGAGAAGTCAAGCGAGACAAAGGCCGCGACCAAACGTCACTCGCGTGTGCGAAAGTCGGAGTCCTGGACTACTATTTTTCCGTTTACATGCCGTTCCAATATACATATATACATCCACGTATATACTCCGGCCAAGACGTCAGACTCACTGCCTCTCTCTCGCAGCCTATACCTGTAATAGATCGCTGCGGGACCGTCGGTTGGCCCTGACGGCGAGCTTATTGCTCCGCTTCTCTCTCGCTCTCTCTCTCTCTCTCTCTCTGTCTCTCTCTGTCTCTCTCTCTCTTTCTCCCTCTCGATCTCCCCCCTCTCTCTCTCTCTCACTCGATCTCCCCTCTCTCTCTCTCTCTGATTCCGTTGCGCGCTTTCGGTTTGCATGGAGAGGCTAAAGCTCGATATATACACACGATCGCGAACTCGTTCGTGATTGGACGGCAGCATGTGTGTTTAGGTGTGTAAGTATGAGTGCGCTCAGCGGCTCGTGGCAGAGTATCTGTGTCCAGTGCTTAAAGCTAAGGGACTCTGAATGCCAAGAAAATGTCCTTCTAAGCTGCCTGTGTGTGCGTATATTTGCGCATGTGCGGGTGTGTTTGCTGAAAAGAGAGAAGAGAAAGAGACCGGGTTGCGTCCGAGCGGAGTAAAAGCATCGCCGACATTTGGTTGACCGTGAAAATTAACGTTTTATTGAGAGGAACTCCTTATTGGACGATGGAGGGATCTTTATGTGTTTGCGGAGGACCACTTTAATGGAAACAGCGACGAGGAGTGGAATGAGACAAATGGCCGCACTTCTGAAATTGACTGTCTTGCGCTTTTCAATTTGCTCTAGAAGCTATCTTTTGCGCAGATCTTATTCTGTAATGTTAATGTACGTTGCGCTTCGATTAACGTTACGCTATCTGTTTGCATTAACATAATTTCGACAATAAAAAAAGACATAACGCGACATGCGTTTTGCGCATGCTATCTTTTTACATTGACAGCCGTTAAAATTTAACAGAATACGCTTGAGTTGTTCAACTTTTAATTGACATTAAAAGACCGCTGCCATTTCATTGTCAGTTATCTTGCTTAAACTTTAAAAAATGTTCCAATATGAAATTATTTATTGTATTTATGATACTAGGATGAAAAATAGAAATGACAAATCTATTGATTTTCAATATGTCGAAATATATATATATATTTATATATTATATTTTCACAAATAAATTTAAGATAAGATAATATTTAACTAAGAAAATCTTAAAAATGTTCATTAAGTGTAATTATTCAAGTTAATTATTCAAAATGGTTTATTCAAACTTATTTTAACTGTGAACCAAGTTTTAACTCTATTGAATTTTATTCCTTACAAATTGTATTGGAAAAGAAATCATTAAACATATATTGATTAACTAAAAAATGCTCTACAGTCTTCCTTTATTTTGAAACTATTTAATACAAAATTTTTGTTTTTCAAGTTATTGGAGTAAACGTATATCTTGATAAAAACAGGAGTATTTAAAAAAAAAATTACGCACACCTATTAGACAAAATTTATATTAAATAATTCAAGAAAATGATTTAACTATAAATAAATCTATGCCAATGTATAACATTTAAAAATCAACTTAAAAAGTTTTGCATATTAAGTTACATTTTATTTCAATTGACAATAATAAATTTCGCAACACTATAATTATTGATTAAATTTTTTTTATGAATATAATAAATGGATACTACTTTTACAAATAAATTTTCTTCGTAATTTCGCTGGAGATTATGAACAACGGATTCATTTATCACAAACATATCATAAAAATGAAGATACGGTATAAAACTAAAACAAATCGATCAACATTAAATTTTTTTATTTCAAATCTTCATCAAAAAATTAAAATAGAGCTTTGAATGGCCAAAAATTACCGCATAACACTCAAGTAAAAGTTCTTAAAATTTTATGAAGAAAGAATGAATATCATCAAAATGAAAAAAGAGTTATAAAAATAATGAATCTATAAATCTTAAAAATTCTTCTTCATTTTAATCTTCATCAAAAAACGTAACAAACATCTTAGAATGACCAAAAATTACCGCATAATTCTCAAGAAAAAAACTATTACACATTTAAAAAAAAAAAAAAAAAAAAGAATATTAAACAAAAACGAATCGATAACTCTTAAAAATTCTTTTTGATTTCAAATCTTCATAAAAAAAGGTATAAAATAAGCTTTGTTTGGTCAAACATTTCCGCGAAATATGCAAGAACTCTGCGATAAAAAATGTTTAAAAAAGAAAAAGACATAAAAAATGAAAAACTTTTATAAAACAAAAAAGATTCGGTGTATCTTGAAATTCTTTTTTATTTAAAATAGTCATTCAAAGATGAACCATGTAATACCCAAAAAATAAGCAATCAAACATTTATAGAAAAAAAATATGACCTCGAATATCTTCAAAAATAAAAGTACTCATAATCTGGGTAAATAACTTAGCCGAGAGATAGTAAAAGGCTACCTTTGTGGACATTTTCAAAAGGAATAATGCCCTTTTACTTAAGTTATCGTTAGCTATAAAAAATCGATTTTTTCTTACAAAATAATTTTTTTTTCAATTATAGAAAAATAAAATGTCTCAAAAATGTTACAGAATAATCTTCTCCATTATTCTAATTACCTGAATTATTTTCAAAAATTTTGAATCATATTTCAGAGAAATCACCGTTTTAATAGAACATGACGTTTTCGTGTATAACAAAAGAAAGGAAACACCTAATCCGAAATTTCGGGTGGTAAACGATAGGCAATTTTATGCTCTTTCAAATGCATTTTAACTGGATCTATAATATTATTTCTAACGTACCAAAAAACCCGAAAAACTAAATACCAAAAATTGAAAATCCGTTAAGAAACAAAAACGAATCCAAAAAACTAAAAAAGTGATGTTGTGCCTCCTTTGTTTAAAAGAAACAAACAAAATGAGCATTGAAACATT
Source organism: Gastracanthus pulcherrimus (assembly GCA_949152435.1). NCBI lineage: Eukaryota > Metazoa > Arthropoda > Insecta > Hymenoptera > Pteromalidae > Gastracanthus > Gastracanthus pulcherrimus. The sequence goes on along the minus strand of OX424574.1, from coordinate 150,017,963 downwards.
AAATTTTACCGTGGATTACTCGAGATATGAATGCATGCATACACACACACACTCACACACACATGCACACACACATTCACACGCACACACACTCACTCATACACATCCATACATTTTCCAAAAATAGTGTATTTTGATTCTTTATATCTCAAAACATAATTCTAACATGTTTTTAGCAAAACTTTCTTTTTTACTATAACACAGTTTCTTCTTTGAGGAAGCAAAAAACTGTAAGGTAAATTACAAAATATTTGCAAAAGAATCATTTGAAAATTGACTCTATAATACGGAGATAAGCAAAATGAATTTTTGGTAATACTAAAAGAATTTTTTATCAACTCTTTTTTCAGAAAAACGACTGAAAATAATTCTTTGAGATTACTTTTAAGAGTCACGAATGTCAAGTCTATTTCATTTTTAAAGCCTACTTAAAGAATCCTTTTAATAATCAATTTATACATGGAATGGTACGTTTCAGTATATAGTTTGGAAGAGGTCAGCTTACTTATTTAGGCACACAAAGCGTTCTTTAACACTGGACTTATGCAGGTAAATTTTGTTTATTATACGTTAAAGTGAAAATATTGTGTGTAACCCTAATATTAGTCCTAATTGTGCCTATATAAATATAATTATATGCCGTACTGTGTTTAACTGTACTTCACAAATGTATTTATAGTAAGTAATCAAATTGAACAAATAAATATTTTTACCTATAGGTATTTATTTATAGGTAGGTAGGTAGGTAGGTAGGTAGGTAGGTAGGTAAGTAGGTAAGTAGGTAAGTAGGTAGGTAGGTAGGTAGGTAGGTAGGTAGGTTGGTATGTATGTATGTATGTATAGATGCATGTCTGTATGTATGCATGTATGTATGGATCTATGTACGTATGGATGTATGTATGTATGTATGGGTGCATGCCTGCATGTATGTATGGATGTATGTATGTATGTATGTATGTATGTATGTATGTATGTATGTATGTATGTATGTATGTATGTATGTATGTATGTATGGATGCATGCCTGTATGTATGCATGTATATATGGATGTATGTATGTGTGTGTATGTTAGTATGTTCCATATCATCAATCGTTTAATCTGCGGTATAACTTTCCCAAACTTTACACAGATGTTTGCCATCAATACCCGCTGTGCGATTGAAAGTTTCAGCAAAAATGGTCGAATAAATTTGTTTTTATGGTCATTTTTCAAAATTGATTAGTTATTAATTTCGGTTTTTAAAATTTCTTTCAGTGCAAGAATAGTTTTTGGGAAGCAAACTTTTTACATAATAAAGTACTCATAAATTCTTTAATTTTAGGATTGGAGACGATTTTATATGCGCCGCTTTTTAGTTGTTATACTGTGTGACAAAGTTTTTTTTCAACATTTATTACTCAAAAACTATACAATAGTGAAATTATTACTGAATACTTGTTTCATATACAGGTATATTCCTGTAAATGTTTAAGACAACGATAACATGAGTAATAATTGACGTAATACCTTGCAAATTTCAGAGAATATTTGTTAGATGTCAGGTTATTGGCCGAATATTTTTGAGCCGATTTTGTTCATATACTTCTAAGATGTTAGAGATTATTCAATTTAAACAATACTTTTTCACCCTGTATATCACGAGATCTCTAAGCTTTATCGTTGTGCTCTTTCTTGTAAATATTAAGTACTATTATATATGAGATTTACTATTGTACACGCCTAGCCAACTTTACGCATTACCTTGTACGAAAAAATCTGAAAACTGTAAAGATAATGTTATATTAAAAATATTATTATTTTGTGATTTTTTAAAAATGATTTAATAATGACATCATTTATTTTTGCAATATTGAATCTTATATTTAGTAATATTACTTCGTAATTAGTTAAGTTACACATAGAAATACGTAGTTGAATGGTGAAGAATTACTTTACAAATTGTAATATTATTTTAGTCGCGAATAATTTACAATAAATAAAGTGAATTCATTGCGTCCAACATGGGTCGATTTATAATCTACGTTAGACGTATTAAATTTCCTAGCCAATTTAAATTAGGGCTGCACGAGACCAGGACAAAACGATATTTTTAAAATATTTTTTTTAAAATATCGTCTTGGTCTCAAAGCATCTCGACACATACGGTCTTGTCTTGGTCTTGAGGAGCCCTGCCTCGCCTTGGACTTGTCTTGTCTTTGAAGTTTTGCTTTACTTATTAACTTTTATTTAATTTTTAAATATCAAAACCATAAACTACTACATTTTAAGTTTAAATTATACATTCATTTTTAAATTGAATTTTTTAGTGTTTAATTGCAATATACTTAGTCATTATTTAGTGAAAAGATTGGAAATTCTTTAGATTGGTGTATATACATTTCCGTATGTTGCAAATGCTTGTAATTATAAAGGATTCTGTGCAAAGGCTTCGACTCCTCAACATGTACCCGGTTTTACTTATGCATATAATACTTAGAATATATATTACATTTAGCTGCTTAATGGAATCAAAGCCGTTACATCCGCTTAAAAATAAACTTATATATATTAAATTATCATGCATGATTATTATGCATATGTGATCACATACGGCTCTGATTTGCGGTCTTGTATTTCAGTACCCTATACTGTATTGTAAAGGGAACAAAAAGGACTAAATTTTGAATAAATATATATCTTAAAATCTACATACGGTATAACGATCTGACATTTTACAGAGATGATCTGTGAGATAAATATTGCATAAAATTTTAAAATATACTATAGACTTTTTATTTTAGGTGGTAACTACATTGAATTTAAATTGCTTAACCCTTCAAGTCCTGGTGGGTCCTTTAGGACTCATACATTTTTATTTTAGTTTTTTAAAGATTTCTACGGAATAATCTCGAAATTATATAATATAAATGTATGGATCAAGTCGAAGTGGTCCATTTCCGATCGCGTTAAGTGGGCCTAAGTTACTTTTGACCGCAAAATAGCCGAGAAAACAAAAAAATTAAACAAAAATTATTGCTCATATCTTAATTCCAAGGCCTAATAATCATTCCTGACTTTCTTCAAATCTTTTGACTACTATTTTGATGCCTGAGACTTAGAGGGTTAAAGTATTGAGATTATCACGATTTACCCGAAATATATAATTAACATTTTTTATCAAAAGATTATATAATTTAAAATTGAATGCTGTAAACTTTAGTATGATTTACACAATAAATAGTGAAAATCCAGACTAATATGACTGACTTTCAAAATTAATGATTTTATTATGGCTTATAAAATAGATAACAGTTGATATAAGAACTAAGAACTTTCAACACGAAGTAACAAAAGACGAAACTATTTTCTTCAAGACCAAGACAACACTATGTCAAGATTGCTTCGAGATTAAGAAAACATTTTCAAAAATATCGTCTCGTCTTTATCTCGTGCAGCTTTATATGTGCAGCAGCATCACTATTATAAATTTGACACATAAAAATAATAATATTTTAATCCCTTAGTACTTTAATCCACATATTTCAATTACAAAACTATAAGTTTTTGTCTCAAGTAAATATTTATTAAATTTAAGTAAATCATTTATTTAATAAACGGTCTTAAACGGTAGCCAAACCCTTAAGTGGTAGAATTGGTCCCCAATTGCTAAGGACCCTCTCAGTTTCAGCTTTTAATGTAGGTGTCGTAAACTACTGGTAGCGTTGTTCTTCTATATTACGTAGTGTATACGATATACAGCGATTGTACTATAATGCGATTATCATGTATTAGAGTTATATAAGACTTAATTATAAGTTATATAAGGTATGTAATTGTCATCGAATTCTCAAATAACAAGGTAAGTATTGTTTGATAAATAAATATTTACTTGAATCTAATAAATATATGTCTCATAAAAAATAATCAATATAGAAAAAAAGTAAAAATCATTGAAATATTCTACTTCAAAGATTAAAAATGATTTTTAAAAAGACGAAATTGACGATTTTTTTATAAAATATTTATTTGATACCAAATTATTTTTGTTTAATTTAAGTAAGTAATTACTTCAGTCAAATGAATAGTTATTTTAATCGAATTATTAATTATTTGATACTAAATTATGTTTGTTTAATTGAAATTAATAATTAGTTCAATTAAATAAATATATATATATTCAATTCAAAAGAAATTTTATTTGCTTTGAGATCATATTCATTCAAATAAATACTTATTTCAATGAAATTATTAATTATTTGATACTCAATCATTTTTGTTCAGTTTAAGTAAATAATTACTTTAGTTGAACAAATACTATTTTATTTCAAACAATAATTCTGCTTTGAACTAAATTAATTTTTTTTACTACTATTGAAAACCATAATTTTTTTAATCAATTAAAATTTGTTTGATTTTAGCTATTCTTTTTCAGTGTCCCTATCGTTCTGTAATTTTAGTAAAAAATTATCTTTTGTCAAACCATGAATGATAAAAATGCACACCCTTTTTGAGGCATTATTTAGGAAGAGATATAGCAATTTGAAAGTAATTTATTAGAACAAAAAATTTCATATTGGAACAATTAATTTAGTTTGAGGAAGCTAAGTGCCAATGAATTGACAGCGGTTGTAAGTTTAGCCATGCTGTTATGAACTGTAGGGTGAAATAATTAGATGTTATGTATTGCATACCTAAATTCCATTGCCATTATTTTCCTCTATCAGTGGGGTTGGCTAGATATAGTTGCCATAGTACTCGCGGTAATTAATATCTTGGCTAATTACCAGGATAAATTATATAAGTTGGATATTCAGATATAGAACAGTGCGTATAGTATTACCCAAAAATAATCCAGTAATGCCTTTTTTACCATCAACGTTTAAAAATTTGGAAACTAAACAAATAAACATTGTATCAATTATACTCTACAATATCTGACTCATCACGACCTTATACAGTGCGTCTCATAACTATAGAAACACCACAAATTTTCACGTTTAAATGTGTATATTATACCTTTTTTTAAAGAACCTGTAACTTTGGAAGCAAAAATCTGAGGATAATTTTGCAAAAAGCCAATGAATGGAAAATATATTCTCTTTAAAACATTACTAGAATATTTCTTTCGCATCAACATTAAAGAAGTTATCGTTGTTTCATAACTAAAGAAACACTTTAAATTTTTAGACCCATTTAAATCAATGTAAATTTTTTATCTAGTATTCAAGTTTTGTTTAAACCGTCCGTGAATTTTTCATAAGTTAATGTAGACACAATATTTTGGTAACGTCTTAAAGAGAATAAAATTGCCTTTTATTTTCTATTTTTAAAATTATCCTTGGTTTTTTGCTTCGAAAGTTACAGGTTTTTTAAGAAAAGGTATAATACACAGATTTAAATGTAAAAATTTTTGGTGTTTCTATAGTTATGAGACGCACAGGTATATTATATACTACTTATACTTCTATTACTACTTAATAGAAATCCGATGTTTCTTTGGCTTAAGTAAATAATTCGCAATACTTTTAAGTAAGTTCAAATTCAGTCTTTCTAAGGCCAAAAATCTCTTCATTCCCATTCAACCCAAAACCTCAAAGCATTTGAAATAGATAACTCGAAATTGACGGCAGCAGCAGTAGCAGCATCAGCAACCCATTCCAATTCCAGTCCCGCAGAGCGGATTACAGCTTATCCTTAAGCACTCGTTAATTGGCGCATCAGCATTGACCGAGATTGCGTCGTATTGAATGCCGTTTGTCAATCGTCGCCTGGCTACACCCTCCTTCCTCTATCTCCTCCTGCACCCCCGTGCGCGACGACAAACTTTCCCGCGATGTTCTACACCGCATCCCCCCTCTCTCCGTCCTTCTACGTTCGATGCATTCGCGGAATCTCTCTCTCTCTCTCTATATATATATACATATATATATATATATCTTTGCTCCGCGACTATGCAGCGCGGCGAGCTTCCGCCCGCTTGAGCGCCAGAGACCGGGGGGCGCACACCGAACGTCAGGAGCAAAGAGCAATTATCTCTCCGGCAGCCCGCGAAATTACGGGACGGGACGAGAGGGTGGCGCGCATTGCCATAACCACGTACAATAATATTCGCGTACCGCTGAACCGGCGGGGCCCCGCGCGACCAACTCGAACACGTCAGTTACAGGGGCTCGCGGACATTCGCGAAAAGCCCTCCTGCGCCCTCTCTCTCTCTCTCTCTCTCGCTCCAGCGTTCATTGGCCAGATGTGGTGCCTCGGATGCTGTTTCTTCGCGGTGTCCGTGCGCGAGCAGCGTCTGCGGATGCATGGACGATTTTTGGGTATTCGAGGAGAGCTGCGCTGAAGACGACGGATCGTATTGGGAAGTGGGAGGAATGCAATGATAATAAGTAATGGGGTCACGAGAATCTCTGGTTGTTGAGATTAGAAGATAAAATGCGGACCGATATCTGTAAGATGAAGGTCTTTTGAAATGTTTCAAATATTTTATGGACCTTCATCTTAAAGACTTTCACCCTTAATTTATATAACATTCCGCACTCTACTTGGTTTATCTTTTTTTTTCTCAGGCGTGGTATTTGGTTTTATGACTGTAACTTTAATACATGTAACAGACTTCTCATACAAGTTTATTTAAAAAATATCTTATTGCATTCTTTAAAAAGTTCTTTCACTGAGGTTAGGAGTTGCAATATTATGCAGCTCTTTTCTCTTTTATATCGTACAACATGAAAGTAGCTGCTTATTATAAAACACTAATAAATTAATAAACAGTAATATTGACCAAAAAAGTAGTTAATTAATAGAAGGTAAGCGTACATGTTACTTGAAATCAAATCACAATGATTATAGCACGTAATATGCGTAATTCAGACACTAAAAGGTACCTTCTTATTCCGAGATATTTAAGTCGAAAGGTAAGCCTACATGGCGTTTGAAATCAAATCACAATGATTAGAACCACGTAATATGCGTGATTCAGACAATAAAAGGTACCTTCTTATGTCGAGATATTTAAGTCGAATCTACTCATGTATTTTTTAGAATCGAAACAGTCTTACTCCAAATGAGTTAATTGTATAACTGTTTTTACAATTTTGGAGAGGAATGTGTTTTAAAAGCACAGTTACATAATGCATTTATAGTCAGTGAAATTTCTAATCAAAAAATTTTAGAGAGGGCTGTAATTTAGTGCAGTTGTCAATTAAATTAAATGACAACAACCTGTAGGTCTCAAAATGTTAATTTAATTACAATCAAAAATATATAAGAAAAAACCGTAGACTTTTTTATGAAAAGTCACGAGATAGAGCTCCAACTTAGTGGCCATTGTACTATGAGTTAATTTAATTAATACTCTTTTTAAGTTTTCTATATTATTATTTTGAAGATTATGTCAGTTATATAATGTTTAATATTTTAAGAGAAATTACTTTGTAAAAAAATGCTGAAAGTATATAAAATTAACAATGACAATGCTATTATTCTATATATATTTATTTTAATAAAGAGAGATGATATGAAAATGTCAAATTTATTTGTGAAAGCTTCATATAATTTTTATGATTTGATAATTTTGGAGGTGTCACTTACATGAACTAGATACTGACAGCTACATTAGTGACTGACAGCTTACGTCACTTATTCTGAAAATACTTTTATACTAAATTAATAAGAACATAGAGATACGTGTATATCTGCAGGTATCAGATCATATTCCAATAATAAAAAGCATACATAACAGAATAAAATGTTGTTTGAAATTCAGTAATACATTTTTTCTTGAGAATTCTTGTAAATTGCAATTTACTAAAATAATTTATTAATTTATTAATACATTAATTTTATCTTATTCATTAACTATTCGTCAGTTACCATATTAACTTGTCCAAGTAAATATTGTCTTTTAGTGTTATAATTATTGCGCTAAAATTCATTCCACGTAGAGAACAATCGCTACTCTTGCATCGAGAAATGTACCTAGGCTCTGATTTTCCCAACGACAATGCGTATCTACCCAATCCCCGAATCCCCGAGAAACACGCCGGCACACCAAAGAGAAAAACCTCCGGAAAATCACATTACCCTTAATAAAGCACTATACCAAAGCAAAGCTCTCCGCAGCAATCGCTCCTGCACCGCGGAAGACAGAATGGATTACAAAAAAAAACAAGAAAAACTAAATGAAGAAGAAGAAATATTCCACATAAAAAATCCCTCGAAGCGCGATACAATAACAGCTGCACGGCGCGCAGAGACCTCGTGAATTAAGGGGTTCTCCCCAATCTCTCTCTCTCTCTCATTCTCTCTCTCGCACTCCCTCTTTCTCTTTCGTTGCAACTAGTTGCGCGATGCGCGCGCGGGCCGCTCGTTCGTTACGAAAATCCGCGCCGGGACTACAGAAACAGTAGCAGCCGAGGCGCAAAAAAACGTAGAGTGAGAGCAGGAGAGAGAGAGGGAGAGAGAGAGAGAGAGACGGAAACAGGCAAACAAAAGCCGCCCCGCTAAAAAGAAGCGCGAGAGCATGAAGGAGAGAGAGAGAGAGAGAGAGAGAGAGATACATCCGCACGTGACACGCTCGGCTAGCAGTAGTGCCGGCGCTTAGCACTGCCAGCGACGACTCTGCGCGAAAGCTCCGGCACTGCAGCAGCAGCAGACGGCCGCGCGCACTCTCCGTTTCTCGCGTTTAACAATTCACGGCGCGTCCGCGTTAACAACGTTACGACAACAAGCCCCCGAGTTGTAGAAACTTATAACGAGAAAATAATGAACCCGGTTCACCGAGTCTGCTTGGAATGCGAGTCGGAGTGCCTCGCTTTCTCTCCTCTCTCTCTCTCTCTCTTTCTCCCTCTCTCTCTCTCTCTCTCTCTCTCACTCACTCTCTCTATCTCTCTGTCTATTCTATATATTCTACATAGCGCTACTGTTTCCTCCTCTCAATTTCTACGGACTCGCTCTTTCCTTTTTATTTTCATAGAGAGGGAGGCACCGCTCGAGACATTCTTCTGATATGGTATTTCTCTCTCTTTTTCTTCTGTTCGGTCCCGTAGCCTTAAAAACCTCCACCCCATCTGGCGCCCTATGCCTTTTTAAATTTCTCGAGGTTTTTGCGCTGCCTTCCTATGCTGCTGCTGCTACGCAGTTTTTTTCTTACTCCCCGCGTCTCCTTTTCTATACTCTATTCTATTTGACCGTTTCCCAGACGCGCAGTTGTTGCGCTTATCGCATTTTACCGGCACGAGGTTCGTTTGACGTTTCATTACCCACGCTGTGCGCATCCGTATAACGTGTGTGTATATATATATATATATATATATATATATATATATATATATATATAATAAGCGCGTGCAGTGCGGGTTTTCGAGGACGCCGCGCGATATTGATATTCTTTCCGAGAGAGTATCGAGAGAAGCTTTATTAAAACACGAGCATCAAATTAATTTAAATGATTGTATGCGGTACTAACAGTCAAATTATGCTAAAATATGATTAAAATGCCTATGTAGCACCTATAATAATGGGTTCGACTACATGGATCATCACTAAAAACTTATGAAGTTAGCTTATATTAGTACAAAAGAAACTAACTCTATCTGACTATATCAGTTTCATTTGTACTAATATAAGCTACCTTCATAATTTTTTTAGTGATGATCCATGTAGTCGAACCCATTATTATAGGTACTAAATAGGCAATTTAATCATATTTTAGCATAATTTAACTGTTATTTATATTTTTAGCACGAAATACAGCTTGATTATCATTCTGGGAGTTATGCAGGTACTTTTGTACTAAAAAAAGACATCTCCATGAATTTTTTGCTGTTGAGCCGAATGATCGAACCCATTATTAATGGTGCTAAATAGGCATTTTAATCATATTATAGCATAATTTGACTGTTATTTTTATTTTTAGCAAGAAATGCAGCTCGATTGTGGTCCTGGGACTTGTACAGGTACTTTTGTACTAGAAATAGCATCTCCATGAATTTTTTGGTAGTCATTTCTCGCATGCCCGCGACGAAGACTAACCGAATTCGCTAGTTCGCGACAAAAACTAACAGATTTCAACAGTTTGTGACGAGGACTAACAGATTTCATCAGTACCGCGATGAGAAATGAGCACATTAAATTGGATTGAATTCAGCACAGAGATTCCGAAAAACTAAGTTACCGCGGCTCTTTTTTTATATAAATACATTTTTTAAATCATAATTATTATTCGATTTGTTAGTGATCTTTACCTTTAGTTTTTTAACGTCGATTTTATTTTATTTTTCATTAATTTTATTTTGTATGATCTAAAAATATTGACATTACGAAAAATGTCGCGAACTGACGAATCGTATTCGTCACGGGCTTGCGAAATGCGTTAGTTTTCGTCGCGAATTGGTGGATTCGGTTAGTCTTCGTCGCTAAGTTGCGAAATGAGTTAGTCTTCGTCGTGAACTGGTGAATTCGGTTAGTCTTCTTCGCGAACTGGTGTATTCGGTTAGTCTTTGCCGCTAACTGGTGAAATCTGTATGTTAGTTTATCGCGAACTAGTGAATTCGGTTAGTCTTCGCCGCGAACTGGTGAAAACTGTATGTTAGTCTTTGTCGCGAACTGGTGGATTCGGGTAGTCTTCACTGCATACTGGTGAACTCTGTATGTTAGACTTTGCATCGAATTGGTGAATTCAGTTAGTCTTCGCCTTAAGTTTTTGAAATTGCAAAAAGAACATCATTTCAGATAGAAAAAAACGTGAAATTTGTGAAATTAGGCACCTTCTCTTTAACTTTGTTTTACTTATTAACCTTTTGTAAGCTCTTAAAGATATTATAATGATTATTTATTACATTTATTTTAAATGCAATTAAGCACTGTGCCATCACACTTCAAGCAAGTATCTCATATTATACTTCGACACTATTAAAAACCACTACTCTCGATATATTCGTAGCTTTGTACTTAAGTGCTACTTAACTATAATATAGTATTATAATATCGATACCCAGGAGTAACGAAGAGTAATAGTCTTTAGATATTTAGTAAACAAATAAAATTTGATTTTTTTTAACTATTGCTTTCTCGTGGATGTGGATTTTACAGTATAGTTCACTTTACAAATATGTATCGGTTCATAATGTTTATCAGTGAAATACTACCAAGCAACAAAACCTGTTGATTTCAACTTAACTTTGGTTTCATTCCTATGCCAAATTAAATAGTACGTCCAATAATATGCATATAATACGAAAGTTATATCAAACAATTTTTAAACACAAATTAAATAATTTTAAGTTGCTCGGTACTCTAAGAGACATTATTTTGTTCGTTATTAATTTTGAATTATAGCGCTCTATTATCAATAGTCGCGGAAAGCGATACGTGAATTATTTATACACCATTCGTCACATGTTTGCTCAATCTGCAATCAATATTTCGGTAATTTAAATAATTTAAAAAAAATTATTAAATATTAAAAAGGAAAATCAAAATTATAACAAATAACTCTTTAAAGTTTTTGTAGTAGCTACAAGATAGAATTTATTTAACTTTTTGTGAAATAATACGATTAAAATTCTTTACAGATGAACAAATAGTCGAAAATTGCTTTTGGTGACGACTTTTAAAATGTATACGAAATAGAGGAGAATGGGGCACGAAGTACTCAGACGAAAAAGGGGCACCCTTATAAAAACTTCAGAATTGAATGTTTTTGTTCAAAATTTTTAGTGATTATAACATTTTTTTCCCATGGCATTTTCTTTAATAGAAATTCAAATTAAATGAATAAGTTTTAAATGATTGCTTCTAACAGCAAATTGTAGACGAAATTGTTCTAATTTATATGAATATGTTGACAACGTTTCGGGTGTTTCTTACACCCTTCTTCAGGTCAAAGAAGAATTAATTGTATGATAAGCTTAAATCTAGGTAACTTATCTAGACTGATCGCTGCATCCCGCACAACGCGATTGAAAATTCTGTTAGACGTATCCAGCCATCGAGTGTCAGTAAACGATTAGGTTGATTTTTTCCCTCTCACAATTAGGCACTAACACTTTATGAAATAGCATGCTTTTATAATACACTTATTCACTATTGCGTAAGAACATGCTATTAGATGCTGAGAAATGATATTAGTTTAACTTTATATTTAATAAAGTCGTTACTGTTAATTTGAGTATAAGTAGGAAAATAGGGTGTTATGAAAACTATTAAGTATACGGATTTTAAGGAATATGGCTAGGGAATGTACTACGATATTGTTCTCTAAAGGTTTTCTGCGTAGACTTGTAGACGGTCACTGAGATCTCTCTTGGTGCAGATAAAATTACAGAATGGCAGAGCTTAGTTAAGAAATAAGCTAAGATTTGCAAATAAGAAGAAAATTCGTATTGATGTAACGAAATTTGTGTGTGTAAGTATGTGTGTATACAAGGTAGGTTTGAGAAACCGTCCATTTAAATACCGCATTGTTTTGCTCTTGGAATCCTATTACATACTCGGGATTTTATATTAGTGAAAAGTCAGGGTCCGCTTCGGGTACATAACACGTGTTTACTATCAAGACATCGATAAGTTTATATTGCTGTTCTTATGTTTCCATTTAAATACCTAAAATAATGTGCCTTAATATTTATAATTAATTAAAAATAAAAATTTAATCAATTTTTCAAAAGGGAAATTTGAAAAAAGGATTTTACACTGATGCATAATATATACTATCTAAAAATTAAAAAAAAGAAATATATATCAAAATTTCAAATCAGGTTTGACATTAATGCATATAGTAAGTAAAAAATAAAAAAAGGCATAAAAGATATATCTGGTGCTTTGAACCTACTAGACTAAAATCTTTACACTAATACATATAATAGCCTACTAGATTGCATTTTTAATCTTTACAGTAATACATATGATATCCTACTAGACATGTGCAGTTGAAAAGACATACTTTATTGTATATTTGACATATTTTATAGAATTTTAACTTATTATTGATATCTTTTATAGTATTTTAAACTTATTTTGACATAGATTAAAGTATTATAAACTTATATTTTATAGTATTCTAAACTGATATCCTGAATTCAGCTGAGCTGCAGATTAGTGTTGACGGTAATTATTATTACTTCTTGCAATTAATTTGTATTATGTTCTTCATCTTTATACCGATGCATATAGTAACTAAAATGAATTTTAACACTATACAGATGTAGCGGTTTGAAGCTTACCAGACATGTATTATTGTATTTTTGACATATTTTATAGTATTTTAAACTTATTTTGGACATATTTCACAGTATTTTAACTAATAATATCCTGAATTCAGCTGAGCTGATGATTAGTGTTGATCTAGTGCTTTGAAGCCTACTAGACACGTGCAGTAACGTGTGCAGTTTAAATAATACGAATGATTGAAGACTTTTAAAAAATTATGAATCAAATTTGATAAACTCACAATATTTAAATCCGATAATACACTAAACAAGTTCATAAGACTGGGCAAAGATCAAATCGAAAATAAAAACAAAAGTAATTTAGTATATAAAATCAAATGTCTGCGTTGGGATGCAGTGTATATTGGTCCAACCAAAATGATGCTTGACGTACGTGTCACAGAACATTTCAAGGATATCGACAAAAGAGATCAAACCAAATTAAATGTTTTAGCAAAACATAGGATAATTGAAAAACATAATTTTGAATGGAACAACGTAGAAATTTTAGATTCTGACCCCAATTTACAAAAGATATTGTTATCAGAGATGTTTCATATAAATCTAAATCCTAAAAATATCAATAAAAGGGAAGATACTAATAAACTTTAAAAAATATTAAAAAAAATAATAATAAATGATCATAGATTTCTTAGATTTTATTTATAATATGCATTAGTGTAAAGATGAAGAACATAGTACAAAATTACTGCAAGAATTAATAATAACACCCTTCAATACTAACCAGAAGCACAGCTGAATTCGAGATATTAGTTTAAAATACTAAAAAATATGTCCTAAACAAATTTAAAATACTATAAAATATGTCATAATACTATAAAATATGTAATTTCAAATACTCATGTCTAGTAGACTTAAAGCGCTAGATCTAAAAGTGTACAATTCTTTTTTCCATTTTTAGTTACAATATGCAATAGTGTAAAGATTAAAAAAGGCAATCATTCGCATTATTTTAACTGCACATGTCTAGTAGGCTTCAAAGCGCTAGATCAACACTAATCAGCAACTCAGCTGAATTCAGGATATTATTAGTTAAAATACTGTAAAATATGTCCAAAACAAGTTTAAAATACTATAAAATATGTCAAAAATACAATAATACATGTCTAGTAAGCTGCAAACCGCTACATCTGTATAGTGTTAAAATTCATTTTAGTTACTATATGCATCGGTATAAAGATGAAGAACATAATACAAATTAATTGCAAGAAGTAATAATAATTACCGTCAACACTAATCTGCAGCTCAACTGAATTCAGGATATCAGTTTAGAATACTCTAAAATATAAGTTTATAATACTATAAAGTATGTCAAAATAAGTTTAAAATACTATAAAAAATATCAATAATAAGTTTAAAATTCTATAAAATATGTCAAATATACAATAAAATATGTCTTTTCAACTGCACATGTCTAGTAGGGTATTATATGTATTACTGTAAAGATTAAAAATGCAATCTAGTAGGGTATTATATGTATTAGTGTAAGGATTTTAGTCTAGTAGATTTAAAGCACCAGATATATCCTTTATGCCTTTTTTTATTTTTTACTTACTATATGCATTAATGTCCTGTTGCAACGCCGTTACCCTAAGCGGGTCCTGGGCGTAGTCGTCCAGAGCGGACGGGTGGGTGCCTATCACCACTACACAGCGCGTCCTCAGGTTGCGGATAGAGGAACGACCCCTGAGAAAGAGGTTAGGTGTGATGAGCCCGCACTGGCGAACGCATTCATCTAGAAACACTACGCAAGCACCGCAACAACTACAAACACTATACAAAATCTCCTATCTTACTTTCTTCTTCTACCTTACTCTGTAATCTATCTCTTTTACCACACATTTCAAACAAAAAATGGGCCAAAAATCCTGCTGTCGTGGAGGATGCGGGAGCGATGACAACTGCCCTGAGAGGGGATGTGTAGAATGATTCGCCACCTGGTCTTACATGGCAACGAAGCCAGCGAAGGCGCGCTGCCTTGCAGGGGGGCGTTAGGATATGAGAATGAAACCGAGTGTGTCTGACGACGAGTTGACTGTGTCCTCGCCAAAGTCAGAAAGCTCTCATACTTAGTTCTAGGGAGGTATGAGGGTTATCACCCCTAGACGGATGGACTCACCTGCGATCGGAACAGGATCCAAAACGCGCGGGTTTAACTTACTATCATGGCTCAAAGAAAACAAAACCAAACCAAAACGAAAAGAAACTTAAGGGTGGGAACCTGGAATATACGCAGTCTACACAGAGCAGGCGCGTTCCGGGAAATCATAAATGAAACTGAGAGGTACAATTTAGATTTGGTAGCAATACAAGAAACCCGATGGAAAGATAACGCGATGCTAGGATCCGGTAACTTCACCTTTTTATATGGGGGCGCGAGCGGGCATTCTCTAGGCACCGGATTTCTTGTTAACAAAAGCATCATACATTCCGTTAAAAGTTGCAATTTCGTGAATGACCGACTCTCGTATATCATCATCGACGGAGCGTGGTATAATTACGTGGTTATTAACGTCCACTGTCCCACGGAGGACAAAGAGGAACAAGTCAAAAATCTTTATTATGAAACTTTAGAGCAATTAATCGACCAATTCGCGTCTTACGACACCAAAATAGTAGTGGGGGATTTCAATGCTAAAATAGGGAGAGAGGAAATGTTTAGGCCCACCATAGGCAAAGAAAGTCTGCACGAAACCAGCAATGATAACGGTATTATGGTCATAAATTTCGCAGCCGCAAAAGATCTTATAGTCAAGACCACGTGCTTCAAGCATAAGGATATACACAAGGCAACGTGGACATCGCCGGATGGGGCCACGCACAATCTAATCGATCATTTTCTTATTGATAAGAGGCGCCACACGAATGTACTCGACGTAAGGACCTATAGGGGGGCGGATTGCGACTCAGATCATTATCTCGTAGTGGCCAAATTAAGAGCCAGATTAGTAGCCGGTCAAAATAGTAAGCGAGCGAACAAAGTAGAAACCTTTGATATTGGAAAACTACGAAGCGGGATAGAGCGAATCAAGTACCAAGTAGAAGTTAGCAACCGATTTCAGGCGCTCGAGGAAACGGATGAACAGACGGGAGTAGATGACGATCCGAACAGGTTGTGGGGGGCTATCGAAAAAACTATAAAAGGGGCCGCGAACAAAGTACTGGGTAAGAAAAAAAGGCCGAAGAGCAAACCATGGTTTGACGAAGAGTGCGAACTCTGGTTTGAAAGGCGCAGGAAGGCTAAATTAGATAGTGTACACAATGAAAGCGATAGGGCCGTAGAAGAATACCATGAAATAAGAAAGCAAGTACGTGTGATTTACAGAAACAAGAAGCGCGAGTATCAGAAAAATGAAATTAGAAAAATAGAAACTAATAGTAGGGAAAATAACCCGCGCGAGATGTACAAAGGAATAAACGCTATTAGGAAGGGTTTTCAGAGTAGATCGCAGTTAATGAAGGATAAGGACGGGAACCTCGTGACAAGCGAAAATGAACTATTGAAATTATGGAAAGATTATTTCGATAAGTTATTAAACGTGCATGAAAACTCCGAGGAAATGGGAGACGAAATCCACACTGCTGAACTCCATATGGACGAAACGACCTACAAAGAAGTAGAGGCCGCGATCAAAAAACTAAAAAACAATAAGGCCGTAGGAAACGATTCTATACCAGCTGAACTACTTAAATATGGAGGCACCGCGCTTACATCTAAAATTTTTTATCTAGTATGTGCTATTTGGAGAAATGAAACAATACCAGAAAATTGGAAAGAATCCATCATCATACCGATCTTCAAAACGGGAGATAAAACAGACTGCAATAACTACCGGGGAATCTCACTTTTAGCTACCTGCTACAAAGTTCTGTCAAACGTAATACAGGCCAGACTCACACCATTCGCGGAAGATATAATAGGAGATTATCAGTGTGGATTCCGGCGCAACAGGTCAACGAGCGATCAAATGTTTACCATAAGACAATTATTAGAGAAAAAGTGGGAATATTGCGAAACTATACACCAGCTATTTGTGGACTTTAAGAAAGCGTACGACTCTGTCAAACGAAGCAAAATGTATGAAATCCTAGTGCTCCTTGGTGTACCAAAAAAACTCGTAAAATTAATTCAAATATGTCTGAACGGAAGCACTGGAAAGGTCCAAGTAGGCGGTAATGTATCCGAATCGTTCATGATACGCGACGGTTTGAAGCAAGGTGACGGGCTTTCAACGGTACTCTTTAACCTGACGCTAGAGCATGTTGTTAGAAAAATGCAGGCTAGCGAGCTAGGCGCAACACTCAACGGAACAACGCAAATTTTAGGCTATGCGGATGACTTGGATATAGTGGGAGATAATGGTGAAACGGTGGCGAGAAATCCGGAAATCCTTATAAATGCGGCTAAAAACACGAGGTTAGAAGTGAGCGAATCGAAAACGAAATATATGATCATGGAGAAACTGGGCATTCGTGAAGCAGAGGGGGATTTCAGAGTCGGAAATTTCACTTTTGAAAAGGTTAGCGAATTCAGATATTTAGGTACAACTATAAATGATCGAAACGAAATTAAAGCCGAGATTAATAAGAGACTTCATTCGGGTAATGCCTGCTTCTACGCTGTGAACAGATTACTTAAGTCAAAGCTACTGTCGAAAAATGTCAAAATAAGGATATATAGGACTATAATAATGCCGGTAATCTTGTATGGGTGCGAAACCTGGGCGCTCACTAAAGCGGAAGAAAATCGTTTTAGGGTATTTGAAAATAAGGTTCTGCGGAAAATATACGGGCCAAAGAAAGATGAGGAAACTGGGGAGTGGAGGAAACTGCACAATGACGAGCTACATAATTTGTACGCGTCACCAAATATTAACAGAATAATAAAATCACGGAGACTAAGATGGGCAGGGCACGTGGCAAGAATGGGCGATGATCGTACAGCAGCGCGCATAATGAAAGGAAAACCGAAAGCAACGCGACCTCTTGGTAGACCTAGACGCAGATGGGAGGATAACGTAAAATCAGACATAACTGAAATTGGGCGGGAAGGCGCGAAATGGATGGGGTTGGCACAAAATAGGGAAACGTGGAAGGCTTGCGTAGATGAGGCGATGAACTTTCGAGTTCGAAATGCCATTTAAAAAAAAAAAAAAAAAAAATATGCATTAATGTCAAACCCTTTTGGAAATTTTTGAATAAAGTTACTTCTCCCGCAAATGCGGGAAAAAAGTACTTTCTTTCCCTCGTGAAAAAGTGACTTCACTAGAAAATAATCAAAATTCCTTTATTTCATCCAGTTCTACCAATAACCCTGATTTTCGATTGTCTTTTAACAGTCCATTAGTTCCGCTTTCCAAATCAAAAATTGGCCACAGTTGAGATGGCATAAAGTACTATATGTAACTCGAGAAGAAAGTCAATTTTTCCCTCAAAATAACTTAAAACAAATATTTTTGATTTATAATATAATATTACATAACATGTAAAATGTCCATTTTATTTCTTATTTTTTGTGCATATTAGGTAAGAAACTAAAATGGACATTTTACCTGTTATGTAATATTATACATCAAAAATATTTGCTTTAAGTTATTTTAGTACGTTCATGTATTCATTATATAAAATTATTTTCAAACATTAACTTTTTTAGCATTTTTAAACAAATACGTATAATAAAAAATATGTTTTTTTTCTTTTAAATTTGAACTAATTTTTGCGTCTTTTTGTTCTTAATTAAATTTTTGCGTCCTCACAGAGGAAGAATCTTTGTAATGATAAAAAGAAGTTTGCTAAAACACAACAGAAACATATTTTGAGAGACTAGGAATCAAATACACTATTTTTAGAAAATGTCTGTATGGAAGTGTGTGTGTGTGTGTGTGGGGGTGGGGTGTGGGTGATGGTGTGGGTGTGGGTGTGTGTGGGTGTGTGTGTGTATGTGTGTGTCTGTGTGTGTGTGTCTGTGTATGTGTGTATGTGTGTGAGTGCGCGCGTGTGTGTGTGTGTACACGGAAATGTCATTTTTTGTTTAAACGACGATATCTCGGAAACATATGATGGAAGATGTTTAAAGTAATTGAGTTGAAGAAGGTAGATTTCTACTATCTCTTGGCTAAGCTTTCTGCCCAGACTATAAGGCCTTTTATCTTTCAATATATTTGAGGTTATATTCATAAGAAAAATTTTATAAATTTATAGAGTTTTAAGCATGAAAATAATCTTAAATTTAATTTGACATAAATACGAACCGTTAAAAAATTGATTTTATTATCACTAAATTTGATTTGCATGCTTCAATCAATATAAATTATTATAATTTTTCTTGCTGATATTTTCAGATTCTGATGATATTTTCTTTACGTGCTAGCATTTTGAGCATCATAGCCACTGAAGGCGTGTGCGACTTGTGAATAAGACGTTACGGAAAGACACTTCATACAGTGAAGGTCCATCACATTTTGTATTATAACTTTTTTTATTAAAAGATTTCACAAAATAATAAGAAGATATTGAAATGTCATATGAAGAGCTTTAATTTGAGCTATTACAGCAATTACTTACTTATCGTCAACTTTGAAAAAAACAACGCTACAGAAAGACTAATCAAAAGTATACGCGCTTAGTACATAATCGTTTCCTCGCATTCACCTTTATCAAAAGGCATTTTTTAATAATTAAAACATATTTTCTATTAAAAAAGTTTCTTTTTTATACCCCACATTTCTTAAAAGCCAAAAACTTTCTTTTTCAGTAAATAAATACGAAATATTGAAATGTTACGGAAAGACATTTAAAATCCGGACAGATCGAGAAAGAAACGTTAGAATCGAGATTGAGCTCGTGAGAGTAAGACGTAAGCGCTACGCAAACCTGTATGCCTTTGTACTTTTTATATCCTTTTATTTTACAATATACTACTATTCATTAATATTCACAAATACTGATGTTGTATCTATTTATTGTAATCCTGCTTTCTGTACGCCATGAACCCTGGAATGTACAACATCAATTGAGTAATTTAATTATTTTCAACTAGAATCCTGACATTTTTCAGGCTCAATTGAAAACTAGAAGATACTTACTTGAAGATATATGGGCATTGAACAATAAAAAAGGTCTTTTAACATTAATTTAAGGGAGTTTAAGTAAAATTTATGGTTACGGACGCGTTACGGAAAGTCACTTTTTGGCGTTTCGTGCTTATTTAGTTAAAGTTAATTAAGTAA
The DNA here is from genome assembly GCA_949152435.1 of Gastracanthus pulcherrimus. Taxonomy (NCBI): domain Eukaryota; kingdom Metazoa; phylum Arthropoda; class Insecta; order Hymenoptera; family Pteromalidae; genus Gastracanthus; species Gastracanthus pulcherrimus. The sequence continues at coordinate 149,997,522 of OX424574.1, read as the reverse complement.
TATAGAAGTCTATTTAGGCAGAAAATGTAGTAAATTGTATGCAGTTTCATAATTTCACGGATAGATGAACACTTAAAGTCTGTAGAATTATCAATTAATACATTAAAGCGCCGGACACGATATTGTCGGTTTTTCTACTTTCACGCAGTTAATAACTGCAGTTTAGATTTATGCTACTTTACGTTATTTTATGTTATTTATAAGTTACTTTCCGTTACTTTATGGTTATTTTAAAGGGAACTGGCTTTAATATTTGCCTAATGTTATATATATTAATGTTCTAACAACACATAATTAGTTCTAAATATTATTAGATTTCTGTTGCCAGTTGCAGCTGATTTAAAGTTAATTAAAGTATCCTTAGATCAAACTATTATTGTGAAAATAAATTTGTCAATAATTGTTAATTGTTAATCACTTATCAATTTTACGATAATTTATAACTTCTTGATTATAATACCTAGGAAAACAAAATTATTATTCTCAACATCCTTCAGTAATTGTTATTATGTTCCTTCAGTGTTTGTTATTTGTATGTTATCCTTATTATTTTGTGATATGTAACGTTATATGCATTTCTGTAAAGTATGGATCACGCATATTTTTGGATGCATAGGTGTTATTTATTGTATTATATTATAATGTTCAAAGTTTTTTTTAACATTAAGTTGAACATAAGAGTTTTAATTATTTCATTAATTCTGGTATTTTATGGTTCCAATAATTACGAAAATATATGTATTATGTAAAAAATCGGGGGTTGGCGTGCGAAGCGCGGAGCCCCCCCCTAATATATATATATATATATAAGGGGGAGTTCCCTCTGCGCACTCACGCACCAACCCCCAATCGTTAACCCTTTTTATTTTAATTAATTCTAAATATTATAAATGACTAAGAAAATTAAAATTATAAGATAGTTCTTCTATGAAGGATTGGTCATCCCCAGTCTTCCATATGCATATTCTTCAACATATATCTTATTATAGATCTTAATTATTATGAATATCATACTAAAACTTATACGGTGGAATAACTCATATTACAGGTCATTTAATGAAAATTTTGTTATGTTTCATATCATTACAAGAACAAAATTTTCCTAAATAATTTTCTTATGCATCTTCCACATTACATTCTATGTTATTGAAACAAACTCATGTCAAAGATTCCCTAGAACTTTTCTATTTCTCTTCATTCTTAACAAAATTACAAAATAGTCTTATACTTCAGCCGCCGAGAAAATGTTAAGATAACTTTGAAGTAAAAACCTATATTTAAACGTTATACATTATAATTAAACTAGGAGTCATAGATGCGCTACGCGCGTCACAATTTCGATTATTGACGATATCAATATTAATATGAATTATAGAAAAAAGATATTAATATTCATTTTGTGTATAAAGTATCAATTATAATATAAAGATTATGATTTTTAATGTTATATAAAAGAATATAGATTCCCAAATGAAAAACGTCAGATGAAATCTGAATAAAAAATGGAGTAAAAAATATCTTAAATATGCGTATGTGCATGAAGTAACTATTGCGCATGCCTGCGTGCACGAAGTCACTTCTGCGCATGCCTGTGTACACACTATTATTACTGCGCATGCCTAAAAACACGAAGTCACCACTGCGCATACCTCTGTATATGCAATAACTTCTGCGTATATCTCTGTCTACGCAATATCTTCTGCGCACGCCTGTGTGCACACAGTTATTACTGTACATACGTAAGTGTACATGGTCACAATTGCGCATGCACATGTGCAAGTGGTTATTAACCGCACCCCTCCGTTCCTCCTTAAACCCACCTCATGCTATCGTTCTGAATAACTACGCCTGAGTGCATGCAATTCCGTATGCTCTCTCTTTCTCCCCCTTTTACCACTCCACACTCCACCTAGTTATATTTTCTTCATTCTTTTACGCTACCAGTTCTTTCTGATAACTTCGCTTCATTAGTCGATGCACTACTTGATAGAAAATGTAGAGTTAATTCGGCGCCTCGCTTTTTGCTATTACAATCATTACAATCATTCTTTTACTAAGAGAGAAAAAATACCCTCTCCACGTCACCCATACCCGTCCACTTTTCCTACCTATCCTAATTTTGTCCCCTTATGCTACCCCATCCATTCATCATTTCAACACTAATCCTCTTAGCACTATGTTAAAGTAATAATATGTTTAATGCAGCATTACGATGCCCATATCATTATTTTCATTATTTTGTTCAGAAAAATACCCCTCCACGACCCCCATACCTTCCCCCACTTTTCCTACCTTTTCGAATTTTGTCCCGTTATGCTGACGTACCCTTCCATGATCTCTATATCATAGTTATAACATGTTTAATTTTGCGTTACGCATATTTCCGGTTTAAGTGATTACAATCATTCTTTTACTATAGGGATTTATACGAAATCTTGAAATAAAAATAGTTTACGGAAAATGTTTCAATTAACTTACTTCTTTATGACTTAATTATTAATAGTTTATTAATTTATTTATAAATAATAAACCATTAATGTATGTATTTGAATTGTATTGTATTGTCAAGGAAATCTTACGTAATAGAGGGGGATATGGGTCACAAAAAACATACGGTCCCTTATATGGGTGTAGGGAGGAGATCAAAGTACGAAAAATAGGTCTTACGTAATTTGTACATGGCCCCTTACAGGAATCGAAAATTTGAAATCCCGTAGTTTGATGACCAAATAATATACCAAAATGATCGTATTACACGTATAAGTTAAGTAGAAATAAAAACTGCTACCATAACTTCTCTGTGTTCTTATTTATCTCAAATAATTGTTACAAGATGTTTCGTATTATTGTATAGAATTCAGGAACGGTTAATTGATAAAGTAAAATAAGAAATGCTACATACGACGTTTTAAAACAGGGAGAGAGAGAGAGAGAGAGAGAGAGAGAGAGAGAGAGAGAGAGAGAGAGGGAGAGAGAAATAGAGAGAGAGAGCAGGAGAGAGAGACAGAAAGAGAGAGAGAGAAAGAGAGAGAGAGAGAGAAAGAGAAAGAGAGAGAGAGAGCAGGAGAGAGAGAGAGAGAGAGAGAGAGAGAGAGAGAGAAGGTCGAAATACGCAGAAGCACGAAGAAGTAGCGCCGCATCACGAGTGTCTGCATTACGGAAGAATCGCAAGCGGTTCGGACTCGTACCTCGTACCCGGCCGCGCGAAAGTGGTGCAAAGCTCACATAGGACGATGACGGTGAGAAGGGCCTCGAGTGAGGATCTCTCTTCCACGCGCTTATGTTAGCCTTCCGTGCGTATACTCGTGCTTCTCAAACGCGGGGCGGTCATTTGCATGGATAAAGTACTCCCGCAGCCTTGCACTGCACGTTTTCTCGTTTAAGTGTAAAAAAGGGTCGGAGTCCCGGACAGGCACGGATTAAAGTGCAGGGCCGAGGGAGCGCACGCGTGCGCGGCACCGGAATACGATTGTCTTGGAAAATAAAGATTATCCATCTTTTAATTAGCCGAGGGACTAAATTTAGGTACATTACGTTGGGCGACGCGTTGTTCTCTGCGTTAAATTAAAATCAGTGTGCTTTATAATTTTTTACTGTAAAGTATGAATACTTCGAAACTTCTAGAATTGATAAGGATTTTTAAGTATCTCTAGTAGAAAATTGACCATAAATAATGAATACAAGACTAATTTATGACCAGTATTAATACCAAAATACTAATTAAAAATTTCGCTAGAATAATGCTTTTTAAAGGAGGGATTTGATATGAATAAGAAATTTTTAAACGATGTCCAAAAATGCATGATTATTTTATAATTCTCGGCTAATAAAATTTAATGATTTTCCATACATTTTTCGTCATATTTTTTTATGTTTCATAACTTTGAAACCAGTATATATTTTATAAATAAAACTCAAATTAAAGCTCTTTTGTCAACTTCTTTGTATTATTACATCGTTTTTATATCCAAAAAACTTGCAAAGTTATGAATAGAACTGTAGTTACCATTTTACTTCCTCAAGGAGAAAGCTTTGTGATAGTAACTAAAAAGGTTTCCAAAAAACATGTTAGAAACATGTTTTGAGACATTTGTAATTAAAATACACTTTTTTTAGAAAATGATCATATGTGTGTGCGTGTGTATGTATGCGTATATGTGCGTGTGTATGTGTGCGTATGTGTGTGTGTGTGTATGTTGGCAACGATATCTCAAGTAATCCACGGTCAAATTTAATGTTTCAGGAGTCATTTTGATTGTTTTTTTTTACACGAAGGGAAGGAGTACAAGAATAATTTTTTTAGTTTTTCAAACTTATTTTAGTTTTTTAGCCGTTTTTCGATTTTTGAGTTCTAGTTTTTCGGGTTTTTGGTACATTAGAAATAATATAATCGATGCAGTGAAAAAGCATTTGAAAGAGCATGAAATTACCTAATTTTTTCGAAATGAAATTCTTGATAAAATGATTCTCTTTGTTCGTTATAAACAATGTATGTCCTCTTTAAAATCTGTTATATATATCGAAAACGTATGATGGAAATTCATTGAAAGAAATCGAGATGATCAGTAATATGAACAATATACAGTAAAACTTTTAAGCCATTTTATTTTCCTCTTACCGAGAAAAAAATCATTTTGTTAAAAAATCGCTTTTCTATGGCCCACAATAACTAGAGTATATCGGTACCATTTCTTTTTGAAAATTTAAAAAATGGTAGCATTTTACTACCTCTTGGCTAAGTTATTTGCCCAGATCATGAGGACTTTTATTTTAAAGATATTTGAGGTTATATTTTCTTCGTACTTATTATTTTCATATTTTATGACGATTGGAAATCAAAAAGAATTTTTAAGATTCATCGATTCGTTTATGTTTTATATCATTTTTTCATTTTTATGATATTTTTGTTATAAATAAATTAATCTTTTGTTTATAAACTCGAACGAAATTACAAAATTACGAAAGATTTTTGTTGTAAAAGTAGCATGCATTTATTACATTCATGATAAAAAAAATTACAGAAATAAACAAAAATTCTTTATTTGTACAAATGGTATACATTATATACAATAAAAACATTTTAATGAACAATTATAGTATAACAAACTTTATTATTTTCAATTGAAAAATTTTACTTGATATTGAAAAGATTTTTAATTTTTTATTCAATTTAAATATTTTTTCATATTCTATGACATACTTTTGCATACGTTTATCAGAAAGTAGACTTGTCGTTTTTATTTTTCACCACAGAATTAAGTAGAACAAATAATTTCAAATTGAAACATTTAATAAGGTTTAAGGAAGCTAAGTCCCAATGAATTGGCAGCGGATTTTACTGAAATGACGCTGCTGCTCCGAAAGGCCTATGAGACAAAAGAGTGCTAAGAATCATTTATAGGTACCAGAAACCACTTTCTGAAGCCTCATCGAAATTCGTTTCTAGCCACTTGTGGACTCTCCTTATTGTTAACTCAAACTAATCATAAGTGAATCATGTACGAGTTTGGTCAGACATGTATTATTTTTCGAATTAGAGATATTTACTTTAAATATTTAATTCACTTGCTTTTAAATTATCCTGTTATCATAGTTCAACAAATTTATATTATTAATATTTTTTGTAAAAAATTCGCAATAATAAAACTAAATTGAATAGAAAAATATAATTAAAACAACAGGTAATGAGGTTTATTAATATATTTTTGTATGTTGTATTTCAATTTTCAAATTTTTAGTATTACTCATATAGTAAACATCTATATCCAAAATATATATACAATTAATCTGCATGAGATTACGTCAGTTTCAAAATATATTTGTAATACATAGGTACTATCGCTTGGAAGATTTACATTTTCACTAAAATTATCTCTGAATTTTATATTCATGCAATTTCACAGAAAAAGCAGACGCTTTTTATTTAAGTTTCATTAAACAAGCATACAAAATTAATAGTATCACTCATAATATAGATTAACATTAAAGTAAAATTATCACGAAAAATAATTAAATATATCAGTCAACATTTTCTATACCAAGCTCAAAATCTAGTATTCCCAGAAACGATGAATTCCTAGGATCCAATATGGGGTAAACAAACATATCGAAAATTGCTTCATTAACAGAGCGCACTGCGTCGCATCGTAAAAAAGGACCGTTAACACGCAAGCGCACGCACACACACATACGCGCTGAATAAACTAATTCGCTATCCAATAATACCGCAAGAACGACAGAGGCAGATAAGCACGTACCAATCCAAGTTTCAGCATACGCACCGCGATGACGATGGCGACATACACACATCAATGCACACGTCTATATTTGCTCCGTCCAAACAGCTCCAGACCTCTCTCAGCCAACTTCCGGTGCTTCAAAATCCCAAAGCAGGCAATACAACTCTCTCTCTCTCTCACTCTCTCTCTCACTCTCTCTCTCTCACTCTCTCTCTCACTCTCTCTCTCACTCTCTCTCTCACTCTCTCTCTCACTCTCTCTCTCTCTCCCCTCTCTCCTCTATCACTCTCTCTATCTCGCTCTGTCTTTATTGAGGTCTTGGTCGTACGAATTATACGCTAAGTACTACGAATTACATCAACGAAATTCGCGCGCAGCTCATGAATAATATCGAAGAAGCGCTATATCTTTTTACCTCCTCCCTATATACGAAAGTGTATATCTACTCCGGCAAGTCTCCCGAGCGCATAATTTTTCGTCCCTGTGCAAATTGACCGCGTGTGGTTTCTCTCTCTCTCTCTCTCTCTCTCTCTCTCTCTCTCTCTCTCTCTCTTTCTCTCTATCTCACTCTGTCTTGTTTCTTTCTCTCCCTCAGTTTCGTTCTGTGGTTCTAGCGGGCGGCATGTCCGGAGGGACAGAACTTCCCCAAAAGGTGTAACTCCACTTCTTTCTCATTTTCACTCGGGCAGTGCGGATTACAGCGTAATTACTTCTTGCCGTTCGCGGTTGCGTATATACAAGGCATGTGTGTGCCTGCACATTTGTGCGCGGGGGAGCACTATACGCACCGCAAGAGCGTAAACAAAAGCTGCTGCTGCTGTAGTACTTTGTATGGTCAGTGCCTCTGGATTTGGTTTCGAGAGGTTTCATGAGTTATATTTAAGCAAATACGAGCTGGGAGTTGGAAGTGTAAGTGCTGATATTCGATACACACTTGCTAGAATGTTGCAGTTTACTTTGTACTGTTGATTGTATATTGCTTACTCATAGACAAAGCTTGGCGATTATAAAAAATGTGTTGTTAAAATATTATAGAAATATATTATGAGACTTTATGAATCGAAATACACTATTTTCAAAAATAATTATGCGTATCAAAATATTTGGAGACCAACTTACTTAACTTTAAGCTAAAAATGCTTGATTTCTTAATACGACTGATAAATACAGAGAAGCTTTACATCCGCTACGCATGAATATTTTTGTCATTTTTACGGCTCTAAAACGACTTAAAATATGTCTACTTTTCTACAGTCAAATAAAATGTTTTTATGTAATAAAAATAGTGGCCTATTATACCCCAACAAAAGTGGCCCATTGTGCCCCATTTACAACAACTAACGTTTTGTATCATAACTTTTTGTAATATTAATGAAATAAACAGTTACAAAAGAAAAATAAAGCTTGAAGCATGTCCTGAAAAAGGAGCATTGTCTGATTTTTAAAACAATCGTAAACGTATACGGTCGGCGATTTGAAAAGTTTGTGTCGTTTTTCACATAACCTGTTTTTCTCAATTTAAAATTTCACTGCGTTGTAAAAATTTTTTTGTTTAAAGGATGATATTTATAGGAAGAAAATTAACTCACACTACAACCACAAGTAGATTACGAAGTAGAACAAAAAATTTCGACCCTTTTATATAACAAATATGGCTAGTGGCCCCTTACACCCTGTGGCCCGTTATACTCCAGTCTCCCCTATATACAAATTCTGGGGACGTCGGAGCTAAATACAGATCCCTACATCGTGTTTTTCGTTATTTCAATTCAACTTTTTGTTTTCATTATTGATCTCAGTCATCCAGTGTTAATAATACCCTTAAGGTAATAGTCTTGTAACTTGCACGTTTTTTGAGGTTTTTTCGGAATTTTTTTTTAGGAGAAAATAAAATTCAATTGGTTTGATTTTTTTATGTTATTATTGGTATCTAAAAGTATGCAAAAAAAATTTCTTTTCTTTCTTTTTAAATTTTTTGTTATAGTTTTTTAACACTTTAGTGAGCGTCTCAAAAAAAAGGTAGGTGGTTGGCCCTGGTGATTTCGCCGCTTGAGGACATCTGAAACAAAATAATCAAAAAGATTATGGTTCTGTAAGCTTGTTATTCTAGTTGGAACTAGGATTAAACAATTTTGTTGAAAAATAACAAAATGGTGGACTTAAAAAAAGTGACGCTTTTTAGTGGAAATTGGGCGGTAAAATGGAAAGTTAGGGACGAAAAAAAAATCCTAGTCCCTGTGAGAGTTATTAATGTGTAGAATTACATATCAAAATATCAAAGTAATCGGTTGTATAGAAAAATTTTTATCACCTGGGCCGACCACCTACCTTTTATTTGAGACGCTCACTTTAGTATTAAAATACTATAACAAAAATTTAAAAAAAAAGAAAAGAAAATTTTTTTGCACACTTTTAGATACCAATAATAACATAAAAAAATCAAACCAATTGAATTTTATTTTCTCCTAAAAAAAAATTCCGAAAAAACCTCAAAAAACGTGCAAGTTACAAGACTATTACCTTAAGAAACACCTGATGACTGAGATATTCGATCAAAATTAAAAATTGAACAAGAATAATTCAAAATACGAAAAAGCGGTTTCCGCTGAGACTTCAGAAAGTGATTTCTGGTATCTAAAAATGATGCCTACCATCCTTAGTTTTATCTCATAGGCATTTTGGGTCAAGATATGGCATTTCTTATTCAAAATACGCTTCATTTTAGTAAAAAATCATACCTATACTTGAATCATAACTCTGCAAGTCTTTTTGTTAGATAAATAATGTAATAAGATAAAGAAGTTGATCAAAAGAGCTTTAGTTAGAGTTTTGTTTCATAAAAAATATTATTATGTTGCAAAATTATATACAATCAAAAATGATGACTTAAAATACATGAAGATTGGAGGATTTTCAGCTCTTTAAATTCAGTAGTTTTCCATGCATTTTTTGTTATCATTTTTTATTGTTCATAACTTTGCAACAGCATAATATTTTTATGTAAAACGAAGCTTAAATTAAAGGTCTTTTACTTTACATTTTATCTTCCCTGGTAGAAAATTATCTAGTTTTATCGAGGCCCTCGATTATTCCCATGGTAAACTAGATAGATCTACATAGTTCTAGATTAATTTTCCACCAGGGTTATTACATAATTTCACTAGCAAAAAAACTTGCAGAGTTATAATACGAAGTATAGGTACTATTTTTTACTAAAATAACTTGTATTTTGAATACAAATGGTCATATCTTCACCTCAAGGGACTATGAGACGAAACTAGGGATGCTAAGCATCAGTTTTAGGTACCAGAAACCACTTCCCAAGGCTTCATCGAAAACCGGTTCCCATGGGTTGTAGACTCTTCTTGTTAGTTTCACGCGTATTTAAGGTATGATACATATTTCATACATAATACGATATGAAACCTTCCAATTGACTATGAACCCCAACCCTGGAGACTATACAGTGAATTTCATAACTATTGCGCCACCCTTTTTGGACATTTACCACTTGTATATCACCTTAAAAAAAAACCTGCAACTTTGAAAGTAAAAATCGTAAAATAATTTTTAAAAAAGCAAATAAAAGAAAGTTCTATTCTTTTAAAAACGTAATCAGGATATTTCTATCACATCAGTTTAAAATAATTTATTAGTGTTTCATAACTATAGAACCACTTTCAATTTTGATTCACTTAAAATAATGTCAATTTTGTACTTACCTAGTTTTTAAATTTTGTTTCGTTCATTTATTCGTTAATTTTTCAAAAGTTAATGTAGAAGAAATATTGAGGTAAACACTTTTTTGCTTCCTCATAGAGGAAGCTTCGTGATGGTAAAAACAAAGTTTAGCTAAAAATATGTTTATACTGAGAATCAAAATACACTACTTTTAGAAAATATTTGTATGGATGTGTGTGAGTGCGTGTGTGTATGTGTGTGCATGTGCGTGTGCGTGGGCACGTGTGTGTGCGTGTGCATGTGTGTCTGTGTATTTTATGTGTGTGTGTATGAATGTGGAATCAACATTACTCTGAATGAAAATGAATGTTTCGAGGCTCATTTTTTTTATTTTTCTTTAAGGACGAGGGCTCAAAAAAACTTATTTTCTATTTTTCGATACGTTTTTGTTTCATTTGCGGTTTATCGATATTTGAGTTTTAGTTTTTTTGATATCTTGTCTATTTTCCTTGTTTTTTTATTCCCGAAATCGTCATTTTTTTGTAAACGGTTTATCTGTGAAATATAACAAGGACATTTTTTGAGAAAAAATTGAGATGATTAGGAATATGGATAAGAATATTTTGCAAGTACTTTGAGATTTTAAATTTTTCTTTTGAACGGAAAAGATTATTTTGTAAAAAAAGTCGATGTTTATGCAGCTGCTAATACTGGAGTATATATCGGCAGCATTTGATTTGAAACTTTCCAAAACGGTAGCTCTATACTAGCTCTTGAACGAGTTATTTGCCCAGATCACAACGACCTTTATATTTCGAGATATTTGAAGGTTATGTATTTTTTTTAATTTCTGTTTGATCGCTTATATCTCGAGAATGACACGGTCATCTTTTACTAAACAGGGCTCATTTTTCGCATTTTAATGAAAAAATTTTTTCGTTTTTTTTATATCAATTTTTTGAGTTTTGGATTTTTGAGTTTTAGTTTTTCAGAATGTTAGAAATATTATGATCAATTTAGTATTAATGCATTAAATATAGCAAAAAATTACCTTTCTTTCACAACCGCAAATTTTAGATAGGCTCTCTCCCTGCTTTTGATATACATGAAAAAAGTCATATTTAGTTCTATCGGTTATATCTCGGAAATGTATGATGGCAAATCATTCACAAAATTTTAAATGATTAGGAATTCAGTGAATCTACGTACTAACATCTGATTACAGTTAATTTAAATATTTAAATAATTTTAATACATTACGTACTGAGAAAACACTGCTGTGATAAGGATTATTACCTGTCATTCTGTAATTTTAGCAAAAATATATCATTTGTCAAACCATCAATGATAAAAAAGCACACTCTTTCCGAGGTATTATTTAGAAAGACATATAGTAATTTAATATTAATTTATTAAAACAAAGAATTTCATATTGAAACAATTAATTTAGTTTAAGGAAGCTAAGTGCCAATGAATTGGAAGCGGTTTTTCATTTCTCAAGGAGATAGTTTTATTTTATTAAAAAAAAATTCATGACATTTATTAACGTAAAAATATATTATATGATTTAGGAATCGTATAAGCTACACCCAAAAAATGTACAGATGTGTGCGTGCGTGCGCGTATAATTTATGTATTTGGCCAAAACAATCAACAGATATTGACATGTGCATAATAATGTAATATACTATAGTATATGTACGGTATTATATGACCGACACCTCTTTGAGAAAACAGAGTGCCGAATCATTTGGTGGTATTTTTAAGAAGGTCAAATACAATGGGATCTCGATTTTGTGTACCTCGATTTTGTGAGTTTTTCCCCAAGCGGCGTGCTAGTATTTGACGGCGGGAGTCACCGTGGTGGAATCTGCGATGTGGAGGGGAGAAGCACCCGTACTCTGCATGCGCAGAAGTACATGGTGGGTTAGTTGCGTGCCTGGGGGAAGCGCCGCGTGATTGGGCCTCGATTTTGTGAACTCGATCCCAAATACTTCACGAAATCGAGATCCTACTAGCGGCGTACTTATCCCAATTTTCTCTTTCTAAGATCGTGTATCCACCTCTTACTATTTGTATTAGACGTTTCCAAATCAAATCCTTTGTGGTCAGGATCTGATAATGAGAGTTCATCTGACATTCTTCAGTTTCTAATCTTGTTAGTCAGATCACTACGGCAGAGGGTAATATCGATTACCTCTTTTCTTATTGCATTATGAAAAGTAGGTTGACTTTGTAAAATTTTAATGTATATAGAAATAATTAATGAATGATACCATACAATATATAAATTTACATAATGAAAGTTAATATAAATTTTAGCTACATAAAGATTCATTGAAATATTTTAACTAGACAAGTTTAATAATAATACGATATGTAGTTAGGACAGAGGAAACATGTATATCTAATGTTCATCGAGACCATTATTTATTTACCAATGATGTTTACACTAGTTACATTTGTCCGGATACTCGCAATCCGGATTATCGCCGATTACATCATCTTCCTAAGCATTTTAATAAGCACGACCGATTGATACCTAATATTGACTTTATTTTGTACGATACACAATTCATTTCCAGAATGTATTTAAATTGTTTTCTCCCGTAAATTCGCGAGAGTAACGATTGAAGCGCACGAACATCTTATTTTTTTACAATTCTACGACGCATTTAAGGAACGGACTAAGGACGAATTTGTTAGATTAACAACTTATCTTTAACGTCGGAGATCGGCGAACGTTGGCTCTGCTCACTCAGGACCGCTCTGCTCTTCGTCGCCGATGTGCTTGAGTTCTTGGTGGTGTCCTAATAATCAGGATCTCCCGTCGGTCTTTCACCCTAGAGGTGGTAACTCGGCACACGTTATTTTCTTGGCTGTCGCGATGCGGTTGAAGAGGTGTCGTCGGAGTAGTTGTGTCGACGGCGGATCCCAAGCAAGAGAGAACAAATCAGCGTGGTCGCGAATATTTATATTCCCGCGACCATTATTTGCACTGTGATTTGGGCACAACAGCGACACCCAAACAGGATAATATATCAACTATATCTCTATATTATCATCGCCGATAACTTGCAAGTTACAACTTCTTGTATTAAAATCTACAGGTTAATTGTAACGAAATATTCTACTGGTTCTGCATCCCTAGTGTTGATGTCCGAACTGGAATGAATGGATTATGCTTATCATCATACGGCAGGTATGCTAAAGCAACGTCTAGTTATCGTGGTTCTGGGATTTCTAGTAGTGCCGCCACTAGGTCCTTCGTACATAAACCCAATAGTGATACCGGATTATTGGGTCTCTCTAATAGAAGCACATGTACCCGAACCCCTTGATAGCACCCTTCACTGTCCGAGGTTCTTTGATTAGCACGATGCTTGTGTACATCATTGCCATGCTTATCTGCATGATTGCAGAGGCACCTTTGCTATGATGCAAGTTGATCTGGATAAATTTAAGGCTAGAGGAAACTATTTAGAGCTTCTTTATAACCTCTTCTTCATTATTATCCCTTTCAGATCTACCCTCACGTCAACTGGCAACCATAACGGTTACCTTGTTCATCTTATACTGTGCTCGGTTCGTTGGGGCCTCGAGCGTCCTCATCTGAGATTCGGGAATCTGCACGGTCCGAAAGTTACTCATTGTGCTTTCTGATACTTCCTTCATATCCTCCATGCCACACCACTTGCTAATACGTAATTTTCAGTGAAGTGTCTGTAGCCTCCGCAAGACCACTGCAGGATTTTCCGGTTTTCCCAGAATCTATGTAGTGGCCGTTATATGTCGATGAAGTACCTCCAAGTCACTGAGTCTCATTTCTGTTCCTACCCAGGGCCTGATTGAGTCCATCCTCTCGGATACCCATACTCTTGCCTCTGGGTTTGTGCCGACAATGATAAAAACTACCCGTCTCAAGTAGAAGGCATCGAATATAGGCTACTGCTCTACCAAACTCTTTTTTATCTTCTCCCAAGGAGCCTACCTAAAGAGCTCATACTTTAGAGTACCTTGTTTTCGACAGCACCATCGATTGTGTGTTCGTCCTATGGGCTGGCGACAGTCTCACATTCACTTCCGACGAATAAAGAGTCATTCCTGCATCGTTGCCCTAGGTCTTTTTTGTGGTCCCATCCGTCAGCGGCTAGGTATTTTTGGAGTCTTTTCTCCTCTTACTTTCAGCCGCCGGTGTATGTTAGGCTGCTTGTCTCGCGGCGCGTTTACATTTCTGTTCTGCGCCGCTTAGTTTCTTCCTCGGGCGTAACGCCTGCAGTCGACCCTCCCGGGCCTGTCTGGAAAGTCACGAGCACGGCTTTGGACACGTCGAGGTGCCCAGAGCTTTCGGGACCGACTTTCCTTCTTGACCGGTGGGGTTTGGAAGCACAGCCACCTTGTTGCTCGGGGGTTGATTGTTTTGAGGGAAAGCACAGGAAAACTCTCCTCTAATCTCTACCGTGGTTGGGGGCATTGCCAGCAGGCCTTTCTGATTTATGTTAAAGATCTCCTCTATATTTGTGTAGTCCATTCTGTTCTAAGACATTTCGCCGTAACTCTGCACCCTGTTGGTTGTCATTTCAACTTCCTGATAGGATTTCCCGCTTGCTCAGGTTTCATTGATATAATCACTGGCTGGTCACCCGGCGACGGTAGTCTCTGCAGAGTACCCTCCGTCATGCCAGGGCCCTACTCAAGCGCCCTCCGGTATTGTCATGTCATGTTCACTGCATAACCAATATTACACATCACATTATCCATAGTCTCAAAATAAAAGTCTTTATACGTACACTATTATATGAAAAATTCTAACTTGTTAAGCTAAGATTGCCCAAGATATATAAAGTTGATATGCAAGTTTGCAAAGCACATGGGTATATTCAGTTATACCAGTAACACATTTGACTAATATGTTTCTGTAATATTTGAGGCTATGTATTTTTTTTTAAATTTATCTTTAATTATTTTTACTCTTGATTTGTTTGAGAAATTTAGCTGTATATAAAATATTACTCTATCGTTTTGGAATAGTCTGTAGTATATCACTGAAGAAAAAGATGATTATCCAAGGCCCTTTTGATAAGGTGCATATTAACTGAACTTACTTTTTTGTTACTTACAAAGATTATTCATTATTAAGGGGGCAAATATCTGTTAAATCCGAGAAAAATATAGTTTTTTGTTTCATTCCATAAAACTCTTTATCTCTAAAAGAAATTATTCTGAATTTTATTTTACTATTAATACTAGATAATATGTTTAATTTTACCATTGTAAAACCTAAAATTCTTGATCCTATATATCACAAGAAATCATTTAATTATTTATGGTTATTCGACTTCTTTTGATATGTATAGTCTGTACAATAAGAGCATGACTAGCTGAATCTATAAAAAATGTATTTAACAAAATTTAAACATATATAATTACATTTTTCTAAAGTAGACCTTAAATCGAATTATATTAATAATAGTACCCAGCAGAGGCAATAATAAATGATTAGCATATATGAAGTATATTTTGTATAAATTCAAATTCTATTTGTGTAGCAAAAATCTCCATACTATTTTGTACTGTATGATTGAATACTTATATTATACAAATATTCGGGTGACTGTAATAGCCAATCAAAATAATCACTGCCCGATTCCTCTTTTCATTCAGTGAAAATCTAATAAAAGTCTTCGATTTTTCTTTACAAATAAACATTTAGCAGATTGAAATTAGGTTTTCTTTTATAAATTTTGAGCGTATATTCGCGTTTATAGTGTGATAAAGGGGGTAAAAGGGTGTCTAAATATGAAAATTTAAAACAATGTTAATAAATCTATATTTTTTCTACAATCAGTTAACCCATTGCTACCTATTGTCGTCATCGGTTAACCCCTAAAATTGACAAAATCACAGTTGACGTAGGATATTTTTTCAAATTTTCAGTCTTGACATAAAAAATTTTTTTTTACATTCTTCATACATTTTTTATGATTGATTCAAAAATATAAATATTTAAGTTGTAAAAACATTATTTTTATTAATTTTATTTAAAAAATTAATAATAATTAATAATAATAATTTCTAAAAAAACGGTTAAATAGTAGTGCGCCTTACTTAATTTTTGATGAATTTTCACCTTCCTTGTTATATACATACTATAATTAGGCATAAAATTGAACGTTTAAGCTGTTTTTAGAAAAAATAGGCACTCAATAACATTTTTTTAAATTTTCATATTTAGACACCTTTATACCCTCTTAAACAAGTACAGTGGTCATATCCCAATAGAGAACTTTAATACTGATAAGGTTTCTTGTACCTAAAAATGAAGCCTAGCACCCGTAATCTTGTCCAATGGGCACCTGTTCTCGAGATATGAGGTTTTATGCTTCAAATATGCGTAATTTCAATGAAAAAATGTACCTCTTCATTTGACAACAACTCGTATCAAAAGAACTAATTTAAGCTTTGCTTCGTACAAAAATATTATTTTGGTGCAAGTTATTAACATTTAAAATGAATGCATGAATATTCGATGAATTCTATCTCTTAAATTCGATAATTTTTCAATAAATTTGCATCAGAATAATGATTTAATACAAAGCGAAGCTGAAATTGTAGCTCTTCTTATAAACTTTAATTATCTTTTGGGTCAATTTATCTAACATAAAAACTTGAAGAGTTGTTGTCAAAAGAAGAGGTAAATTTTTTCACTAAAATAATGCTTATAATCTACTTGGTACGTTTTTGTAAATAACTAATTTAAATTTATTGTATTTAATATCTTGCAATAAGTTATTAACATTTAAAATTAATACACGAATATTCGATGAATTCTATCTCTTAAATTCGATGATTTTTTAATAAATTTGCATCAGAATAATGATTTAATACAAAACGAAACTGAAATTGTAGCTCTTCTCATAAACTTTAATTATTTTTTGGGTCAATTTATCTAACATAAAAACTTGAAGAGTTGTTGTCAAAAGAAGAGGTAAATTTTTTCACTAAAATAATGCTTATAATCTACTTTGTACGTTTTTGTAAATAACTAATTTAAATTTATTGTATTTAATATCTTGCAATAATATAAAGATTCAAGTCACAACAAAATTTAATTAAGAATTTTATCTTTTAATAAAAGTAAAGTCTATCACAAACATTTTCTTGGCATTATTCTCCATTTTAAACTTGTATGAAATGAATGCAGTATGTTTTGATTGAAATATAAAGCATATAGATCGATATAATGCTGGTATTATTATAAAAGAAATGAAATAGCTTATATTGTTATAGTTCAATGAAAGTAAATTATATAATGTTATATCGAGGTTAATCATATTATTATTTATTAAAGTATATTAAGTCTGCGTTATGTGATATAACTAGTAATATGAAGTATATTTGGTACCTACTACTTATTATTTGACATAAAATTAGTCAATTTAAAAATAATTTGAATCGACATAAAATGAAGAATAATATAAAATAACTTAAAATATAATGCATGATAACCATAACACATATGATAATTTAAAAATTAGAGTAGCGGTCTCAAATAAAAGATTCAAGCCTTAGATTAACGATGTATTATTTCTGGAATTCAAATAATAGTTTTTTAAAAACGGTTTTTGCGAAGTTTAAAATTTTACAGAATTTATCATATACCTTTATAATATAGAGAGATAAGCTTCAATTACGCTTTTCTAATACTTTACTAGCTGGTATTATAATAATCATATTTATAACATGTATTGAAAATGAGTTCCTTTGAAAGGCGATTAAATAGTAGAGCGCTTGATCAACGTTCCAACAATTCCTGTGTATGCGAAAGAAACGATAATATAAAGAGTTAATCCACCTATTTATAAAATAATTGAATATTTTCGGGGCATGCGGCAGTTTCATGAGCGTAAGCCGGATAAACTTTTGCGGATATAGAAAAGAGGATGAAAAACCAGTACGAGGTAAAGGAGGGGAACACCCCGACAGCAAGTGACGAGATTGGTTTTTGGACTCGTGGGACTTTTCTCTTGAATGTCGAACATTGAACCATCTCGTTCAGCCTTTTGCTCTTTATTTTTACTCTTCCTATTTCACTCGACCACTCCATTTTTTCTACAGGTTCTCGTTCTTCTTTCTCTGTCTGATTTTCAGTTTTCAGTCATCTCTTAAACTGAGTAATATTATTCATTTTCTTTCATACTCAATAACCCACAAACATCGAATAAAAATTCTGAAAAAGAATACGTCGCTTCAACTATAGATTTATTATTACACGTTATCAACATCATAATAAATGGAACAATCACCATTCCCAGCTCAGCGCGTACAAGTTTCGATTCCATTAACAGCTGGCACCGAAAAAGTAAAATCTCCACTTATTCTTTGTTCACCTGCGCTTCCCGTCTGCGCGTCCCTTTCTTTTGACCTTCCTCGAGTACCCGCGATTCCTTCTCTTCTCGATTTCTCGGTCCTTGCTCGATTCGACTGGCTCGCGGCGCGGCATGTCGCTCCGTCTCTCGCGGGAGCACAGCGCGATCATTACCTCCTCGGGAATATCGCGGCTCGGAAGCGTATATATACTCTCGCTCTCTGCATACCGCAGCCATATTCAGCCGAGAGAGAGAGAGAAAGAGAGACTTGGAATCCCGCGAGCTCTCCGGGATTCCGGATGATCCGGATCCGTCTGGCGCACTTTTTCTATCCGAGAGCTGGAAGCGCGCGAGAGACTTCTCGCGTGCGCCATCGAAAGGAGCAAGGGGACGATGTCTTCTTTTCCCTTTTAGCGAGTGGCCTGCGTGTGCGCAGCCAAATCTTTATGGGCTCTGCGCGCGCTGCGTTCTCCGAGTAGCGAGAAAGTTTCGCCGGGCGCATCCTCACGTGGGAAAAGTCGACGAATTCTATTCCGTCCCCTCGATTATGGGTGCCCATTTTTTTTCGGGAAATCGAGTGAATAACTTTTTTCACTTGTTCAATTTGCCTACGGGTGGTTGCGCAGTTGCGTATTTAAGTTTTTATTTGATATAATATAAAATCCATTTTATATTTTTATAAAAAATGTTATATTTCATTAGACAAGTTTATACCGAATTTTTGTTAAATTGTTGATTATGCTATTCTATTGCATTTTGTTGATGACTTCCTTAAATGCATCGTCAAACTATTGTGTCACGTGTTTCTGTTTCGAAAATACATATAAATCAATAATTGCAATAATTGAAAATTATTGTATTATTTATTTAAGTAACTTGATTTATTTATGCAACCTGTTTATTTAAAGTTAATTATATACTATATTTAAGCAAATATCTAAATACTACCAAACCATTATAATTAATAAGCTATAATAAGCTGATTCGATTTGACAAATTTAATTATTATTGTTATGTTTGTCTTTAATTATTAGTTGGCTATTTACTTAATAATATTTCTGATACTCTAATTTTGAAGTATATTATATATTATTAATAAATCAATAAATTTTCAAAATTCATTTATAATATGTTTAGTCTTACTAGCCGGTTTTTCAGAATATATTTTGAGAAATCATAACATTATTATTACTATCCAAAAATATTTTGTTTAAAATAAAATATTAAATCTGGTACAATTACTTAAACTCATATTATGTTACGGATTGATTACATTATGAAATTACAGTTCTCGCATAGTGATCGTGACTAAGGGTTCAACAACTCGACAAAAAAAAAACACAACTAAAGCAAACGCCCCAAAAAGAGAAAACAAGGTATACCAAAACGAATTTTCCGAAAGATGAACTAATCCCGAGAGCGAAATTTCGAGCTGTCGGAAAAATTTTAAATAACAATAGTCCAAAAATTTAATTAAAACTGCGTAAGGATCGCCCGGAATTTTGCCAGACAGATGAAGCGAGCGAGTTCCCACCTTCCCCTCCCCCTCTCTCTCCCTCTCACTCCCTCTCTCCCTCTCTCCCTCTCTCTCGCTCTCTCTCCCTCTCTCGTTTGACGAAAAAAGAGAACAAAGACAACACCCGCCGCGCTTTCCTACTCTTTTTGCAGATTCCGCTGGCCTCGCCGCCGTACTTTTTGGTTTTTCCCCACGGCACACTTTCGGCCGCAGTTCTCACAGCAGGCTGTCGATTGCGCGCGTGCGGTACGTGTGCAGGGCTCCGACCATTCGCTTCGTGCACCCACCACGTCTCTGTGTGTTTTAGTATATATGTGTGTGTGTGTGTGCGTGCGTATGGGTGTAAACCAATATCGGAGCTGCCACGTGAGAGATGCGGCGTGTGCGCGCTCGCGTACCTCCGGAAAAGCCGTCGCGTTGACTCCTCAACTACTTTTCGCGGTGCACTGTAAGCTACCCGATCGAAAAGGGTATTAGGACACTAATGCGGGCCCGACAGCAGTAGTCCTACTGCATACGTCGGATTTTTAATATGGCACCCAAACAGATTATTAACAAATCTTCTGGAACATAATCTTTGCGATTTTTTTTATATTTTGTGCTATATAATGCACAAAATTAGCTAGAAATATAGTCTAATAAATATCAAACACGATACAACTTAATATCTACAAAAAATGACATAGTGATGGAGCTTATGGATGTTGAAACATACAGGGTGAAAAAGTATATTGTGAATTGAATAATCTCTAATATTTTAGAAGATTATGAACCAACTTCTTCTGAAGAAATTTATCTTATGACGTAAAAGTTTACAGGAATATTCTTCTATATAAAACTTATATTCACTAAAAATTTCGCTGACTTTTATAATATAGTTTTCGAAATATATGTTGAAAATAAATGTCTCTGAACGCACAGGAGATGTGAATACACTGAGCTGTATTATGTGTGTAGTGTTCATGCGCGCATGTACTGTTAAATAGAAAATGTAAAATACAATTAATAAAATTTAAAGTTGTGCTTGTGGACTAGAAAGTACCACTAATGGAAATATAATTTTCACGCGCACTTTTTATAGAAGTAAAATCCAATTCCGATTTTTGTTCTAATTTTTTAGTTTGAGTATATTTATTTATTTATTTATTTCAACGGACAGATGTGCCCTTTACAAAAATATACAATCATAGGTGGCGAAAACTCATGTCTCTGTTCAGATTAATAAATACTAACAATACAGAGATAAATTACCGCTTAGTAAGCAATAGAATTTAAATTTAAATTTACAGATAGATGCCGCAACCTGCTGGAAGCGAATTTTGCTGAGGCTTCAGGAAGTGGTTTCTGGTACCTGAGAATGTTTCGTCTCATAGGCCCTTGGGGTCAATGTATGCCCTTTTGTATTCAAAATACGCGTTATTTCAGTAAAAAATGGTATCTATACTTCGAATTATAACTTTGCAAGTTATATTGCTAGAGAAATGATGTAATAAAATAAAAAAGTTGACTACAACAAATTTAATTTAAGCTTTGTTTCATATAAAAATGATGACGAAAAATGCATGGGAAACTACTCAATTTAGAGAGCTGAAAATACTCAAAATTTTAAGCATTTTTCGTCATCATTTATGATTGTTCATAACTTTGCAACACAATAATATTTTTATATCAAACGAAGCTTAAATTAAAGCTCTTGTAGTCAAATTTTTTATCTCATTGCATAATTTCTATAGGAAAGAAAACTGCAGAGTTAGGATTAAAAATATAGGTACCATATTTTACTGAAATAAGGCGTATTTTGAATACAACAGGTCATATCTTGACCCCAAGGATATATGAGATAAATCTACGGATGCTAGGCATCATTTTATGGTACTAAAAACAACTTCCTAAAGTCTCAGCAAAAATCGCTTCCCGTAGGTTGTGGCCTCTCCTTGTTAAACTACACACAAATAATTTAACACGATTCTTAAACTCGCCTATTGAAGTCAACGCTTTGACCTCTATGGGTCATTGATTCCATAGCCTACGTGGATTGGTAATATAAGAATAAAATCCGAATTTCGACTTATTACTACCCTCCTCACTTTCACGATAATTACGTAGAGGATAAAGCAAATTCCTTACACGCATCGACTCACACAGGACAGGATATGTAAAAAAGTTATTAATGATTTTATGTGCACAAAGGTAATCATAATATATCTCATTGGTTCATAGGCTTTAAAAGATAAGTAAACTAGAATTTTGTGTTGTATTGATTCAAGCATGGTGATATGATTAGATTGATGCGGTGACTAAATTACAAAAGTATAAGTTACAACCAATCAGTTAATAGATACACAATTGATTCTATTTTAGTAAAGTCTCGTGCTGACCTTTTAATGAAGCCAACAGTCCTAAGCGCTAGCGAAGTTAGATTATCCATATGTAATATAAATGAAAGGGACGAGTCAAATGTGATACCAAGATCTAAAACGGAATCTACTTTAGTTAAAATGGAGTTATTTATTATATAATCAAATTTAAGTAGGGATTTGTTTCTAAAACCGGAAATTGAACAAAATTTTGAGGTATTTAATGGCAATCCATTTGCAGTCGCCCAAGATTCAAAGCAATATAGATCTGATTGAATTGTAGAAGCATCCATTGGACATGAAACTGTAGAGAACAGTTTAGCATCATCAACATAGATCAAGCACCTTGCAAAACGTAAACATGTATGGTCGTTTATAAAAATCAAGAACATAATTGGTCCAATGTGTGATCCTTGGGGAATACTCGATGTAATGTAAACATAAGTAAATTGGCAACAAAGAGTTCTAAGCGACTGAATACGTCCCGCAAGGTAAGACTTGATCCAGCTATACATATTACCTGTAATACCAAAATTCCAACATTTGTCAAGTAAACAAGAGTAACAGACGGAGTCAAATGCTTTAGAAAAATCTAAGTATATAGAGTTGACTTGGTTAAAAGACTCCAACACATTGGAAATGTAATCGTGATATAATAAATGGTTAGAGATAGCTGATCTGCCCTTGACAAATCCATGTTGCTCAGTGGCAATTTTACAAAAGCGAAATTCTGATATATGATTAGCTACTAAAGAGTCAAAGATCTTAGCAAAAGAACTGATAATATAAATAGGTCTATAGTTTTTATATCTTGCTTATTGACATTTTTAGAAATCGGTTGAACAAAGTTTGCTTTCCAAAGGGATGGAGAACAGAAAAGAACACCCTTGACCAAGGATTTATTAAATAACATTAGCGACGGTTTTTGAAGAGCAAGCCTGAAGTAAGTTTGTCTTTTATATTTAAAACTTCAAGTTTGATCATATCCGCGGTTATTGATAGTTAAGGAAGCATGTCTATCATTATAAAACATATTCAAGGGAAGACATTTGTCATATTATATTTCAAATTCCGTTCTATTGACTCGATATAATCCTTATATGCATTGCATATTGCCCTAACATACTGTGCACGGAGTCTCTTAAATTCAATATAATCAGATAAAAGTAGGCTATTTTTTCAGGTACGGTGCATGTTTTTCTTTATAGCTATCAGCCTTATTAAATTGGAATTATACCATTTTGGAAATTGTCTGGTGGAATGCTTTTTAATTCAAACATATTTAACTATTGAATTGTTTATAAGTTGATTCAAATTTGATACATTAGCCTCGAGATCATTATTCCTAAAAACATTGCACCAATCAACGTTCAAAAGGGAATCAATAATACTGTCATAGTCAGCATTTAAGAAATCACTAAAAGATTCACACTGAGATTTATCTACATCACTAACATCACAATTCAGCTGAAATTATCCTGCACGATGATGATCATCTGTAGGTAGAAATGGGTCACCAGAAGATGTTGTGAGTGTTCCTAGAGTTGCGAACACCAGGTATATATAATCCTTTCATGGATGAGTCTCATAGATTTGCTGAGCTTGAGATATGAGAAGGAGTGGCAGAGTAAAGAAACGCAGGAGTGACGTTTTGGAGGGAGGTAGTCACTCAATTCAAAATGTAGAGGATTATTAATCCAGTTGACATGTGGTAAGTGAAAGTCACCAAAGAGTGCCAGCTCATGCTCTTCATATTGGATTAATGCGACATCAATAGCTTCAAGAAAATTCAAAATGGCATCTCGTTCCGATTGAGGAGGTGATAGGTGACACCCAATAGTAGTTTCTTTCAGGAGAGGATAATGCTTCAGAAGTTATTCTCCGATTTTTGATAAATGATTTCTATTTCCACTGTGCTGCTGAACATTGCTAATGGTTGGTACACCATTAATATATTTTATTGTCTTCTTATCATGTGAATGAGGAGCGTTATATCTTTCAACTTCCTCTCTCAAGGCCCTCAAATGATCACGTTGAGCCTGAGTTCTGTCCGTAGATTCAGATACATTTCTTGGAAGCAAGTTACGTTGAGTGATGACCCTCAGAATACCCCCCATCTATTCCATCTATACCAGAAGTGGGCGAGGCTTAGACCCAGCATTGGGCTTACCCAGTCTGCGACATGACACATTTCTTGTAGACACATTTCTGAACTTCAACTACCAGATTATCAACATTTAAATCGTTGACAGAGTGGGCACCGTCACCATTTAAGATATTGGAAGCCATAAAACGTACTTGATTTTTTAAATCCTCAATAAAACCAACAATGTTATCGATTGGATTTAATTGAACAGAAAACTGGTTCATTCTGTAGAATAACTGTAGAAGTTAACTTCTTCTGTAAAATGACGATTATTTTCAACGCGTTCTTCATAGTTTGTAAACTGATTGCGAATATATCTAAGACTGATATTTGTATTCTGCATGTGAAACTGCAGGGATGAGGCCAGCGATTGCAGTTCAGTTAGAACAGTAGATTGTTCACCAAAATTAGGATTACTACCTAACGAGGATGACGAATCCTTATCTGCTAAAACTTGGCGAGTGGGACCACAAGAGCTACGCTTGGCCTCACGAAGTGTAGATGAAGACTGAGTATTAGCATTAGGAATAGCACCACTATTCGTATTCAAATTTCCATCATTATGCTGATGAGATGATTGTTGATACGACTGTTGAGTAGAGTATGCCAGTTGAGATCTGCAGTGTAAAGATGACGAGGAATCCTTTCTACAATTCTTACAAATTCCATCTGCGTCAGGGCCGTACCTCTCTGCACACGAGTTATGATAAGTACAAGAACAACGTACATAGCTGACTCCGTTAACAACTGTGTCCTTGCAATAAGAACACTTTTTATCTACCATGGTGGGACTATCAATTTTTAAGATAAGGTAGTAGTATATTTGCTAAAAGCAACCCTAGTTAAAATAAAGTAATTCAAATAAAACTTGTTGTGCCCGTTGAAATAATTACTTGAATAATGTTCAAAACACTGTAAGTGTGATAATTTATACAAAAAGTGCAACACTACCCAAGATACCGACGTGCATAAGCAAGGTGTATACTACACAAAGGCGTATTCACAACACTAATAAATAAAATGTGCTTATTGATGACTGCTAAGAAATATTTGATTCACTGTAAAAATGCAACTAAACTTTCTAATGGAAGCTTTGTCATTAATCTTTAAGAAACCAACTATTTTTTCTAGTTGAAAACGTTTTTCAGCAGCAGCATTTTTTTAATTTTTTAAAGCTGATGACATAAACTCCCATTAGATAAATGATCTACAGACGCGATTAAATGGATTTTTCCATCGTTTTCGAGAATAGTTTTCTGCATACATTTAATTTCTGTTTCTTTTACTAAAGTGTTAGGAAAACATTTTCATATTCCTAAATATAAAATTATTACGTAAATTGTAATACTCCAGCTGTTTCTCTTACTCGAGCGAAAGCTCGCCTGCTTCATTCGTCTACTACGAAGTATGTGAATTCTTAACTATTGATGAATCTGTCTTTTGATGCGAATAAATAATCTTTTGTCATTCAAGTAAATGATTGTACATAATGTCAACGTGTTATATCATAACCTGTAAAATAAAGTAGTTAGAGCTGAAATCAAGTAGAGACTACATAGGATCCACATCTTCATCGTAAGTGCTGTGTTTAACTAAAGCTTCTTTGAAGCACAAGTGTGGCCAACCCTATATTTCGCCAACCATTTTAAGGTTACCCTAACTTCCACCTCCTTTCGTTCCTTGTTCAAGATCTCAACTATAATGATATTTCATTGATCGAGCTGTACGGTATAGCTTACGTAGGATGTTAATGGCTTCACATTTTTGCCACGACGTAAACTCACAACGGGCTGCGGCATTATCGTCGAGCTTGATCCTTACAGTATCCCGGAGACATCTCCCCGAGCGAGATTTTTTTTGCACCTTCGCCTGCTTCTTGCCCACTTGTCGAGCGGACAAAGGAGTATAAGGCAAAGGCTGCTGCTGCAGGGCCCACTCGAGTAAAGTGCTGCTGCAGCTCGAGAGAGAGAGAGAGAGCCGCCGCGTGCACTGTATACATGCTGTACGAGTGCAAGGGCTGCACGGAGACGCGACTCCTCGCTTCGATCCCTTTGGGAGGATGATGCTCTTTTTATATGACGCTATACAGGCGACTAATTCGACGTCGAAGGAGCGAAGCCTTTAGCTGTATCGATTCGTGCGGGCACTTTACAGCGTGTCGAGCGTCATTTCTTTGCTGTCGTCTTTTTCCTTTTTAACTGTTTTATCGGAGCGTTTATGGATGGGTCTCTGGACAAGTATACCCTTACCGACGGAATTTTCGGGTATAAGTCGGAGAGAGGTGCTTCTCGCGCAAAGATCAATACAGTCTACGGCAGAGATACGATCGATTGCAAACGTATATATTATATATAACATGAAAATAATACTCGTTGACTAAGTGCACGTGTATATGGTTTAAAATTATCATAATGGATACGTCTTATAATTCATTTATAAGGTCAACAAGAAACGTTAAAACGTCGATAATGTTGTAAGGAAAAGTAAATGCTTAAAACTGAATTAAAAGTTTTCTTGTTTTACAACGTAATGCAAAAAATGTAATAGTAGTCTAATAACTTATTGAGGATAGAAAAAATATAATGTACATAAGTATAGGATAATAAGTCTGAAAAGTTTTCATCACAATCATAAAGAGCATAGAAAAAACTTTCAATTGGCATGTTTTTCAGCCCTATTACTAAGTACGGAAAAAAAGATTAAATCCAAGTTATAAAACTTACCGAAGTAGATTTAGTTATAATAAACTTTGGTAGATTCAATTATGAACCTTAATAATACTTATCAACTTCATAATAATTACAAATGCTGGAAACCAAGTTAAAAACATAAATGTAAGGTTTTCAATAATATTTATTGTTGAAGTTAATTTCAATAAATATTACACAGTTGGTAATATTTTAATTTGATAATGATTGGATCTAATACTTAGAAGCATAATTTACTAATAATTTAATATTGTAACAGATTACTTATTTATTATTGATAATTAATTTAAACTAAGTTGCTACTTTATAAATTTATATTTTATTATGAATACTAGATCATTGTTTTAAAACTTTCTGAATTCTTCAAAATCTAACAGTTTGTCTAAAATTCAATTTTCATGTTGATTCATTCATTTTCGTTCAAATTTAAATTTTTTAAAAAACTCATCGAAACTTGATTGAAATTCAAACGAAGCCACGAAATATATTTACCATAATGCATTCAAAAAATCCAATAAAGGATCCCTTACTCTCCAAAATTTCCGCATTCAATTCTAAATGTTTTGAATTTTTGATTTTCTTATATTCTTTTAGCAATAAACCCTCTCTTTTGAATAACACACATTATTTGAATGTCTAAAAAGAAAGGTTAATGCAGTAAGTCAAAAATTTGTTTAAACTATACTCAAATGATTTTACGCTGATTTTGATACTAAAATAACGTTTATATTTTCATTATTTAAAAAAATAATATTAAAAAAGTTGGACACTGTAAAAGAACGAGAGCAATTCACAATAAATTGAAACGGGTACATCAGCTCGAGCCGCTAATTCCCCAACCCCCAGGGCTAAACACGATGCATTAGCTGGCCCTCCGCTAGCGACGCCCACTTCACATATATTAGTCGCGGAGATTTTGCGCGCGCGCTCGCTTTCTCGAGTTCGCTTGCGGCGCCTCGCTATCTCCTTTTCCGCACGCTCACTCGCTCTCGTGCAGCGTCCTGCGGTTTTCACCACGACGACGAGATTTTAGAGAAAGAGAGAGCGAGAGAGACTGCGAGAGACATAGAGCGGACCTACGGAGAGTTCGCGCCCGTATAATTATTTCGAATGCGCGACATGTTTCAATCCCCCATGCGAAAGCCCAGACCGCGACGCTCTGGCATCTCGCATTTCAATATAATCCTCTCGCATGCCCTCTCTCTCTCCCTCTCTCTCACTCTGCGCCCTTCTCGGACTCCCGGCCCGCCACGCCACATCCGTCATCTCTCGCTCTCTCTCTTTCTCTTTCTCTTTCTCTTTCTCTCACTCTCTCTCTCCCCCCCCCTCTCTCGCTCTCTGTCTTGTTTCTCTTCGACCGTAACTTTGCGAGAGTAAGGTATCAAAGTTTTAATCCGCGCCTGGCTCGCCTTGTCTACTCTACGTTGTCTGAATCAGCGTGTTACCCGCGACTGTGCAGCTTTCCCTTGCTATTCTTGCTCTTTCGCGGCATCAGCTGTCCTTTCACTAAGTGAGAAACACAGTGGATAACGCTTTGTCTAATGGTTTATGCTATGGGTATGATAGAAGTACCATTTAGAGATTAGTTTTTGACAAGACCGAAAATTAATTCTTTTGCGGCTCGAGTTAAGGGAACGCAGCATATTGGTATGTTAACCGTTCTGTCAAATTTATGTAATCGT
This sequence comes from Gastracanthus pulcherrimus, assembly GCA_949152435.1. Taxonomy (NCBI): domain Eukaryota; kingdom Metazoa; phylum Arthropoda; class Insecta; order Hymenoptera; family Pteromalidae; genus Gastracanthus; species Gastracanthus pulcherrimus. The sequence goes on along the minus strand of OX424574.1, from coordinate 149,968,824 downwards.
TCAATGCTCGAATAAAAGGTATATTGTTTAAAATTGATATAAAGTTTCGAATCAACTAATTTTATCGGTGTTAATATATTTGGAGAGAATTTTAAAAAGTAATTTAATTATTCTTATTGTTCATGTGATATATTTAGACATGCTTATGCAAAATATGAACGACTTCGACTTTTTTGTAATTAAATCGGGGGACTCTTTGCGCGTTAACCCTCGCCTTTTACATTATACATATTCACGCAATTAGCAAGACCATAAAATATCGTAAAACGAATGAATGAAACAATGAAAAATTATATGTTCAATCGAACAGTAACACTAACTTTGAACGAATATTTAGAATATTTTCAGCGACTTTGCACCAGGTTGGAAGATATACAAGATCCGAAAATATTATATAGTACCTAATACCTAATACCTAATACTCAAGCCTAACTGCTTTTTAAAAAAAATTTATAATTTTAAAAAAATTGAAAAATTAAATTTTGTTTTTAGGTTAAATATATCGAAAAGATGCATTTATTCATAGAGTAGACGTCATTTTACTACAATTTATATATCTTACAATTATCGAAAATTTTGAAACTTTACAATAATACACTAATAATTGCAATTTTTATAAAGTACCCTTAGACTATTACAGTGTCGAGACAGGTTTTATTAGTTGACAGGTATACTTGTACAATGGTGCCGAAGTAATACTTTTATAATGGGAAACTTACTTTTTGACGTAAGATCATGTTGAGGTTTTTAACGGCTTAATATATTATCAAGATTTTAAATTCTGGGAGAGGAATATATTACTATTAATAAATCTGCAGTTAACTTTTAAATTCGAATAAATTACAGACTTTCAAAGTTATATTGCACTAACTATAAAGGAATATTCAGTTCACCGTATTTCAAAAAAGCTAATTCAGCAAGAAATCATATTAGGTATAAGGATGCTCTTTTCTCAGTGCAGCTAACAACAGTTTCAGAACGACTGCTTTAAAAGATTGTATGAAAATTTTTTACGGGTTTAACTCATTTCTTCTCAAGCGGCCATCTTATAGCCGATTGTTTTTTTGCCTAAAACCGCAATTTTGAAAATTTCCAACGGAAATTTAAAAATTCTGACTTCAGAATTGGAAAGAGCGGACAATTTTATTTCAGAAAACTGCTATTGGTTATTATTTTTTTTCGACAATTTTTTAGGCAAAAAACCAATCGACTATAAAATGGCCGCTTGGGAAGAAAGGATTAAGGTGGTTCTATACCCAAAATCACTCAAAAAGTCGATTTTTTTTTATTGGATTATATTATAGTTTATAATCAAATCAATATTTTATAGATCTCATAGATATCATAGCTGTAAAACTAAATAAAGTTATAATGATTTTAATAAAGTAATTAACATTACGTAGCATAGAAAATAAAAACTTTAAATACATTTTCCTCGACATACATTTCTCTATGTTCATGATTCTCCATGTGCATGAGGTTTAATTTTTTTGATAAGATAGTTTGGTAATACTTATTACATTCACAATTGAAGATTTTTGTATGTTTTAATATTTCTATAAATTCATATTTGTAAAAGAAGAGCCTGAATCATTTAAAAATAAGTTTAAAAGCAGTACGTTTTTACGTTATTTTGAAATGTTGTTGGTTATACCTGATACTAAAATTAAAAAAATGTTGAAAATGTAAACCATACAATGTTTTCATTTTTGTGTCAAAAATATAAAAAGATGTGATAGAAAAGCCTTTGAAAAAATTGTATGCGCATGGAACGCGATGAAAACCGTCTACTTCGTCCTTTTTCACAATTTGAAATTATTATCTGTTAATAAAACCAAATTATATTGATCAATTTAAGTTCAAAATGCACAAATATCTTTCTGATATATTTATATTTAACATACTTGAAATTCAGAGCGTTGTTTCGGAGGTTGATAGTATTTGACTTTTTGGGTATAAAACCACCTTAACAATAATGGATTGTTCCTATAATTTAATTCAAAATTGGTATATATTAACGTATATTTTTTCATAACAAATGAGAAATTCTCAGAAAAATTCAGAAACTTTCGTTTGATGACAGTGTAATTATGTATGAGTTTGTGGGCTATTTCGAACACATACATTTAAATTAATGAGTCACGGTACAATCTCGTCTACGATATTGGTTGGAGGCTCGAAAGCATAAGCTACTCTTAACTCTTCGACTGTTAATGACGTGATATTACGTCATGACAAAAAGTAGCCCAAACTGTTACATGATGAAAAATAATGACTATTTTTCATACACTGATTTTAAGCGACCTTCAAACCCAACCCCCACAAAGTAACTTCCTTACTATCCCTGCCTATAATTTTCCAAGGTCATTCTTGGCACATGATTGATTTTTAGGCGTAACAGTTAAGAAGTTAAGAAAATATAAGGCATTTCGTCCATGAATAATTAAAAGAAAATTCACATAAGCAGCAATGAGTTATTGAGTTAAAAATACAAGCCAAGTGTTAAACCAGTCAATCGTCCACCTAATGCTCCGAATAATAGAAATTCGATTAGAAATTAATGGTCTCGATAAAGATCGGAAATTCCTCAATGTTTCGCTTCTCCACTAGTACGGATCATCTCTCCAATAATACAAAACCCCTTTCTCGCTCTCGGCGAGTACAGGTATCCGTGCGGAGCGCGGCTGCAATCACATTGCGCGCCGAGGCATCCATGTTCTCTCCTCTGGCTCATTCATTCATTCATTCATTCATTCATTCAATATCCCGCGCAGATATCTATCCATCGTCGAGTCCTCTCCCCCAGCATATATCCGTACAGATGGCATTCAGTTCTTGGCGCGATCGGGTATATCTATAGACATACATATACACTCACTCGCCCACATTTGCGTCTCGTGGATGCTCCTTCGCGAGCGATATATATATATATATATATATATATATATATATATATATATATATATATATATATATATATCCTCTTCCCCCAACCGCCGCACCGTGCCGCTCCGTGCCGGAGCATATATAAAATATATAACGACGAAGTGGCAGCGCGCCGCGTTGGTCTCTCAGATTGATCTCATCTTTGAATTTTCCACGCGCGACCCAAAAGCTGCCGCCGCTGCTTCTCTTAAAGAAAAAAAGGAAGGAGGGCGAGAGCTGTAAGGAGACGAGGATCGGAATGATGAGGTGTCGCTGCCGCCTCGAATATATGTAAACGCGTGTCGCGCGTCGCGTCGAGTCTCACCCTGCGCTCTCTGGCGAAAATAGGGGGACCTCCGGGTTTTCCTGCGCTGCGCACCACCTCGCCCCCCTCCCCCCTCCCTATCTTCACGGCGCTTCCACCGTGGATTCGATCTGATTCCGTAATCCATTCCGGATACCAAGCCGCCCCGACGTCGCGACAGCCTCTTTGCAGCGTGGAAGCAGCAGCAGCGGCAACGCGGAGAGAAGGAAGGAACATCAGTCTCTCTCCCTCCTCTCTCTCTCTCTCTCTCTCTCTCTCTCTCTCTCTCTCTCTCTCTCTCTCTCTCTCTCGTTCGCATGTCGGCGCCAGGAATGCCGGGCTCGATTTCACCCTTCCAATACAAATACTCCCTCTTTCGAGGCTATTTTCCCAGTGCGCCTTTTTTATTTTTTCCGGCGCTCTCTCTCTCTCTCTCTCTCTCTCTCTCTCTCTCTCTCTCTCTCTCTGTGTCTCTCTCTCTTTCTCTGTCCCTCCCTCTTTCAGACTGCACTCTGACATTTTATCTTGTTGCTCCCGAGTCTCTTCTTTTTCCGAGCAGCGGATCTCTCGCGTGCGCTCGCGTGTATCTTTAAACGTCGGTTTGTCTTCTCTTATCCTATTTGATTTTTTAATTTCGCTTTTGACCAGTGCTGCTTTTCCCTTGACTTTTGATCACCGATTCAATAAATAAATGCGAAACATTAGCATTGCATTAAGGGAGATCCCAGCCATATTTTTTACAAAAAAATCGATCTCTGCTTTCTTATATTTTTTTATTTTGTTTTTCGATTGTCCCAAACCTCTCTTAGCACAAGAACGCATCGCATTATTCATTTTCATCAAATTTTCAGTTTGAAAATAACATTCTAAAGTTGACTTTTTTCAAAGGGTGTGCGAAGTTATTACTTGGTTTGAGTGCACAAAGTACTTCTATTCCCGCACCGTTCCAAACGTGAGTAAAGTGTAAGTTACTTTGCAGACACTTCGAAAAGTACGGAGTAATTTGCACATTTCGCACTCACTTTGCAATCGTTTTGCACACTTATTTGAAAATAGTATATTACCTAGTGCGCGTAGGCGATGCTCGGACTCGTGTATTTGTCACCCTCACTTCGATCAGACTACACTCGGGCGATAATCACCTTTTTTATACATGTATGCGTAAAATCGAATTACACTATTTTGAGTGTGTAAAATGCTATTTTACGCACTCCATATAGAAATCAAGTTTTACAACTCAGGCATGGATATTTACACTCTGGTGTGATCGCAAACACGAGGGTCGGCTTCGCCGGCCCTTTTGTTGTGTGATTGTACACTCGGAGCGCAACATTCAATGCCCGATTTGAAAACATTACTTTTCTATATTTCCGTAAAATTGCAATTACACGCCCTCAAAACGGACGCTAAATCGATTCTTTTTACCCTCGTCTGCGACTCGTGTGCGGCGATCGCTACTCGTATATAAAATCGCAATTTACACACTTGTTGCACAGTATACTATTTTTAAACAAAATATACAAAGAAATTGCAAAAAAATTGAAAAAAATGTGCAATGTGCGCAAAATAGTCACGCTGTTGGAAAATATACTGTACGCAACACGTGCGAGTAGGTGATTCTTGTATTTGTATTTTAATTTTGTAATTTTTACAAAAATACAAGCTCAAGGATTACCTACGCACACGTGTTGCGCATACTACTCTTCCACATAGCATGCGCAAAGTAGCTAGTTGGCTCACACTTTGCACTGTCCGGGAATAGGGCAGTTTGAGCATACTGTGTGGAAAAAGTCATTATTTACCGTATCAAAGTCGAAAAAACTCAAAATATGCAAACCAAATTTATTGCAAATACATTTTTTTATCAGTGCCCCTACTTTTACTGCACCCTAAAATACAAAATAAATTTAAAATTAATTAATTTTACATTTTAGGAGAAAATACATTCTACAATATATATTATGTATCTCATTCTTTTTTTTGTAAAATTCAATTTTTTTTATCAACCTTGAAACCTTGCCGAACAACAAGAAATATATAGGTTTCTATTGTGGCCGGCCAAAGAAACCAAAAGTAAAAATAGTGTATTCTCGGTTAATATCATGCTAAATTAAAAAACAAACCTAATAAACCATTATTTTAACCTAAATATATATTGCCAATACTTTTTTATATTTTAAGCGGATAAAAGGGTGTCTAAATATGAAAATTTAAAAAAATGTTACTAGTGCATATGTTTTCAAAAAGAAAAAGCTTAAATATTCAATTTTATACTTAATTATATTGTGTACATAACAAGGAAGTGACAAATCAAAAAAAGAAAAAAATTATCGGACCTAACCGATTGCTACCGATTGACTTCAACGGTGACTCCCAAAATTTACACTATCACAGTTACCGTAGGATATTTTTTAAAATTAACAGTCTTATGGCGTAAAAAATTTTTTTACATTCTTTATATATGTGTTTATTATTGCAATGACTAAAGAAACCTAAAGTTTATAGAGTTTAATAAAAAAAATATTTTAAATTGTAAAATCATTATTTTTATTAATATTTGTACAAAGAAAATTTGAAAAATAATTTTTTTCTTATGTCAAACTCAAAAAACTTTAGGTTGATAGTGTCAATTTTGATAGTCACCGATGAAGACGATAGATAGCAATGGGTTACGTTGCATAATTTTTTTTTAAATAATTTTTCATCTTCCTTTTTATGTACATAATATAATTAAGCATAAAATTTAAAAATTAAGTTGTTTTTAGAAAAAATATACACTTATTAATTTTTTTTTTAATTTTCATAGTTAGACACCCTTTTACACCTTAAGGTGGTTAGGCATCCTTAAGTAATCTAATAAAGGCCCTAAGAAATTTTATTTATATAAATTTATATTAAGGAAATTTTAGTAAATGAGATAGTACTTTCACAATTGTACAGATTACTTAATACCTAAATTATCTATAAATGGTTTGAATTTGGTATGGGATCGACTCTATGGAAAAATGGTGTCAATAATTGCCTAATACGAGTTCTATTTGCAAAAAACAAACCTGGTAGAAATGTTGACAAGTTTTTTGCGAATAAATCCGTTAAAATCACCTTAGATTCTAGCGAGTTCATTAAAAATGGTTAAAAATAGTTTAAATATAATTATTGTTACCGCAAATCAAATATTTGTATTGAATACAACTATTTTGTAATATATATTAAAAAAAATTAAAAGTTATCAATCACGTTAAGATTATTTAATAGATTTATTTATTGATACCGCATAATGTATCTATATTTTAAACGCTTATATAAACACCTTAATTTTTATACAAAACGATGAAATAAAGTAATCAATTTATTATAAATATATTTCTCTGGTTAGTCGCAACGAACTTGATCAGATGGACTGGTCAATTTTCTATCAGGGAAGTAGTTATGCATGCTGCCTGTTTGTATGAACTGTATTTTTTGCCACCAAATGAAGACCAACCAATTTTAAATCTCAAAATAAACTACAAATCTCTATAGTTTTGAAGGCTATAGATTTTTTATAGAGAAAATAATGACGTTGATTTCTTAAAATAATTTTAAATTGTGTCAATTTTACATAATACACATTCATAAAACCTTTGAACTCTTTTTCGAACGTAATTATCATTCTTAACTTCCTACTCATTCTTTCAGATTTTTTTTCCTATCTCATGAAATCCTCTTCGGATCGAAGTATAAAGGAGTAAAATATATACTAAAGGCAAATGTAAGGGGCGAGTGGTGCGTTGAAGTTTTTCTCATTGAAGGTCAAAGCGGTAGAAGTCAAACACGAGAAATCAAAAAGATCGCGGTGATGTCATTAGCGAACTTCAAGCTTCGGGTTTTCGGGTTGACGCTAAGGGAGGAGCGCGAAGTGATGGGAAATGGAGAAAAAAAAATTGTCCAAGAGGCTTGCGAATGAACAAGGGAGGAGAGCGGCAGTGCGCCCGTCAAAGCCGGACGAAAGAAATTTAATTAGCGTAACTGAACGACGAGTTTGCAGCGGACCTCCGACACTTAACTTTCCGGCGATCAATGTCGACAAGGGCTTCCCGATGAAACTTCTTAAACCTATGGAATATGGCAGAGATGAGGATGAGGCTCGTCAAGAACGCGCCGCTGCACTTGGCTGGAATTTCGATTTTAATCAGTCGTCTTGGGTGGACCATTGACAATGGTTCTCTGGGGCAAACAAACAAATTTAATTTTAACAGATTTCAGATTAACGATTTTCATGTCTTTACTCGCTTATAACTGATTCATTTTAAATAAATACAACTTTTTATTTTAGTGTTATCAATTTGAATATTGAAATTAGAATTTTCAGTATATCTGCCTTTTATAAAATGTTTTATTTATGCATTTGCTTTATAATGTTATAAATTTATTCTGGTATTTGAATTTGTAAAATAATGTTGATTTTACTCATATTTAATATCTAAAAAAGGAAACGAATGAGATTTAAATTATAAATATTTTTCAAACTACATAAACAATCCTCATTCAACTGAATGTACTATTTTAATACATCGCAGAAACGGCGCAGCTAAAGCTCTCCTGCATCGTTTATAAGTCGATCAAGCACCCGTCGAAAGGTATATTTTCAGTGCATTACACGGCCACCAATATGCATATGCGCCGCTCTGCCCTACTTTAACCACAAAATTTGCATAGAGGCACTGAGTTAATCATGGAATGAGCTAAATGAGCTTTCGTACCAATTTAGTGCTTGTCTACGTTGATGTTCGCTTGACGCGGCTTTCGTCGATTTAACTTCTTATTTACAGCAATCTATCATCAATGATTAAAGCCGAGATTAAAACGATGATCAAACGTTTAGAGTAAACGGGAACTATTGCTTTAACTATCACTTATAACACCATTTGTTGGGAGATTAAAATTCACTGTAATTTGGTAAGTTGGGTGTAATGTTATTTACATTTTTAGTTGTAAAATTTTAATTGTTTATTTTAATTGTAAACTCGCTTCCTTTGATAGATTTTAGACAGTAATTTTAAAAGAAAATCTATGCGATGATATATAAATTATATAACTTAGGACTTAAAGTTTTCTGAGTAAAGAAAAAATTACTAAGAATATCCTTATGTAGTAATTTAGTAATGTTACCTCGATGAGTGTCAACCACTTTTACATTTACGAAACATTAGAAAGGAACTGAAAATCGAAGGCCGTCGAGAACAAAAAAATATTCTTTTTTAATTTATCGACGTAATTTGTAAAAATTCCTTATTCGAAATTTACGTTCATTCTAGATCGTTTTTGAGATAAGGATTGTTACCTGTCATAAAATGAATAAAACAGTCTTCTTTTTAAGTAAAGAAAAGTTCCAGGGAAGCTCATTTGTAGTATCGAAGCAATTCATTAATCATTAATTCTAAAACTTTCCAAATTTACAAACATATATTTTCCGAAAATTTTGCCGTGTCATTAAAGTTTCAACAATTTCCAAGTTTCGACCAAGCGATGTCAGATAGAGCAGTAGGCAGCTCTTACATAAATAATGCGTAACATCGATAACAAGCGTTTGATAAAGTTAGCGAGATCTTCTGTGTCGCGACGACGATAACGAGTGCGATGGAAGGACGTTCTCTCTCTCTCTCTCTCTCTCTCTCTCTCTCTTCCGTATATATAATACATGATTATTCGGACGAATAAAAAGAAAGGCGCCGCGCGCATTATAGTTGTATACAACTCCGCTCTCTTCGATGCATTGAGGTCATCGATTGCAAAGCTGCAGCGTTGTTATACGCCGTGCTCTTCGCAAGCGAGATGTTTACTCTGCACTCTTGTAAATATTACACGTAGGTATATCCTTTTCTGTCCTTTCGGGCGGCGCCAAAATCCAACGACGAAGACAAGAGGAGGGGCCGCACCAAGGAGATTGTCGCCAACCTTGATCCGGCCTGCCAGTGCCACAATTACATTTTTAACGACGTGCCAGATCTATATACACGCAGCGCGATCCCGGAATAGAGAAGTTTCGCGAGTTTCGAGCTCCGCCTTTGTGTGTATGCGTATGTGAATGTGTGTGCGTATATGTTTCTACGTGCGTAACCAATGGTGGCATCCGTTGTTATGGAAATACATGTATTTTGATGTAATACATATGGAAGAAGTTGCCACATTTGAGTTCGCTATGTGTGTGTGTTTCTGTGTGTATGTGTGTGTAGGTGTATGTGTGTGTATATGTATGTGAATGACTATACGTAGCAGTAACGCTTATGTTTTAACGACACATTAATTATATACCTGACTTATAATCTTGACTTTGTGCTTAAACAGCCGAATATTAAAAGTCCAACAGTAGCAACATTTAAAATGTATAGCTCTAATAAGTAAACCGACAAATTAGCCTTTCTTTAATTAATTACTTGATCCCAAACTGAACAGACGTCTATTGTTCATAATTAATTGTGTCCGCTGATTTTAATGATCAACCAATCGCAAAAAAGATCATTAAATGTACGAATGCAATTTATGCGATACCGCAGTAAAAGGAAAAATAAATCTCTTAATTAATTATAAAAATACGGAAGAATTTTCACCTACGACGAAATTCGAACTCCAAATCGTTTGGTATTCTCACCAGAAGGCGAATGCGTTGACTAATATTTCCTGTTTCACATGTATTTCTCCTATCTTGTCACACTATATACATGACACCACATGTTTTGATAATGATTAAGTAAACAGATTAATTGAAACTGAAATAAATATTTTAATTTAGCACATTCTTTACAATTTAATAAATAATTAAGAGATTTATCTTTCCTCTTACTGCGATATCATATAAATTGCATTTGTACATTTAAGGATCTTTTTTGCGATTGGTTGATTATAAAAATCTGTGGACACAATTAATTATGAACAACAGACGTCTGTTGAATTTGAGATCAGGTAATTAATTAAAGAAACGCTAATTTGTCGCTTTACTTATTAGAGCTATACATTTTAAATGTTGCTACTGTTGCACTTTTAATATTAGGCTTTAATTATAAAAAGACGGACGAATTTTCACCTACGGCGAAATTCGAACTCCAATCATTTGGTATTCTCGCCAGAAGGCGAATGCGTTGACTAATATTTCTTGTTTCCCCTGCATTTCTCCTGTCTCGTCACACTATACACGTGACACCTCATGTTTTGATAATGATTAAGTAAACAGATTAATTGAAACTGAAATAAATATTTTAATTTAAGACATTCTTTACAATTTAAGGAGGATATTTCTCAATTTACTTTCAATATTATCATAGGAAAATGAAATATAGATACTGTTTTATGAACTATTGCTCTGCAAAATATTCGGGTATGTTATACCTAAAAGCTATATAAAACATACCTAAATATTTCGATGAAAAGTAGAAAAGCGTATTCTATACACTATCAGGAGATTAGATACATCAAGATAATTATATACCAGGGTAAATGAATTTGAAATAATTACTAAACTTTAAAATAAATAAAAAATGACATGAAAATACCTGTTTTACTAATTTTAGAAAAGTTAATTTATAGACAATCTCAAGTGTCTTAAGTATACACATTAGGTATCACAATTACATCACATATAAGTTTAAGTTTAAATATAAAATATTTTCATTAAAATCATTTCTAAATGTTTAATATATTAATATAAGAAATTTGTTAGAAACTCAAACTATTCAATGTGACATACATTATGTAGTTATTTGAACCATCAAGTAAATACCGCTTTGTAGATATTTTTGCACAAGTTTGCTTTGCCAAATTCTTCATCCATATATTTGTTTTAATTCTGGTTGCTAAGAAAGTTTTAACAATTAATTTAGTCCACATCGATCCATGTTTTTTCTTTGTAGTTTCGTACATTTACCTCAACATATTTTCAACCGAATTAACAATGTTTTAGGTGTATGCTACCCTAAGGAGCCAATAGAAGGTAATTATTTTATCTCTTTTTATAGAAACAATTGAATTATTCAATTGATAATTTTATGGTTCACTAAACCCGTTTCAAACTATATTTTAGTAGTTTATTTTAAAGTTAATAATAATATTGATGTAGTTCATACGTAATTCCTGGTAGCACGACGATTTTAAAAAAAGACAAATATTTTTTTATAAGTATGAAGGTAATTCTCGTCCTAACTAAAATAATTCATATAAATAAAATATTGACTTGATAGTACGTATTAAAACGTTTAGGAATTAACAATGTTTCGTACCTAATTTTTTTAACAGTTGCTATGATGTTAATTTTTCTTTGTGACGGAAATACTTTTGTCGTTTTTTCCGTACACAAACGTGCCTTGGAATGTCCGAATGTACTTATCGTTAACCCGCTAATGTCCAGCGACTCCGGCGTTGCTTCTGAGTAACACGACTTTAGTCACTCACAGCAATTAGAAAACAATAATATAGCGATCTGCACCCGTTTACATTACAAAAGTGACTCCATTAGAAAACAATTATATCAACAGAATGTATATTTGTTAAATGATTATTTTTTAAAATTCAAAATAACGATGCGCATCGACAATAACAATGCATACTGGGAAAGCAATGCCTATGGCGATACTAACTTTACCTTAATAAAATAAAATTAAAGTTTCTTTTTAGTAATTCTATCGACTTATAGTTGTTTAATAGTACATTACGCAACGCGTGCGCGCAGTAGTTAATTTCGCACGAGTGCAGTTTGTCGCCTGAGCGAAGCGATGTATTTTTCCATACAGCGGGCACAAAGCTCGATTTTGTGCGCGTTGCTTGCGCAAAATCGCACTTTGCGCACGCAATGTGAAAATAGTACATTTCGATACGTGTGAGCATGGCATATATTAGTGCCCGAGCGCAGCGCTATGAAGGACGACTTATGACACGAGCATCGTATACTATTTTATAGCACTGTCTGCCCTAAGTCCGCTGTCACGCTTATCCGTGCCCTAAGCAGTCCATTATCGTACCGTGCGGTAGCGCTCGAGCGTAGCGATTAATGGACTACTTATGTCACGGATAGGCGTGATATAAGTGCGGACTTACGTCACGCAGTGTTATAAAAGTACATAAAGCAAAAAGTTTGAGCTGAAATTTAGACTATAGCTTCTGCTTCTTTATATATACCGGACCGGAGGCCTCGCGAGACCTGCGAGTTTTCCCGAAAGCAAAATCGTGAATTCTACACCGAGCTACTCAGATACAGAAAATACAAAATACAAAAACGCTTAAATAAAATAGTAAACCCCAAACTCAACTACCCCAGGAACACCAATATCTAAATAAAATACCGTTCAAATTAAACACTATACTCTGAATTCAATTACCCGATCCACATCAATTTTCAGTAAGTAACATCTATAATTAAAACCGCAGAAATCTTAACTCAACGACCCCAGGCACAGAAATTTCTAAATACAAAAAGTTCAAATGAAATAATAGAACCTAAACCAAACTACCCAAAGTACACCAAATTTAAAATAAACAATGTTCTAATGAATTCTACACTCTAAACTCGACTACCTCATGCACAGTAATTTTTAATTTAAAAAAATATTAAATACAACGCTAAGCAATAAAACCAAATACCTCAGAAATAGTAATTTCAAAATACAAACTCTATACTCTAAATCTAACTACCCCACGTACAACGAATCCCAGTTAGAAAAATCTTTAAATAAAAAACACCCTCCCTAGACACAGGGATTTTCAAATACAAAAAAGTTCCAATAAAATACACCCTAAACCCAAGTCCTTTAAGTACAGCAATTTCCAAATTGAAAAGCCTTAGAATTAAACTTTATGTTCTAAACCCAACTACCCCACGCACATCAATTTCGAATTAGAAAAAAGGTTAAGGACAGTTTATAACTAAATGAAAAAAAATGGTTGCAACAAAATCATGACGTCATAAGTGTAAATATTGTCAGGTTCAAAAATATTTAGTTGAACCCCAACTTTCTTTTATTTCTTAACCAATTTTAATGATTCGAACCTTGTTTTTTTCCTTAAACATTTCTATACAAAGTTAACAGAATAAATTTATAAAATAATATATCTGTGATTAGAGAAAGTCAATTGTTTATAACATTTTACGCGTTTACTTATAAATAATTAGCTTTCTCTTATTACAGATATATTACTTTATAATTTTCGTTTCATAACTTTATAGAGAAATGTTTAAGGAAAAAAATAGGCTCCGAAACATTAAAATTGGGTAAGAAATATAAAAATTAATTGGGGTTTAACTAAAAAAATTTTTATTTCACAATATTTACACTTGTGGCATCACGATTCTTTTGAAACAATTTTTTTATGTAGCTTTGGGCTATTATCAGGTATATTTCATTAGTTATATTATAGGACCTTTACAAACTCTCATATGATTTTTTATTTTATATCTAGCGAAATACCCTCCTTAAATAAAACCACTTAACCCCAAACCCAACTACCCCAAGCAGAGGAATGTTTAAATAATAAACGTTCAAACACAACACTATACTCTGAATCCAACTACCCTGCGCACATCAATCTCCAGCAAAAAATATCTATAAATAAAAACACAGAAACCTAAACTCAACTACTCCAGGCACAATAATTTTCAAATGCAAACACTTTCAAATAAAGTAGTACACCCTAAACCCAAGTTACTCGAAGCACAGCAATTTCTAAATAGAATAACGATCAAATGAATTGTATACTCTAAACTCGACTACCCCACGGACAGCAATTTCTAATTAGAGAAAATATTAAATAAAACCGACAAATCCTAAAACCAAGTACCCCAGGCACATAAATTTCCACATAAACCTCAAATATCTCGTTTAAGAGATAGTAAAGAGCTATTGTTCTGGAAAGTTTCAGATCACATGCAAAAAAGACTAAAAACAAAAAAAATGAGCTCTGAAACATGAATTATTACCGTGTATATTCAGAGTATTATTGATCTACATCCATACACACATACACACATACATATACACACACACACGCACGTACGTACGCATACACACATATATACACAATTTAACTTAAATTCTTGTATATTATACAAAACGAAATCAAATTACCATCAGAAAAATATTTCTTGTTGATTGTGTCACCTATAAACGTACACGCAGCACAGTTTTCCGAATAAATATGATATTGACAATGGTAGTATCTTGTGTCACGTAGGAGCAAGATTTTGAGGTTTTACAACGGTAAATTTACAGATATTATTAAGTATTTAAAGTAAAAAAAATTAAGAATAGTTACTTACGCAGGAAACATTTTTATTGGCTCCTAAAAAAATTCTTTTACTCGTTTAACTCAGGCTGTCTGGCCCTTTTAATAAAATTGAACAAAAATAATATATTTATATTTATGAAAACAGCATAATTAATACTTTGATTTTCTGCGTTACTAAAATATTCAGAGTATACCTATGTGATTACTTTTGATATCAAACTCATTCGATTATTTACGGCATTTATTACTGTCATACAACATTATTTTATCAAAATATAAGCAGAAAGTATGGATTTCTACCTAGTTTTATAAGAATATTCGTATTTATGAAATTTGTAAACTTTATTTAGATTTAGAAAGAGTATATATATATACATACACATACTATAGCGGTATGGAACACATTAATTTATATTTACTTTGCAATCATATTAAAAAAACTTTTTAATAATAATGGAAAAATAATTGCAATAAACGTTTAAATGTATGTTAATTCCCACGATTTATATTGATTTAAACTTGTTTTAAAAATGACATGATCTAGTTATAATTTATTTTAAATATTAAACTCATTTTGATAGGGCGATCGATAGCTCAAGTGATAAGATGCTTGCCTCTTAAGCCAAAGGGTGTGACTTCGAATCCCCGTCAGTCCGTATTTTTCGGGGACATTTTAAGAAAATGTCTTTCCGAATATTTCCATGCTGGAGATCCAACTTAAGTAAGGGCAGTAACGCCCGCATATACAATTGATTTTAATGTATTAGTATTTGCAATAATAATACTGTAAGTGATATTGTAATCATGTTGTTTCTTAAAAAATTATTAAAAATAATAAATAGTTTATTAGAGAAAAGTCAGAAAAAGGGATATGGGTGAAAAATACATATAAGATAAAATGAATTATAAAAAAAATTTAATTTATTTCTCATAAAAGAAACACATTTTAGTCTAAAGCGCTAATCCTTACTGGAAAACGTTTGAGGTATACGTTGATGTACTTCTCCAAATGAAATAGATAGTTCTATGTCTATTTTACATCGATGCGATAGATTTAGCCATAGAAGCCGCGTCCATAGCCTAATCCAAAGCCACGGCCATATCCAAGACCGTAACCAGCTCCGTATCCACCGTAGCCAAAGTTACGAGACCCATAACCAAAGCTACGAGCTCCGTAGCCAATACCGCCACCGTAGCCGAAGCTGCGAGCACCATAGCCGAAGCCACCTACTAGACCTGGCTCTGGCTCCGGATTGGCGCAGACGAACGCCACGAGAACGACGGCGAACACGAAGAGTTTGAAGAACATGGTAAGTTTGTGTATGTTGATTCGGAGATCGACTGATGCAGCTTTCGAGCTTCCAAAACCTTTTATACTGCACGTGACGAAAATTTTTTTAAGCCACGACGGTGACCTTTTAAAAGTACATTGAGTAATACAAGTAGAATTGTTGAATAGCGTAGTTCCGGTATTGTAAATCCTCTTTTATAAAGATCTCATGGCCATCTTGTAGGAAGCCGCACTTAAGCACATATACTTTCCAACCCGTTATATATTCAACGTAAGCTATTTTTCATTTGAAAACTTTTTATTTCAATGTTTAACGTAATCTAACACTCAATAGATAATACTTGTTTATGTGATACAAAAATAACACACGTAACGTAAGCATGCATTTTGTATCATGCATATCAATTAAAATTAAAAGCTCTAATAATTTTTCTTCCTCGCGGAGAAAGTTTTAAAATAGTACAAAAGTTTTGTTAGAAACGTTATAAGCACATATTTCAAGGTCTTAGAAAACAAAATAAAAGGCTTTTAGTTCTTATTCATATAAGACGTGCGTGTATGCATGTATGTAGGTGAGAGACAATATCTTGAAAAAGGCTCAACCAACATTTAAGTTCTTTTTTCCATGTTGTTTTTGTATATGTAATGCGGTTGAAAACAATTGTTTAGATTGGCTGATGCGTTTTTATTTTACAGTAACTTTTTTATTTCTCGGAATTACGTTTTTGTTATTCTCTTGCTTTACTTTTTGCACATAAACAAAAATTATCAAGCCTCATCATTTCAAAGAATTAATTATTAGTCGATGCTTACATTATAAAATTTATCCCCTTTGGTTAAAGTAGAGAAATTAGTCTTTAGAAATTAGCACGAGTAATCCTTTTGAACTAAAATCGAACCGATATCCCATCGTAAGAGATAAATATTAAGAAATTTATACAAATTTATTTTATTCCTGTCTTACTTTATTGCGGGTTGAATCTAGGAAAATTTACCGTATTGAAGACACCTGACTATCCTTCTTTAATTTTTCTAATTTTAAGAACATTTTAAGGTTTAATAGATCTTAAAATTGACGTTTTAACAAAATTACAGTTAGTCAAATGGGACATTTTTATTCGATAGCATGTGTAATTGAATATTAGGGTTCTTCCTTTCAAATAAGATGAGTATACCTACCATAGCCCGCCCATGCTTTGAGTAGTTACCATAGTTCAAGTAATGAAAGAATTTTATTCGGGCCTGTTGGATATCAAAGTATAGCATACTCAATATCACACTGAATATAATTACTTACTCAAAATTATAGTGACGAATTCACATTCAAGATAAAATACATTGCAGGTTGATCTCCTTATGCTTACGTAAAATAAAATCAGATCAAAAAACTTCTACCGACATCATATTATACATGATCCATTATCTATTTGCCGTATTTATCGCGTAATAGCTATGATAACCGCGGTGGGCCATATTGGGTAGTTTATAGTCTGGGAAAGGAGCCATATTAGGTAGGGGAAACTAGGGTAAAGTGAACACGCGGGTAAAGTGAATCATACTTATTATTTCTTCAACAAATTATTATTTACACCTAATTTTAAATTTAGTGAAATATAATTGTGCAAGGATTATAATTAAAAAGTTGCACTGCATAACCTCTAATATTTTATGAAAGAAAAATAATTGTATATTTCGACTTTAAAAGAAAGTTGGTTTGTCGAATTCGTTATAATAATTAAAGATATAATCAATTTTATTGCTAGTTTTTTTTTCTAATTGCTCCAAATAAGATCTACTCACTAATTTATACGCGGTCACGTGGAAAATTTAACATAATATTAATTAAGGTAAGTGTTAGTGTAGTATGTAAAGCCGTTTTTGCAACGCATTTCATATTTATACCAAAATCGGAAAACATAACCTCCATATTTAACTGTTTCATATTTTACAGTATTTTAAAGGTTTTAAGGTGTCTTTTTAGTTTTATTATTATCTAAATTAACGTTTTTATTTATTCTTGTACGAACATTAGTAAAATATTTCCAAAATATTGAATTCTATCCTCTAGTTCACTGAACCCCGTAATCAATGGCCCAGGTAAATGGAACAGGTACTTTTCAAAAATAGGTAAATAATATTAAACTTAATAAATGACTTTTTTTAAGTTGCTAGTATGTTTACTGACGTAAGACGTTTCTTGTACAACTTACAAAGTAATGTTTTAAGGTTGAACAATACATTTTTCGACTTGTAGAGTTACTATGTTCACTTTACCCCAGTTTCCCTACAGTTACCTTGCCTAATTCATCAATAACCATGTAATTAATCTTCGATTCGCTTACCCCCAAGCATACTTCTTTAGCATGCTTCTAACAGAAATTCTGCATTCTTCAGTACGGTTTCTCATTTAGTTTGGTGCCTTCCACCAAATCTAAATTACTTGCATATTCCAGAATCGTTGTTTCACCATTTAGTGTAACTTCTTATTTGCTGACTTAAAAATGTTTCAGTACATATACTAAGTTTAAAATAAGCGGAGAAAGAGCGACGCCTGGCTTTCCGGTGATTCTTTCATGAGAATCGACTTAAAAAAGATTTATACAATAATTTGTTTACGTGTTACAATATCACAAACGTTATAATATGAAAGATGGGTACTTTAGGAGACAAACAATTTTTTTTATGAACATTTCAATATTGCAAAATTAGCTATTGCGTAAATTAGAGAAAAATTTGACAAACGATCTCTTTTTTATCCGATTTTAATTTTAAAGGTATAATTTTGTTCAATAAAAGATTTTAGGGGGAGTTACCAATATAAAAATTGAAAAAGATTGAAAAACCTGCAAAACTACAGTTTATTGTTTATAAGTCCGTACCTATACGTGATTTTGTAAGTTCCTGCGCGTACACCAACACACACACACATGCACACACGCACATACGCCCCCCCCCCCACACAAACACAAATAAACACACACACTCGTACACATACGCACACACACGCATACACACTTGTAGGCCTAACCCGTGTAAAATAGAGTTCGGGAGAAGTCAGGCTCAGTAAATCTTGCAAACGTCTGGCTACGGAGACTTTCCCAGTCTATAAACTAGACTATACGCCAGACTTTCATTGAACTGTGTCACGAAAACTTATTTATACTTACAAGTAATTAGGACACTACATTGTAATTTAAATATTGCAATCTTTTATGAAATTTAAATATTTGTAAAAAAGAGACAATTATTTAGGCTACTACAGACTTGACGGAACGGTATGCTTTTGTTTTGCATTTTTTGCCAAAAATCTGGGATAGTCTCCGAAGCCAGACTTTTGGAAGACTATCTGAGCCAGACTTTCGCCAGACTTATCCCAGCCTTTTTCTAAACGGGTACTATTTTTGGATTCTTCAATTCATAAAAAAAGTTTATACGTTAAAAAGATAAAAAATAAAAATTATCACCTTCACAAAGCTTTCTGTCTGAGAAAGGAAAAATTATCAAAATTGCATATTTTAAAATGATTATTAGAAAGACCTTAATTTCATACTACACTGTGTACTGTTTTGATGCAGAAAATTTTTTCTTTTACTTTATGAGTGCAATGGCTTAACTAAATTTAAAAGTAGGAGATATACCGGCTAAGATGATTATCAATGATAGATTTTTAATGGGGCTTTAGACTGTGCGGTCGTAGGCGATAGTCTTTGCGTTAAAGGATTAAGATATAATAGTTTCATTATAAAATATCGTAGTAAATTAAAAGTTAAATCGTAAGATAACATCAATCTTTTAGTAAATATAACATTTATTGGCATTCATACGGTATATTGGTAAAATTCGGTTGTACTAGTCGAATTATAATAAACAAATGCATTAGCAACCACTGTAGCTCATATTATATATTATATGAATGGCAATAACATATGCGCTTTAGTCCGCACCCAGCAGCGTGCTTAAATTGGTACCTTCGTTCAAGGTTAAACGTTCCTTTACACCGTTAAGACACTAAGTGTCCGCAAAAAAGTGAAAGGTATCAGCAGCAGCAGCAGCAGCAGCGGGAGCCAAGGCATGGTTCGATAATCTCATTACGGCCAGTAATACTCTTAATTTCGACGGTCAGCACCAACGACCTTCAGACAATGCAAGAAGTCGCGCAACCATGTTATTAAACCATCGTTAAGGTTGTCAACCTTATACGAAAATAACGTTTTCGATATTATTGCTTGCGCTCGCCTTCTTTCTTCCCCTTCGCGTATAAAAACCCGCGCGGACTCTGCAACTGCATCAGTCGATCCTCGAATCAACCGACACTAACTCGCCATGTTCTGCAAACTCCTGGTTGTCGCCGCCCTCGTGGCCCTCGCCTCGGCTTCGGCCAAGCCCGGCCTCATCGGCGCCCCGATCGCCACCAGCTACGCAGCTCCGGCTCTGGCCTACGGCGCCGGAATCGGCTACGGCTCGGGACTCGGCTACGGCGCGAGAATCGGCTACGGCGCCGGACTCGGCTACGCTGCGCCCGCTCTGGGATACAGCGCTGGACTCGGCTACAGCGGACTGGGATACGGCGGTCTGGGATACAGCGGTGTGGGATACAGCGGTCTGGGATACAGCGGACACGGCTACGGCGGACACGGTTACAGCGGACTCGGCTACGGCGGACTCACCAGGGGCTACGGATACGCTGGTGGATACGGCCATGGCGGATACTACTAAACGGAAAAATCAGTGGATTAGTCGTCACATCAATTGCTGTATAGATTATTGATGGATAGTGTATTTTGTTGTACACGCTTCTTTCAGTTACCACACTTTTTCAGTCAGTTGTTTACGTAAATGAGAGCCACTACAATGTAACCATTCCGTTGATTGTGATACCATAAAAACCAGACAAAGCCTGATATTAAATAAAGAACATTAATTTTTTATAAAATACATTTCTTTCTATCTTTCCTGACCTTACCTTGATACTCCTAAAGTTTTTTAACTTAATCTGATCATGAATCAAATTAGTATTCTAAATGTCTCTCTAAACGCTTCGAACTAATTATAATATTCGTTTAGAAACATATATTTATAGTAGAAAGTACCTTCGTTAAAATTCTGATAATGAAAAGCATGAGATCTCTAAATATTTAAAATGTCATGTACTAAAATAAAATAATTACATTTTTATTGATTTTTCGACTTTGAAAAAAGGCATGTAATAGAAAATGTAGTTAACTAAAATTGGCATATCGGCATTGAATTTTTAAAGAGTTTTTTAAAACCATGACACGAGATTAAATGTTAGCTTTGTACGAACAAAATATACATAAACTTTTATTCTAGCAGAATTTATATAAATAAATAACACAATTTTAATACGTTACAAATATTTGGAAAGCAACCACTAACAGGGAGACTTAAGGATGCGGGTTGCTAGAATGGGCCCTTCTTCGTAATATATCAGCTATTCCTCTCCGAATATGCATTATTTCTTGCTTTTTTGTTGTTAATAACTTTGGTTCGGATTATCATGTAGAGTTATGATCACAGCTAGATGTACCAATTTTTAATGAAATAATGCATATTCGGAGCAGAATAGCTGATATCTTACGAAAAAGGACCCATTCAAAAAAACTACTGGAACCACGCTTCATTTCTAGCTACCAGTGAATGATCAGGAAAGTTTCAAAAAATTTTGAGACCCGCATCCCTGATAGTCTCCTTGTAAGTTTTAACAACAGAATGATGCACTTTAAAACGGAGGTATAACCCGCGAGAACGCGAGTGGCGCATTTGAGCCACCGCACTTTTTTCAAATGGCTTTTTCTCAGCGAATAAATTTGTTTCACATATTTAGACTTTTATGAATTCTTCAGAAATATTATTTAACTTAAAATAAAACCAAAAATACGTTTGAAGAAAAAACATTTTTAGTAACCAATTAATAAAAAGACTATTAATAAAGTCCAAAAAACATTGAGCAAATATTTGTTATTAATAAACAAATCACACCAAATGTTTTTAATATTTAAGTTTTGTTCATAAACCTATTAAGGCGAGTATTCACTCGCCTTGGTAACACCATTCACTTGATTTTGAATTTTGTGAACACGCGCGTGTTCACGTAGGACCGAAAAGTTTGCCTACTCGCGGATTAAAAATACATGTAGAATTTATTAAAATGCAGTCAGCCTGGATTTACGGCGAACACAATGTTTAAACATATCAATAGTTTGTTTCTTTACAGAAAATTTTGGCAAAGGCCCGAGTACTGTCACGGTCGAAAAATAAAGTAATTTTGTAGGTTTTTTCATAAAAAGAACTTAATAAGATGTAATTTTAAAACTTTGTTTAAAATCTAAAATTTTTTCTTCATGATTGCCATGATTGCGGCTACACGTGTGATCTGAAAGCAAAAAGAAATAAAAAGATTTGTAACTTTTATGAATGTGGCCGTGACTATAGCCGTCACTTGAAAGTTCTGACAATCTTAAAAAAAGAAAGAAATTATGGTATTATTAAAAATAATCTTTCTTTTTACAAAAATATTGCTCCTATTTTGGTTTGCAAATTTATAAGTTTGTATGATCCAGAAAGAACCTAGTTTAGATAAACATGACACGTCTACTCAATAAATCTGTGAAATATCAAGTTAATCAATCATTCTGTTTTGATGATATTATGACAACCAATTAAAAAAATTTCTTTAAAAAGTGGTTTTAAGTAAAACGTGTACTTTCAAGTTGTCATAATAATAAGACCATGTAAGCTGTAGCTGTAGTCAACTAACATCTATAGTAAATGGGAATTTTTTTCCTCCGTACTTATGCCGTGATAAACGCATCAAATCAAAACCGGAGAGGTGCGATCGCTTCCATTTTGCCTCTTACATAGCATGAAATTAATTAGTGATGAATGTGATGATGCATGACTTCTAGGATGCACTAGAAAACTAAATTTACAGGCGTTATAAATTTTACAGGTCACGGAATTAAATAAAATAAAAAAGCTTTTTGTAAACGCATTTATTTTGCACTACACTAAAAAGTATTTAATAATTGAGTTATGTTAATTAAGTTGATTACCTTTATCTTTATGTTGTATTAAAAACTACATATAAAAGCCTGGAACGCTCATATATGATACATGGAATATTACAATGCAAGTCATCTATCAAACAAATTTCTTTTTCAACTATAGGATCTTCTCCAATGAAAGAGGATAACACAAACGAACATGTGTTGTTCGAGCAGATATTGTCAAAGAGAATAAGACACATAAACGCATCATTTATTGGATTTCGTATTTAAAAATTTTACTACTATTTAACATGCACTAGTGAACCAATTCCATCATCAAAATAGTATAAAAATTACTATTTTTCTATGATCTATTATAGAAAGATAAAGATTCAATATTGCAAAAATAAATTATGTCATTATCAAATCATTTATTAAAAAATCACAAAATAATAATATTTTTAATATAACATTATCTTTCCAGTCTTTGAATTTTTTCGTGCAATAAAATACATAAAGTTGGCTATAAGCGTATAATACTATATCTAATATATAATAATACTTAATATCTACAAGAGAAAGCACAGCGATAAAGCTTAGCGATGTCGTGATATACAGGGTGAAAAAGTATTGTTTAAATTGAATACTCTCTAATATATCAGAAGATTATGAACCAAATCGGCTTAAATATTCAGCCAATAACCTGACACCTAACAAATATTCTCTGAAATTTTCAAGGCATTAAGTATTACTCAAGTTATTGTTGTTTAAAAAATGCATTTTTTTACATTTTTTTCTACAAAACAAACCGTCTTATTTCCTAAAAATTTTCAGGAATATACCTGTATATGAAACAAGTATTCAGTAAAAAATTCACTCAGTACATTTATCGTATAGTTATTGAGTTATAAATGTTGAAAAGGAAATTTTGTCTCACAGTATCACAACTGAAAAATGACTCATATAAAATCGTTTCTGGTCCTAAAATGAAGGATTTTATAAGTACTTTATTTTATAAAAAAGTCGCTTCCCAAAAACCATTCCTGCATTGAAAAGAATTCAAAAAACTGAAATATGATAATTCTTAAATTTTGAAAAATGTCCATAAAAAAAATTTATTTGACCAAATTTTGAGAAAGCTAAAGAACAGTTATCCGCAGATTGAACGAATGGTGATATGCCACATACTAACACACCCTCACACATATACACACCCATACAGACACACGCGCATACATACACACACATACACACACACGCATACAGACATTTTTTAAGACTAGTGTATTCGGACTTCCTAAGGCATAAAACATGTTTAGGGGAGAACGGGGTAATGCCGGTCACTGGCTAATTCCGGTCACCCTTATTTTCAATAATCTAAACATTTTTAGGTAATAATTCGAATAGTATATTAAACGCAACATAAAATGCAATTAATCTAATGTCCAAACAACCTTATATTCAGTTTTATTAAGGAATTATACACAATCAAAGTGTAGGCCTACATTCCTTATAAGAAATCTGGTCTATAAAATAAGCTTTTATGCATATTATTTGTTGCTTTATGCAGTTATTTTTTGCATCTTTATTAATTTGAACAATCTAAGAATACGAAGTAGTGAAGAAAAAAGAGTATAAACCTATTACTTTTTTGTCATTTCAATTTAAATTACTAAGCAGAATAGGGGTAATCCCGGTCACAATGTTCTTTATATGACGCTCCCGAAAGTGAGGCTAAGAAAACGTGTCGCTCGCCTCTCAGGTAGGGTAACTTTGCTTAAGTGTTTTTGATTGAACAGTGGCTATGTTATTATATGTTTCACTATGTAAGTGCGAATAATAATGCGACGGATCATATGAAAGTTCATATAATTGATTTAAAGAAATTTTTCACCTATAAAAGTAACTTTTTAATAGTTATCGCAATTGTACCAAGGCTGACCGGTATTACCCTTTGATGTGGAGTAAATTCGGTCAAAATGCTTTTTTTTTATTTCGACTTATAGCTTCGATATCTTACATTTTTATATTAAACCAATAAGAAATATTTATAGTCAATGGTTTGAATTAACATAATAATTATTTAAAGTTAAAAGAAATAATTTGAAAGTGGAAATAACAAGCAAATTTGCTTAGGTGACCGGCAATACCCCATCCTCCCCTATACGTTAAAAAAACACAAATAGAAAATTTACCATCACAAAGCTTTCTCTTTGAGAAATCAAAAAGGTCCAAAACCTGATTTTTAGATGTGGGCCTTGAGAACAACTATAAATATAAATATGAATTTTAATAATTAACATAAATATTTCATAGATGGAATATTCTTATACAAGTAAGATGGAATATTCTTATCCATCAGGAAAGTTAAAGAAAATAATTTTATTTAGAATTTTTAAGGAA
Source organism: Gastracanthus pulcherrimus (assembly GCA_949152435.1). Classification (NCBI taxonomy): domain Eukaryota; kingdom Metazoa; phylum Arthropoda; class Insecta; order Hymenoptera; family Pteromalidae; genus Gastracanthus; species Gastracanthus pulcherrimus. The sequence goes on along the minus strand of OX424574.1, from coordinate 149,943,644 downwards.
AACTTTACAGTGCTTCAGGTATTTATTTTCTTAGAAAACTTTTTTTATCTATTATCAATATTTTGCGTGAGTTTGGCAGATATGGAAAATTAAGCAGTGAGCATAAACAGGTTAATGGTAAAAAAATGTATAGTAGTTACAAATTAATCACAATTACTACATTTCTTTCATTTTGTAACTTGAAAGTTGATTACTATCACTATAAGTATAAATAATAGAAATTTAAAGCGATTAAAATTTTCATTGCTAAAACAAATTTTTAAATATCTATTGTATGTTTGAAAGCATTGTTACGTGGCAGATAATTTTCAACTAATTTTATAATATGTTTAATGTATAATGATTATATCACTATTAGATCAAATGTGATGTAATCATTTTCAAAATAAATATGCTATTAAAAATTGTCTCAGTGATCTGATTTGCATTTTCATATTAATCTTTAAACATTTCTATATCGCTAATCTTGACGAATTAAAATACCATATTATATGTAAATTAAAATGACTTAGTAATTTATCGATAAATTTTACAAGTGCAAAATTGGCTATATTCATACTCATGAACTATCGCTCGTTCATAAACAGCAGTGTAGTCAATTTCTCATATGCTAAAAAGAATATACTAATGCATTTTCAAGTAGTAATATAATCTTATATAATCAATGATGAATGAAACAGCCATCAATAAAATACATAGATTCTTCTTACGCCAAATATTTTATATTCTTAGCATGTACTAATATACATTAAAATATATCAAGTGTTGTAGTATAACTGGAGAAAACTTCAACCACTGTATCAACCTTCTTCCTAGCATGCGTAAAATTCAGTTTAACGTTACATATAAAGGATAACTGGTCATGAAATATTACAAAATGCAACAGGCTTCTTTCACTGCTCCATACATCTTCAATTATCAACAACTATTACGACACGCGCGCAATGCCAGAAAAGAGAAAGGTCCATTATCGTTCAAAAATTTGGCCAATGCGCTGGGCAGTAAAGAACCGAATTTAGTCGCTCATCGACCTTCGAGGACAAAGTGTCGCAACATTAGTCCTTTTTGAGCGTCAACAACTTTTTCGCGCGATATCAAAAAGTGCTGCCAGTCGTCGCGTATAAAAACCCGCGCGGACTCTGCAACTGCATCAGTCGATCCTCGAATCAACCGACACCAACTCGCCATGTTCTGCAAACTCCTGGTTGTCGCCGCCCTCGTGGCCCTCGCCTCGGCCTCGGCCAAGCCCGGCCTCATCGGCGCCCCGATCGCCACCAGTTACGCAGCTCCGGCTCTGGCCTACGGCGCCGGAATCGGCTACGGCGCAGGACACGGCTACGGTGCCGGAATCGGCTACGGCGCGGGACACGGCTACAGTGCCGGAATCGGCTACGGCGCGGGACACGGCTACAGTGCCGGTATAGGCTACGGCGCGGGCATTGGACACGGCGCTGCCATCGGCTACGCTGCACCGACTCTGGGATACAGCTCCGGCATTGGCTACGGTGCCGCCGGTCTGGGATACGGAGGCATCGCTCGCACCGTCGGACACGGCTACAGCAGCGGAGTCGGTTACAACAGTGGACTTGGCTACAGCAGCGGTCTCGGCTACGGTGGTTACTCTGCTGGCTACGGAGCTGGCTACGGTGGTTACGCTACTGGCTACGGAGCTGGATACGGTGCTGCCTGGTAGATGCTTTAATTCATCGAAGATTGTGAAATATATGAGTCATTACTCTTTCTAAGCACAATGTGCACAGAAAGATGAAGATAGAAATAGCAAACTTGCTCTTTCTGATTTATGCATTTTATGTGTTCATATGTCATTCAATTTAGTTGTAACGTTGTCCGATATAACGGCAAGTATTACAAGTAACAAGAAATTAATCATGGATCTCTGTTGTATAAAGGATGATCATTAGTAGTACAAGAAGATTACTGCTAATTCGTTTATAGACCATATCAGCGGTATTTAGTAGTGCCTAATATCATTAGCACTTCGTCTATAATGTTATTTCGGACAACTGTTATAAACATAATTTGTGATCTGAAAATATTTTAAAGAAATAAAGTGAATATTTTTGTTATAATTCTTAGTTTTGTTATTAATGTTTCTGTTCCTAATCATCTTTCCCTTTCAAGTACATAATAGTTAAATAATCATCTCTTAAAACTATAATTGTTTTCTTGTACCCTGGTAGAAACGTTCACCAACGATTCGCCAATCGTTGGCCAATTTTACTAAGGTTGGCCAGTAGTTTCACCAACCATTCGCCAACAAACCCACTTATTTTGAAACGCTTTTCCGCCCGTCGTTGGCCAACGAATGCTGAAAATTTGAAAACTGCGAAAAGCACTAAATACTGTTTAAGCAAGCTATGTAAAGTGTTATGGTATAGTATGCAATCAATAAAAAGTCATTATATGAGCATAATCATATAGTTTACTTAAAAAATTCACATTTAAATATATGTTCACTTAATTCAAAGTTGAGGTTAGGTGTAGTAAATTGATGATTTAGTTTACTACCCTAGTCGAAGAAATCGTGTATGCCAAAGTATGTCTGAGTTATCTAAGTTTGCCGAAATTTGCTAAAGTTCTCCAAAAGTGTGCCAAAAATTGTCATATGTGTGCCAAAACGGCCAATTGGAAGACATTTGGCGTACTCTGGCAAACTTTGTCAAACTCTAGTAAACTTTGGCAAACTTTGGCAAACTTTTGACATTAAAACCATTTCCACTAGGGTAATACATTATAATTTACTAGTATAATTAAGAATTAATTATAAAATAAGACATACTTTTTATCAATTCTATAGTATAATATGAAAACAAGGGAAGTCGGATGGATAGTAAACAATTATACCAAAATCAGTAGTTGCGAGAGATATTTGCATGCTCCGCAACTAAACACGCGCTCTTAGTTTGCGCGAGAAGCGCGGGTAGGCACAATATACGAGGGTAGTTCAATAAGTCTTTAGAATAAAGTATAAAAACAATTTTTTTTGAGTAAATTTTTTTTTATTTTTCAACATAATCTCCTTGGAGCTCTATAGACTTGGTCAATCGCTTTTTAAGTTTTTTTAATCCTTCAGAAAAGTGCGTTTTCGGATGTTCCTCAAAATAAGCACTTACAGAGGCAATGACGTCTTCGTTGTCCGTAAATCTCTGTCCACCGAGCCATTTTTTAAAGTTTGGAAATAAGAAAAAGTCACTGGGGGCTAAATCTGGTGAATACGGTGGGTGTTCGACCAATTCGAATTTTAGTTCTTCAATTTTAGCCATTGAAACGAAGCATGTGTGAACTCGGGCGTTGTCGTGATGAAAGAGAATTTTTTTTCTCGCCAAATGTGGTCGTTTTTTTTAATTTCTTCTTTCAGCTGCTCTAATAATGATGCATAATACTCACCAGTAATTGTTTTACCCTTTTCCAAGTAGTCAATAAGTATAATTCCACGTGCATCCCAAAAAACTGTAGCCATAACCTTACCAGCTGACTTTACGGTCTTTGCCTTCTTTGGAGCTGGTTCGCCTGTGGAAATCCACTGTTTGGATTGTTCCTTTGTCTCAGGAGTGTAGTGGTGTATCCATGTTTCATCCACAGTCACAAATCGACGAAAAAATTCCTCAGGATTCCGACTTATGCGCGCCAAAAGAGCCTCAGAGGCGACCACTCTATTGCGTTTATTCTCAGCTGAGAGCAAACGCGGCACCCATCTTGCCGATAGCTTTTTCATGCCTAATTTTTCATGTAGAATTGAAACAACTGCACCTATAGATATCCTTGTGGCCTCAGCTAACTCACGCACTTTTAATCTTCTATCCTTCAACACCATATCGTGGATTTTATTGATGATTTCGGGAGTAGTTGCTTCTACGGGCCTTCCTGAACGTGGTTCGTCACTTATTGATGTACGACCACGCTTAAATTCATTTACCCAGTTATAAACCGTTGCTAAGGCAGGGGCAGATGTGCCATGAACTGAGTCCAATTCATTTTTTATCTCATATGGAGTTAAACCCTTTAAATGAAAATGTTTAATTACCGCTCTGAACTCGTTTTTTTCCATTTTTCTTAACAAGCAATTTTTTTTTTCAATTGGTTATAAAAACACGTAAACTCAGAAGATGTGGACTGTGACTGCACCATATATCTAGTCGGGAGTGGTGCTGACTGAAAACAGATGATTTGGAGCGATTCGCGCGCCATCTGTTAGTCATTCTAAAGACTTATTGAACTACCCTCGTACACCATATACATTGAACCATTCGTCACCATAACCCTGTTTTAAATAAAAATTTAATTATATTTTACAACTTCATGACAGTATATGCGCTATTATTTTTATCATTCAGTGGTTTATTGTAAAATATACATTTATTGACGTACATTTAATGATTCAATTTATAATTTGAAAATAAAATTTTAGAATTACAAATAGAGCAGTCGTTGACGAACCGTTGGTCAATTACAGCAGTAAGTATTGGCCAACGTCATTGGCGAACCATTGACGAACAGGCCATCTCGGTTGGTCTATTTTCTACCAGGGTATTATATAATTTTATTGTATATTTATTTAAACTGCTTTTCAGTATTATTAAAAAATACAAATAGTAAATTCAGTTTTAATTTCAACTGTAAGCTACTGTCGATGAATTTATTCACGTATCCAGTGATGTAACGTCCGTCAGATCTCATGTTCATATTTTGCTAACATTAATGTGTGTGTATATATATATATATATATAATTATATATAATAATTTGATCTACAAAAATGTTTATTAGTAAAATACAGTACTATTTGATAGTTCAAAATAATATCTAATTGGATATAAACGACATTATTATTTGTTTGAAGAGGTTATAGACCTTTATTTGTAATTACCTCAGAAAAATTGTGATATACATTATATAAAATAAATAAAATCGAAAATGTGTATAAAATTTTATTGGAATCTTTTTGCTACATCATTGAAGAAACTTTGTGATGGTAAAAATTGTTGTGCTAAAATTGTTATAGAAACATGTTTTGAGACATTAGAAATCAAAATACATTATTTTTAGAAAATGTATCTGTGTGTGTGTGCGTGTGCGTGTGCGTGTGCGTGTGCGTGCGCGTGTGCGTGTGCGTGTGCGTGCGTATGTACATGCATACGTGCATGTGTGTGTTTGTGTGCGTGTGTGTGTGTGTGTGTGTATGTGCGTACGGATGTGGATCATCATTACTCTGAATATACACGGTGAAAATTAATGTTTCAGGGCTCTATCTTTTTTTTTCTCATTCTTTTTCGTTTTTCGATTGTTGAGTTTTAGTTTTTTGGGTTTTCTGACACCTTAAACATAATAGCATTGATTCAGTGATAATGCATTTGCAAGAGCATAAAATTACCTATCTTTTCTGTCCCGAAATGTAAAGATTCGTCGACTCGTTTTTATTTTATAGCGACTCTATTTTACGATTTTCTGAAATTGATCAAGTAAATTATTTTTACTAGAGAAGATGATAGCGCGCGCCGAGGTTATCTTCCCACACATTCAATTTTTTTTGTTAATCAAAATATCGAAATCAGAAATCGAAAATTCGATACATCTTTCGAGATTCGATATCTCACGCAGGATTTTAATATAAGGGATATGACACCATTGACACTAACAATAAAATTTAAAATTTAAGTCTCACATTAATAAACACATATTCACAAACATATTGAACATTTATTTTAAACATGTATTAAAAAAAAGAACAAGTTTTTTATTCAAAACCCGTTAATAAAATACACCTTTCTTATGATATTAATAAAAAAATGATATAGGATTTGAAAATAATTTATTAAAACAAAAAGTTTTATACTGAAACAGTTTTTTTAATGTGAAGAAAGTAAGTGCCAATGAATTAGCAGAGGTTTTTATTGTCGTTATGCATAAATCTAAAAAAAATCATTTTTAGTTGCAAGATAATTAATTTTTTCATATTTTAATTTTAATTTTTCCTGTTTTTTGATCATAAATTTTGTATCTAATTAGGTTTACAGTATCAAACATTCACACAATAATAATTTTACATAAAGGTTAAAACGCTAAGTATCACTAATCAAATTTCGAGGGAGATCTCACAGACCCCACTACGGTAGCTACAGCTTAAATTCAATACAGTACCTATCTAAAATACTCATTGCACATTTACTGTCTTCAAAAATGATAGTTTCATCTAATAAGTTTTGGAACTTAGTTAGGATAAGTTTAAACCAAAGAGATGTTTTAAATTATTAATTACATAATTATATACATAAAAATATTGCTTTTCTTAATTAATCATTTCAATGTGAAAATTTTTGTTTTAATATCATAATTTTAACTGCTGTAGCTCTTTTGAGTGAAGATGTTAACAACGAAAATCAGCTGAATTATGAATAAATAAAAACTTCGTAGATCAAAGTAATCAAATATTAAAATACGAATTGTTTAAATAAAAATTAACAACATTCCGAAAAATAAACATCGAAAACATAAAGATTTTTGTATTGGCTTACTTAGAGTCTGTAACGTTTCCAATGAAAGTAATGCTTTACGACTAGTTAGATGTTAATTTTTTCATTTCTTTATACCCTATAAACAAAAAACAATTCACCTGATTATTTGTTATTCTAAGAGTACATATGTCAATTAGATATAATTGCCAATATAGTGAAAAGTCTTATATAGTCTGAAATCATGAATTAATTGTAGCATTCATTTATTTAATGCAAATTTCCATTATAAAATTCTATAAATCGACTAATCAGGGCATGTCTTTGAGAATGAATGAATTCTACTAAGGCAAATAGCAGTGGTTTTTTTAGAATAAGTTGTATTGATTTTCGCAGTTTTATTTACGTAAATTCGTTTTTCGCTAATTAAAATATTTTCATCCTTGATGTTTATTCCTAATATTGCTTTTTCGTTATATATCGGAAATCTATATGCATGATCCACCCACAATCTCCATACGATATCCGTATAAGAATCAAAGTGGAAATCCATTTGAAAATCGATGTATGGATTTCCATACGTAATTCATTATTGATCTAAATATGAAAATTCATATAGATTTCCATGTGTACAAGGACTTTTTATATAAATTTAGTAGACAGTGCCTTTACAATTTCACGTGCACAACGATACACGGATTACATGTATTTTTAATAGTTGCGCGTATAAACACGTATATTGCGTACTTCTGCATATTACATAATGTGAGTACATGGACTACACATGAATGACATACATTAATAAAGTTTTCAATGACAATGATTAATTCTCTTGTTAAAATTGATGGCCATTTCGCAAATGTTTTCAAGAACTTTACTCAAATTTGTACCAAACTTATACAGAACATTTCTTTTATTGAGAGCATTTCCCGGTAAAATCGCGCGGAAAATAAGTTATTTTCATAATTTTTTCTAGATAAGCTTATTCAATGTAAGGTAATAAAAGATTTTAAACTTAATTATATGAAAATGTAAGTAGGAGAGATGCGTCTAAATGATTGCGAAAATCAAACATAAAAATGTATTAAGGAAGTTATTATTTTGTTCAAATTTGTTAGTGGCATTCATTACATATCTTATACTAGTATACCTCATGTACATAATACAAAATTGTGATGTTGTAAACCCGATTATTGTTAATTGAGAAAAAATCATTAAAAATTCACAAACTTTTTTGTTTTCCATCCAATTGTAATGATCGGGGTCTTATTTTGTTTTTTTAATGTTGTTTGACAGTTCGACTGAATGAAAATTTTAAAATAATTCATGAGTGATACAGTAAAACTTATTGTTTATAACTAAACACGTAATCTAGTTAAACGATTAGCTTTTCTGTAGCACCTATAAATTGTTTTGAAATTTTCCTTCGGTCAATCTATCAAACAACGTTTAAAGAACAAAATACGACCATGATCATTAAAATTGGATTAAATACAAAAAAGTTTCTGAATTTTTAATTATTTTTTCTTTCTTATGCCCTTTCTACACTATCATCTCTGATTAACTATTAACATGAAAAAAATTTAATATCGACGAATTTATCGGAAAACAACCTGTACCATTGAATGAAGGATATTTTTCTACGTTTTTTCATATGAAACATATTTTGTTTATATATTTCAGATAAATGTTATTCGATATCGAAAGTTAATCAAAGACGATGATAATCCTCTGGCATAGATAGAGTATAATTACAAAACTTTGACAAAAGTTTATGAACACTTTATATAACTTTTATCAACAGTTACTGAAGAAGGTTTTTGCGAATAAAAGGACTAAGCAAAATTCAGCTGAATGCATCCAAGCTAAAAAGAATGTAAGGAAAGATAAACACAATATGATACCTTTCATAGTAAGTAGATATAGTCCAAGCACGGTAAGGCACCTTATGAAAATCATTTTTACATTTTTGCTTTTATACAATTTAATTTTTATTAATGCTATCAATAAGAAATGATTTATTGTTTCTATAAATATCCGTATCCTTATCCTTAGTAATATATAAATATAAAAGTTTGTATATCTGTTCTGTTACTTCATCACGCACAGACTACTGCACCTATCTTATAAAACATTAACGATTCTCTTCGTTTTTTTCCGGAAAAACTTATAGGCCCTTTATAAATTACAGATAATGATTTATTTTTTACTGAAAAATGTAAAATACCTGATATATAAACGCGATTTTCCATTTTTTTGGTAATTTGATTGTTACTGCATCACGCACAAAAATAATGCGTCTATCTAAATAAAGTTACAACGATTCTCTTTGTTTTTTCCAGAGAAACACATAGGTCACATAGAAATTACAGATAATGCTTTGGTTATCCAGAAAAATGTAATGTATCACACATATGAACTCAATGTTTCCACTTTATTTGGTCAGTAGTTTCTTACTGCTCACGCTAAAACTACTGCACCTATCTTAACAAAATTTAACAAATTGTAAATCTGTGGGTTCCTGGAAAAACAACTTAAGTCCATTTTTTTGAAAATTGAGTTTCGAACGATTTTTATATCCATACGTAGTATATTTTTTGATAAAAATGCGAAAATGAAAAAAAAATATAAAAAAGTTATCAAATCTACTATTTATGAATTTTTTTAACATTAGATTAAATGGAAAATAAAAACTTTAAACCTTAGCATCTCAAAAAAGATAAAAAGTGAACTTAAGTAGTTTTTCCGAAAAGCCACATATATGTACATTGCATATGCATATTATTAAGATATATGAAGTAGATTTAGCATGATGAAGTAACAAACAAATTACCAAAATATGTGGAAAATTGATTTTTTATATGAGGTGTTTTATATATTTCTGTAAAAATAAATCATTAACTATAATTTCTATGTAGCCTGTGTTTCTCCACAGAATAATGAAGAGAATCGTTAAAGCTTTATTCATCTAGATAGCAGTAGTCTGTGCGTGATGAAGTAACAAACAAATTACCAAAAAAAAAGTGGAAATATTGAATTTTTATATGAAGTATTTTACATTTTTCTGGAAAACTGAAGCATTATCTATAATTATTATGTGGCCTGTGTGTTTGTCCGAATAGAAGCAAAGAGAATTATTGCAGCTTTATGAAGATAGGTGTAGTTGTTTTTACATGATGCAGTAACAAACAAATAACCAAAAAAGTGGAAAAATTGAGTTTTTATATGTGGTATTTTTCATTTATCTGTAAAACTAAATCATTATCTGTAATTTCTATGTGGTCTATGTGTTTCTCCGCAAAAAAAGAGAATCTTTAAAATTTTAGATAGGTGCAATAGTTTGTGCGTGATGAAATAACAAGCAAGCAAACAAACTAACAAACTTTCACAGTTATACATATATATTTATTTATTCAATATATTATTTTTAGAGTAACATATATAAGCAAAACTAATGTTTCTAATTCGCTTTTAGATTCTAAAGCCCACTGTATAAAACTACGGTTACTGGACTTCATATTTATGTATCAGGAAGCGATTCCCAATGTTTCATTGAAATTTGTAATCCGGATTTCGTGGACTCTCATTGTTAGTATTAATAACTGTGCTCTGATCAATACAAATTTGCGTAGTTCTGCAAGTCTAACGAAAAAATTTAAAAAATGATAAACTGTTACGTACCGATCTTGTACATGAAATTGGAAAATCCAATTAGCATCACGATTTTTCATCCAAGAAGAGAAAGGCATGCAAACATCAGTGGGGGCTCGATCAATCCACTCTACACAATAAAGACCTCAACAATCCCACCGCGACTCGACCTTGCGACCAGAAAATATACGGAAACGCGCTAAATATCGCGGTCGACCTCGAGAAACAACGACGTGTGTTCCACCACGGAAATCTGCTTATTTCTTTCGCCAGCCCTTTACGTATAAAAGCTCCAGCGAGCCAACGAAGCTGCATCAGTCGATCCTCGAATCAACAGATACTAACTCACCATGTTCTGCAAACTCTTCATCTTGGCCGCCGTTCTGGCTTTCGCCGCCGCTTCTGCTCAACCCGGCCTCATCGGCGCTCCGATCGCCGCCACCTACGCCTCGCCGGCTCTAGCCTACAACACTGGCTTCGGCTACAATGCGGGACTCGGCTACGGATACGGATACGGACTCAATCGCGGATTCGGCTACGGATACCCCTATGGCTATTCTCGTGGATTCTACTAGACGAGCCATTGCTTACTCGAACTTGCAGCAAGCTGAAAACCAGATAGTCGATGTATACTAGTGTACATACATATTTCGTATAAAATCTACAACGTGATATCTCCGAGGGCGAGTCCAGGACTCCAGGAACCAGGGTTCTACGAGATCCATAATTTTCAGATTTAGCGAAGCATTTTCTATCATATTACATGATGCAGAAAGTGATTCTCACGAAATAAAAACGTCACTATTCTACTAAATCAGTCTTATTTACTTTCATTACTCCTAAATCCAATATTCCTTTTTGATTCATAACATATATATTTAATGCCCCTTTCGATTAATTAAACTCATTTTGAAACTTAAAATCCTTAAAAAAAAGTGGGTTTGATCACTCGAACCATTACACCACAAATCATGAAGATAGCTTCTTTCAGTACAAAAGTGACTGCCGCAATCTCAAAATGATAGAAGTGCAATATTTAATTAAAAAAATTTTAAATAAAATGAAATATTGTTAAAGAAATTATAGAAATGCATAATTTAGCAATAAAGTCATATTTAGCTTCAAACAACTTTAAATAGTATATTGTTTTTAAAAAATCTGAAAAAATTTACGATCATTCTACATACTAAAAGAAACATTTTTTCTCAAATTAATAACAAAATTTTTTGTTCTTCTAACATAGTTTCCTGCGTTTTACTCATTTTACTCCAAATGTAATTTTTCGAGTATAACTTTTAATTAACTCGGTGAATACTAAAATACCGAAAAAAAATTTGTTCATTGAATAGTACTCTATCATAGAAAAAATTGGCTGGGTCAAAATAGTATTTTAGTTATAAAAAACTAAAAATAATAGACAAGTCAACCACTTTTTACTATTAATTTTACTTTATTTTAATACGAGATTAAACATAACACGACGATAACCTGTGACGTTCTTCCAAAGCTAACATAATACAGATTCTCAATTATTATAAACAGCTAAAACTGATTCTTTATATTTTTTGTATATTTATTACAAGTCAATAGAAGACATAATAGTCAAATTTAGAACATTTTAATTGAAGATTGATTTTACAGTATTATATAATCAAGACGTAGAAGAACGTCTATTATTATGATTGTGATGATTGGTGTTATGAAAATGTTATGCCTATTCGTAACATAGTTTTTAATATTCCCTGAATTACTAACCTTTCCTTTTAATATGTGAACATACAGAGAAATATTAAAAAATAATAATACTGATAATAATAATAATACCCTTTTCAAAAATGCTGTGCATCCAATCTAATGGAGAAAAAAACTATTTGTTTGTTGTGTTTGTATTATACCGTAGAGTGGGGTGACTTTAGGCCAGAGGAGCGACTTCGAAACAAATGAAAAATAATTACGTATTTTATGTATTTATTTATTGACTCCAGGGGCAAAAGCAGTAAAAGATTCTCTACGAAGTCTGGAAAATATATGCTTTCCTATTTAGATTTGTTTTTCCAATAGTATGATCAATGCATGCTTCTTCTATAATAAGATAACTTCCGGCTTGAGTTTCAAAGATTGAATTAAAATACATAGCTCATTAAAATGCTTATCTACACTTCGTTTATTATGTTTATAATTGCATAATTAAGAAATTAATATTTAGAATTCTATTAAAGATTATTACAGACTCACATATATATATATATATATATATATATATATTCCTTGTTCTCGTATTCACTGTCATTGTCCTCTAGCATTTACAGACACGGGTTTTATTTGTTTGTTTCTCATTCTATGTTTAGTTGAAAAGGGTATTACGTTGACTCAATTTTCTTGTTTAAAAGTCTCATAAGTTTCACATAATATCACATTCCTTGCTTCACGCTTAGCATCTCTATTCATATTATATTTTTCATTTAGTATCATGCAGTTTATGTATTGCGCTACGTTTTTATTATTACATTCTTCAGTCTTATTCTCTGCACAAATACCACGTGCTATCTCATTTCGACATTTTTTTGGGATTATCCAAAACTCTATTACACTTATAACACATGGCGGTAACACTTAACACATGTTTAACGTTGATGCGTTACGTATATTTTTCTTTCATCCATCACTCGTTTATAGTTCTTAGAATTAAGTTTTAGTATTGCACTCATTTTATTTGTCTGTTCGTTTATGTAAGTGTGTACCACTTTAAAATCACTCGATTCATCTTAAAAATATCTCTTAATAATGTCATATTGCCGTTCTTTCTTTGATAAATTGCCCTCTATGTCCATCATTTTTATACTAAGGATAGCTACATTTTGATTTTTCTACAGTATAATCTTTATCAAATTTGATTTAGGGAGCTTATTGTATTTTACACGAATCATCTTCATTGTTGCAATTTATAGACATTTTATCGATTTTTCTTTTTCCAATTGTTCCTTGACAATTAGTAGCGTTTTTTCTAGCTTTGTATTTGTCGAATCTTTTGGTGAGATTATAAAATTACATTTATGCTTTGAACAGTTATTTATTTTTGAATCACTGGTTGTTTCTGCGTAGGTTTTACTTTTACCTTTCTTTTTTGTCTAATAGTTCTCTTAACAATTCATTGTTTTCTCTGAGTTTTTTGTTTAATTCTTTTAGTAAACCCTTCTAACGTACCATATTATCTATTGAAGTACCTTCGTTGGTGTTTTGTTGCTCATGTATATTATCTTTTTGTGTATGGTCAGGTTAATCTTCTAGTTTTAGTTTGTAAAACTGTAGTTGCTATTTTAGTTAGGTGACCACGATTTCTGTTTTTATTGCGCATCTGTACTAAAGACGCACTTATCCTGCGCCACGAAGTAAAGTACTGCAGCGTCTGTAAGACATGAGCTTTTCTCGTTGGACATATAGGATACGTCAGTAAATCACAATACATATCCGCGAAGACGTGAATATTGATAAGACAATTGATGTGGTAGATATTATTCGAAACTCAAATTATCCCACTACAATTAATTCCACGAAGGCAATAAAATGTATACAACATATAAACAACATAAAACAACATAACGATATTTAGTAAGACAGTTATGATCGATTAACCCTTAGTGGCTATAAGGGTCTGAGTCTTAAATCGTACGAAATTTACATAATTAAAGTATTCTTTGAGGTCGCTGATTATGTATCCGAAATCAGATTTTCAAAATAAATTTATTTATCCAATTTGTTTAAACTAATTATTACAAATTTGTATTTTCTGTAAATTTTGACTTTAGTGTCGTGTTTTATGAATATAAGCAACTGGGATACCGCCCATTCGACTTGGCGCCTATGAGACACCATACTCTTATCAAACCGCTTTTTCACAGAGAAAAAAATATTTTTGCATATTGGGACTTTTACGTATTCTTTAGAAATATTATTTAGCTTATGTGCAATTTAAATTATTGAAAAAAAAATTATTAACAAATTAATATAATAATTATAAACAAAGTAGAAAAAATGTTAAACAAATGCTTGTTATTGATAAACAAGTCACTTCAAAAGTTTTTAGTATTTTAGTTTTGTTAATAATCCTTAGTAACCCCATTTATCTGAATTTTGCGCCTCAGAGGCGTGTTGTCGTAGGACCGAAAAGTGTGTATACTAGCGGGTTAATAGCTCAAAAAAGACGTGTTATTTTATCAATGATTGTTGTTAAAAGATAAATTACAAAAAATTAAAAAAGCTTATAATCATAAATTGCGTTATCGATTTCAAAAGGAATGATTAAGTTTTAGTAAAAATGTTTTTATTTTAAGGTAAATATGACGATATAACATAATTATAAACAAACAATGACGTATTCGGATATAACAAAAAGGGAAGATATCTTATCAAAAAATTCGTGTCGGAGAAAATAGGCAATATTATGCTCTTTCAAATGCATTTACATTGAAGCGATCATATTACTTCTAAAGTACCAAAATAATTTACTTTATGTATTTCAGAATATTGTAAATAGAGAAATCGTTGTAAATCAAAAATAGGTCGTTAATCTTAAAAAATGACGGCGCCCTTCTCGAGATATAAGCGATCAAAAAAATTTTGAAAAAAACATAGCCTTAAATAACATAGAATGTAAAGGTCGTTATTATCTGAGTAAATAACTTGGCAAAGAGATAGTAACAAGCTACTATTCTGACAATTTTCAGAAGGAATGGCGCCGTTTTACTCAAGATATCGAGAGCTGAAAAAAATCGATTTTCTTTCACGAAAAAAGAAAAGGATTGTAATGGTATCCTCTAAGAGAGGAGGAAAGGGGGAGAGAGCGAACATCTAACGATGAAAGAGAGGAAAAGGAGAGTGAATCGGAGACACGATTTTCTAAGAAACGCCAACATTAAATTTCGCCGTTCCGAATGTTGTTACACTTACTAGTGTACATTCTCAGAACTTTTAATGTTCAAAGGCTGAAATGACGCCAGCATTCGGGATTTGGCGAGGGAGTTAAGGTCGAAGGATCACTCGCTATCGCTCAGCCTAGGGCTGAGCATCTCCTTTCCATTCGCTCTCTGTGCCCGAATTATTCTCGGGCAATCTAGCATTTTTATTTTGTATCTACAAGTCATCTGCGGTGCTATACAAGTCATATGTGTGGGCCAATCAATAAGGAGCATAATCTCGCCACTCGCATCTGCGCTCGAGCTCATCTGGAGACGTCCAGAAAACTCAAGTTGCGGCCTTTATAGAAGCAACGTCGTCGAGGGCCTACAACATCCACTTTCCGTCGCTCCAACGCAACACTGTGGGCCAGCCACAGCATAGACCGCAACCTACATCGCGTCCAAGAACGAAGAGGAAAGCACCGGTATGTGTGTATGAATGTGTGTGCATTGCGGCGATGTGTTTTTACCACATTTAGGGTAGATTGTGTTGCGATTTTCTTTTAAAGATTGTGGATCTGCGACGCGATACGTATATAGCGTTTAATTATTTATATTTTATTTGATTTTTATATCGCAATAAAGGAAAATTTATTATAGGCAATTTATATTTTCTAGATTCTAAATTGTGTGCATAAATATTTATTATAGCGATTAGCATATTAACCCAAGACCACTCCTCTACAGGATAATGACTTAAAACTTTTTCACTATATTTATCTCCATGTTCCTAATCACCTTAAATTTTTTCGAAAATTTTCCATCTTATATTTCCCCGATATCACCGTTTAAACAATACATGACGTTCCCGTGTATATCAGAACAAGAAAAATAGTTTATTTAAAATTTCGCGTCAGAAAAGATAGGTAAATTTATGCTCTTTCAAATACATTCAAACTGAATCGATGATATTATTTCAAACATACCAAAAGATCCGAAAAACTAAAACTCAAAATTGAAAAACCACTAAAAAACAAAAACACATCGAAAAACAAAAAATAAATATTTTTGAGCCACCTTCCTTAAAGAAACAATAAAAATGTGCCATGTGACATTCATTTTGACCGTGAATATGCATGAGTAATACTCATCCACATCCATCCGCACACACGCGCACTGGCGCACTTCAACGCACAAGTACACACATACACACACACACACACACACACACACACACACACACACACACACACACACACACACACACACACACACACACACACACACACACACACACACACACACATGCATACTCACAAACATACACATCCATATTCAATACAGATATTTTCTAAAAATAGTGTATTTTGATTACTTATATCTCAAAACATGTTTCTATAATGATTTTAACATAACTTTTTTTTACCGTCAGAATTAAGCTTCATCTATGAGGAAGAACAACGGTTTAGTAGTTGAGCGGACGAAGGCATCCCGATTTACGGTACATCTTGAAATGGTTTTTATGGAATCCATTTATAGAGATAATCTGCAAACATATACTACAGACATATTAAGACTATAATAATACAGGCATTACAAATTAAAACATTTAAAACTAGATATATGCGTACTTACCTACAATTACAAATATTTTATATACTTTCTAAAAACATGTTAAAAATAAATTAAAAGTTACACTGCAGTCAACCGTTTTGCATATTTTTGCTCTTCAGTACATTCTATAGAAACACGTGCTTTTGCTTTTATGCGCTCCGGGATCAAGAAACCTGCACCGCTGTCGACCTTCGAAACGGGATGTGGCTTTCCGCGTCACACTCTTCCGCGTTCATTCACTCCCCCGTACATATAAAAGGATGGAATGACACTGTAGCTGCATCAGTCGATCCTCGAATCAACAGACACTAACTCACCATGTTCTGCAAACTCTTCATCTTCGCCGCCGTCCTGGCTTTCGCTGCCGCCTCCGCCAAGCCCGGCTTCCTCGGCGCCCCGATCGCTGCGACCTACGCTGCACCAGCTCTGGCCTATGGCGCCCCGGCTTTCGGCTATGGCGCCCCGGCTTTCGGCTACGGTGCACCAGCTTTCGGCTATGGATTCGGACTCACCCGAAGCTACGGATTCGGATACCCATATGCCCGCAGCTTTCACTACTAGAGAAACAGTTTATCCCGCCAACTTAGGATAATGTCGAAGAAACACGTGTACATATACCTCTACCACCAGATCGAGTATCCGAAATCTTACCACCACGTTGTTTTCGTTCAGTGCGAAATGCCTGAATGGTTCTACATTGCCAAGTACTCCGCAACAATGCAGATATCAATTAAATTTTACGAAAACACTATTTATAACATACTCTGAAAGTTCTTTCTGCGAAATAAAAACCGTTACTTTTTCTACAACAAATTGTCTTCTTTGATGTGTTTTAACCTGATCCTCCACAATTTGATAAAATTTATATAAAATCACTTGTATTAAGACAGGAAGTGATTTGATATGTGTCGATATTCATTAGATAAAATGTGTTTTGGATTTCTTTAAGCCTCCAGATCAAGATAATTAACCGAAATGGTTATACTAAACACTAGAATCCATGCAGTTATATACTTCATACTAAAGGAGGATACCCATAGCAGCCTCCTCGAGGGAACGTATGAGACCAACACCATCGTTTATAGCTCGTTTAGAAATGAATGTTACAAAAAAAATTAATACTCTTAAGTGCGGGGAAAGCTGAAAAATATAATATCTATGGATTTGTTCCAGTTAAAGCAATGTAAAAGTCTAACATTAATCGGAAATTTCTTCTTATTTTTACGAATTTTTACCACGTTTTCCTCTACGTATTATACTTTCCTGCCAATTAAGGGGGTCAATTCTTTTTCTAGAACTCATCCTCCATTAATTTTACGCTCAAATTCATAACCAATAGCTAGCTATCTTTTCTAGGTAAGATTAGTTGGGCATATTATAAATTTTTAGGTCACAAAGTTTATTACTTTCTGATAAAAGAGCGTTGTAACTAATTTGATACTCGGCTATCTGAAAGAAATAGCATCTAGTATTCAATACCATTGAATTTTATATTTCTTTTGTTTCCTCCCAGAGGAAGCTTTGAAATAGTTAAAAAAATGTTTTGCGAAAAATATTATATTTTTATACATCAGGAATCCAAATACACTATTTTTAGGAAACATCTGTATTGATAGTGTCGGTCGAATTAATTTTTTGGAAATCATATTCTTTGTTATTTTTACGCGATGCGTGGACTAAATACCTTTCTTTATTATTTGATGCACTTTTATTTTTATATCGATTTTTATTATTGCTTTCAAATATTTAGTGTTTCTTTTTTGTATCTTAGAGGTAGTATATACTATAATCTACTGTAAATGCCTTTGAAACAGCTTAGAATTATCTATCTGCCAATTCATTGGCAATTAGCTTCCTCAAACTAAATAATCTATTCCAATATGAAATTTTTGGTTTCAATGAATTATTTTAAAATTATATATGTTTCTAATTAAAAGCTCAGAATAGGTTTGTATTATTAAAAAACTGTATTTGATTAAAAACTGGTTCTTTCTTTTTAATATATGTTTAAAACAAATATCTTTTTTGTCCGGACTGCACCGAAAGTATACTTTTTCATGCATATAAAGCGGGCGGAAAGTGGTTCTTCGCTTCATATTATATGCACGAAAAATCACCCTTTCAGTACAGGTAGGACAAAGAGTATCGTGTGCACCATGAGCGGAAGGCGATTAACGCGCATGCTGGTTGCAGCCCTTGTCTGGGTAACCCTCGACATCCCTCGGCTCGCCTCGGGCCGCTCGGGTGACCTCGACTCGACCTGCAATGCGCACTTGCGGTAATCGCCTACTTTCCACTTTGATACACAATCTACTTTCAAGTAATTATTGAATGTGGCACTTAAAATTTTAATTTTAATGTTAGTGTCAATAATGTATCAATATATCGTGTCAACAATTTATGTAGTAATCTATCTACGTGGTTAATGTAGATATTAATTTAAGGTAAGTGTTTCTTTTTCATCATTCTTCGAAGACTATTAGTCTATGACGGTTTGTCAAAAGTAAAGCTTGACAAAAATTTCGCTTCTGTTTATCTCATTGTTCTGTCCTGTTCTGTTCTTTTTATTAAAGTCTAGTAATCATATTGTTTCAACATACCGAAATAATTTATTTTATCGATTTCAGAATATTGTAAAATAGAAAAGTCGTTATAAAACAAAAACGAATCTATGAATCATAAAATTTCTTTTTAATTTTGAATGTTAAAATACATAACCTCGAATATCATATAATATAAAAGTTATGATCTGTGCAAAAAATTCATCCAAGAGATAGTAAGAGCTATTCTTTTGGAATGTTTCAGATTAAATGCTGCCGGTTTACTCCAGTTACCGTAGGTGACAGAGAATCGATTTTTTTTCAACATGAAAAAATTCTTCTCCATATTCAAAAGGATCTTAAAAAATATTTCCATCTTACTTATATTTCCCTACTCGTATGACCCTTTAAATAACTAATAGCTAATTATACGTTTCGGATCAGTAAAAATAGGCAATTTTATACTGGTAAATACATTACCACTAAATCCACGATATTATTTCAAACGTATCAAAAAGCCGGAAAAACTAAAACTTAATAATCAAAAAACCGCTAAAAACAAACATTAATGAAAGAGTAATTTTCGCCGTGTATATTCAAAGTAATGCTGATCCACATTCATACACGCACACGCGCACACACGCACACACTCATGTTCGCACACACAAACGCACAAACACATCTATTTACACACTCATAGACTCAAGCACGTATATATGCGCACACACGTGCACACGCACGCGCACACGCGCGCACATATACACACAGACATTCTAAAAATAGTGTATTTTGATTCCTTAAGGTGGTCCTCCAGTAATTTATTCTTATTGTCAAAAAAGCTGCTTTTTGAATTTTGTTTAAAATTAACAAATTCATGCTAATGTGGATTACTTGTGGTTTATATAAAGTATGCTATATGCTAAAAATATCTTCTCTGCTCTTCGTTGGATGATTTATTCATACACCTCATTTCTGCAAATTGAGGTATACGCATTGTACTATTCTGAATATTATTGATTTGTGCTTTACAGACTTCTTCTTGTATAACAAATATAAGTCGGATTTCTTTTAAACGAAATTTCATTGTTATGTCTTTAATTCTATTGTTTACTTAAAAAAAATTATTGCAAAATTCAATTTTAATGACATAGTAATAATATTTCGTTTAAATAAAATTCGACATATCTTATGCTAAAAGAAGTCTTTTAAGCCCAGTTTTAATAAGATTCATAATTATATATTGCATATACCTCGTTTTTAGCTAAAATGTGATCTTCAAAAAAATCATCCATCGAAAAGCAGTTTATTTATTTTTAGTATATCGGTGATTCTGAGCACAAGGTACAATTAGACTTTCAATAAATTAAAAAAATTTTCTTAACATTTTTTAACATAATAGTCTACAATTCTTATCTACACAATATAGTGACTAAATAAAAACGTCGAGACAGAAATAATATTTATATTTTATGTGTTTTGCTTTCTCATAGAGGAAGCTTTGTGATGGTAAAAAAAATGTTTTGCTAAAAAAATAATAGAAACATGTTTTGGGACATTACGAATCAAAATACACTATTTTTAGAAAATGTCTGTATGGATGTGTGTGTGTGTGTCGGTTTGTGTGTTGTGTGTTTGTGTGTAATTGTGAGTATGTGTGCGTGTAAGTGTGTGTGAGTGTGTGTGATTGTGTGTATGTGTGTGTGTGTGAGTATGTGTGTGTGTCAGTGTATGAGAGTATGTGTGAGTGAGTGTATATGTGCGTGTATGCGTGCGTGTGCCTCGGGTAATCTATTACATGGTAAAAATTAATGTTGCAGGGCTCATTCTTTTGTTCTTGACGTACAAAGGGGCTGGTGGAATTTTTCTTTTTATTTTTCTATTTTTCTTGTATTTTTATCAAAATTTCGATTTTTGGGTTTTAGTTTTTTGGGTTTCTTTAAAGGTTAAAATTAATATAATCAATTCGAATAAAATGCATTTGAAAGAGCTTAAAATTAGCCATCTTTTCCGACCCGAAATTTTTGATAAGGTAATTGTTAATCTTTTGTTATACACGAAAACGTCATTTTATTTTAATGGTTATATCTTGGAAATATATCTTGGAAATTTATTGAAACAAATTGACGTAATTAGGAATATGGAGAAGAATATTCAGTAATATTTTTGAGTCTTAATACTTTTCTGCTTTCGAGAAAAAAATAATTTTGTAAAAAAATCGATCTTCTATGTCGTACGATGACTTGAGTGAAACGGCATTATTCCCTTTAAAAGTTTCCAGAATGGTAGCTTTTAACTATCTCTTGGCTAAGTTATTTGCCCAGATCATGAGAACTTATATTTTTCAAGATATTTGATGTTGTTTTTAAAAAAATTTTTTTGTTCGCTACATCTCGAGATCGGTGCGATCATATTTTTCCAACTGGGTCTCATTTCTTTCGGTTTTAATGAAGTTTCGGAATTTAAAAGTAATTTTAAGATTCGTCGACTCGATTTTGTTTTGTAACGATTTTTTTATTTTACGATATTCTGAAATCAATGAGGTAAATTATTTTGTAAATGCATTTGAAGGAGCATACAATTACCTAAACGGTGATATTTTGGAAAGATATAGCAATTTAAAATTAATTTTTACGAACAATGAATTTTTTATTGAAACAATTAATTTTGTTTGTGAAAGCTAAGTTCCAATTCATTGGCGGAGCCTGTTGACGTTATTTAAAAACAAATAAAGCCTATAAACTAAATCTAAAAAATATCAGTTTTAAAATAATTAAATATACAAATTCCCAAAACTTAAATGAGAAAATTGTTTTTATTTCTTATAAATTTGCCTGAAATATTAAATTGTACGCTACGCTCAGAATCACGCATATAGAATATGTTATAGACCCCTCACGTAATCCAAATCTACAAGAATTTTTTAATTTTAAACAAAATTGAAAGAATTGTAAAAAATATTTAAAAATTTTTAGCAAAATTTTCTTTTTATTATCACAAAGCTTCCTCTTTGAGGAAGCAAATAATTATTTCCTATAGTAATAACTTTATAAATGTATGTTTTTTATGTAAATGACCAAAATTTTTACCACTTAGTAAAGTTTGAAGATGCATATTTCCCTTAAACCTTCCCAAGCCTATATGGTGATTTTTGCCAATCTATTTGAAATTTTACACATATTTACTATACGTATGCAGATCCCAACACTCGCAAAATTTTAAGGAATATATATATATATATTTGCCATAGAATAAAAGTCGAATAATGTTTTCGATTATAATAATAATTTTTCTTTTAATAACAATTTAAAAGTGTATGTGACCACATAAGTACACCATCTAGATATTACATATTTGCTCCTTCTTGCGCGTCACGGAATTGAGCCACTATCGCTGTTGGCCTTCGGAACGGGATGTGGCTTTCCGCGTCACACTCTTCCGCGTTCATATACTCCCCTGTACGTATAAAAGGCTGGAATAAATCCGTAGCTGCATCAGTCGATCTTCGAATCAACAGACACTAACTCACCATGTTCTGCAAACTCTTCATCTTCGCCGCCGTCCTGGCTTTCGCTGCCGCCTCCGCCAAGCCTGGTTTCCTCAGCACCCCGATCGCTGCACCCATCGCCGCGACCTACGCCGCACCAGCTCTGGCCTACAGTGCCCCAGCTTTCGGCTACAGAGCACCAGCTTTTGGCTACAGCGCACCAGCTTTCGGCTATAGCGCCCCAGGTTTCGGATACGGATTTGGATACCCATACGCCCGTAGCTACCTCTACTAAACAAGCAGTTTATCCCGCCAACTTAGGATACTGTCGAAGAAACACGTGTACATATACCTCAAACAAAAACAAAATACTGAGAAGCCTCTACCATCAGATCGACTATACGAAATCTACCTCGTTGGTTTCGTTAAGGGCCAAATGCCTGGTTGGTTCTGCTCACCAAGTACTCTGCAACAGCATAGATACTAACGTCGAACTACTAGAGCCTTTTATCCACATATGTTTATTCGATGGCGATGCTTTCATTAGTATCACATAATATATCTGAAAAGCATTTTGTAAAATCAATTTGACGAACACACTAGTTGTAATATATTACTATGAAAGTTTACTCTGTGAAATAAAAACCGTTACTTTATACACAACAAATAATCGTTTTTAATAACTTCTAACCTATACCTCCACAATATGTCTACCTTTCAAATAACAGTGATATACTAGTCAACGTTTTATGCATTAATTTGGTATCCTCATAGAGAAAGCGTTGTGAGAGTACAAAAAAAGTTTTCAAAAAAAGATGTCAGAAGCCTGTTTTAGGACATTAGTATTATTCATTGTCAAATTTAATGTTTCAGGACTCATTTTGTTTGTTTTTCTTTTACACGAAGGCGACAGAATAATACTTTATTTAGTTTTTCAGATTCGTTCTAGTTTCAGTTTATGGTCTGAAATAAATAAAACATTTTTTGAACCTATGCAAAAGTATAGCATAGATTATGAAAAAATATTTAAATTGTACAAAAGCTTAAAAAGTTTTTTCATATCAAGTTACATTATTTTCAATTATCAATAATAAATTTTGCAACAGTATAATTGTTGATTAAATTTTATTTATGAATATAATGTATACTACTTATACAAAAAATGGGATAGAAACAAAACGAATCGATGATTCTTCAAACTTTATCAGAACATAAAAAAGAGCTTTGAATGGCCAAAAAATACCGCATACTGCTCAAGATAAATGCGATTAATCTTTTTTTGAAAAAAACATGAATATCCTAAAAATGAAAAAAAAAGGTTATAAAACAAAAACATTTCGATAAATCTTAAAAATTCTTCTTGATTTCAAATCTTCGTTGAAAAACGTAAAAGAAGTGAGCTGTAATTGGTCAAAATTTATAACATAATATGCAAGAAATTAGTAATTAAAATTATTTTGAAAAATAAAATATCTTAAAAAATGAAAGAATGTTATAAAACTAAAGCGATCCGATGAATCTTGAAAATTATTTTTGATTTAAATTCTTGATCAGGAGGCGAAAAAGATAAGCGTTCATTGGTTAAAAATTACCCGTTGATATGTAAGAAATAAGCAATCAATTTTTTTATTTTTAAATATAAACTCAAATACCTTAAAAAATAAAAGTCCACATGGTCTGAACAAAGAACTTAGCCAAGAGATAGTAAAAAGCTACCTTCTTATATATTGTCAGAAGCAATAAGCCGTTTTACTGAAGTTATCGTTTGCCATAGAAAATGGATTGTTATTACAAAATAATTTTTTTCTTAAGTATAGATAAATAAAATGACTCAAAAAATTTATAGAATAATCTTCTCCATTATCCTAATTGCAAATGAATTTTCACCGGATCGATGATTTTATTTTTAATGCACAAGAAAATCCCAAAAACTAAAAACAAAAATTCGAGAAACCACTAAAAATGAAAACGTAATCTGAAAACTAAAAAAATTATTATTGTGCCCCTGCAAGTAAAAAAAACGATATAGACATTTTCTTAAAATAGTGTATCTTGATTCCTAGTTCTCAAAAATGTTTCTGTAGTGTTTTTAGCAAAACATTTTTTTTACCATCACAAAGCTTCCTTTTAGAGGAAGCGATTATATTAATCGATTTTCTATGGACCACGATAATTTAAGTAAAACGTCACTGTTCTTTCTGAAAATTTTCAGAAAGGTAGCTTTTTACTATCTCGTGATTAAGTTATTTGCCAACATCATGAGAACTTTAATTTTTAGAGATATTTGTGAATGTTTTTGTTTAATTTTGATTTCTTATTTCTTGAGTATTACGTGTTAATTTTTTATCAATCAAAGATCATTTGTTCGGTTTTAGATGAAAATTTGAAATCAAAAAGAAATTTTTAAATTCATTGATTAGTTTTCGTTTTATAATAGTTTTTATTCTTATGATAATACTTATCAACGTATTTTTCACCACTTACGTATTGGGTATTACGCATAATTTTTTATTGATCGAAGCTAATTTTTTTCGTGTTTTGATAAAGATTCTAAATCAAAAAAATTATTTAAATTCATTGATTAGTTTTGGTTTTATAATAGTTTTTCATTCTTATGATAATTCTTTTTAACAAATTTTGTATCACTTACGTATTGGGTATTATGCGTAATATTTAATTAATCAAAGCTCATTTTTTTCGTTTTTTGATGACGATTTAAAATCAATAAGAATATGTAAGATTCATTGATTCGTATGGTTAAAGTGGGTATTACTCCGGGCGCCCCGATTACTTTGGATTCTAGAATGGCGACAAAAATACTATATTTTAGTAATTATTCCTGCATAAAATGTTTATTTTGGCTGTAACTTTTGAGAATCTGCGTGTTTAGGCAAGATAGAACCTATTTTCTTTTATATGTTTGTTATTAATATTTAATAATATTGCAAAAACATTATTAATTAACTTACTTTAAAAAATCAACTAATTAAAGTACATAGTAAATTAAAGTTTGGAAAAATATTAACCTTTCTTACCTGTTTTTTATGCCTATTATTTTCATATCATCCAAATATTACTTTACGTTTTTGGGGACGTTGATTGCGAATCCATGTACAAAATTTCAAAATTTATAGTGGCGGATCCAAGATGGCTTGTAATGTGAAAACTTAATTTTTTTTAATTATCAGCTGAAAAAAATTGTATGTATTCTTGAATTCTGAAAAATAAAAAAACTCAAAATTATAAACAGCAAAAATTTGTATATATATTGTTTATGTGATTCTATATATAAATATTGGTTCTTTTTCAGTCCGCCATTTTGAGTTTTGAATTTTTACCGCAAATTCATATGAATAATTTCAGAAACGCATCGTCCCGGGCCACTAGGACCTTTTTTCTTCATTTATGAGGTTTACTCCAGATGCCCCCGCCCCTTCCGCCTCCACTCTGAAAGTACTTTCGCGGCCTCTGATTGCAGGAAAATATATATATGTTGTACCATTGTTACCCCATTTTTATTATACTTGAAGAGGTGTATATAGACAAAAAAGTGAAGGTATATGTGAATTTCACTGGAACCTTTAACATTCGTGTTCCTGCTAGTAATTATTAATAAAATAAATAATTAATAAAGCTTTGTATACGTGAATATGTTTAATTCTCTATCACCTACAGTGGTACAAAATTAAGGTCCTAAATCGGTCGGATTCCCTTCGCCTGCTCAAAAACACTGTGAAGACACTGCTTGGGGTAGAATAGAAAAAGAACTTAATTGCCTGTCGCAAAATTCAAAATGGCGATAGTATAAGAACAAAGCAATGCGTATGAGGAAAAACAATGATTTTTTCATAAAAATACAAAAATAAAACATACTTTTTGGAAATTCTTTCGATGGATTCTTACGTAAGGATACTCAAATGTTAGTTATTCAAATTTAACTAATTTAAGACTAGGATGACTTTTAGATTTTTTTAAAGGCCACTCATCAAAATCATACTTGAAGCTTAGTTTTACTTTAATAAACTGTTGGAATTTAAGTTTAAGACCGTTCTAAGGATAACTAAAACAAAAAAAAATACTTTTTTCTCGCTTTGAAAATACTCTTGGCTCAAAAGATAATTAAATATTATTAATTAAATATTATTAAATATTATTAGTTTTAAATAATATGAACTTTTAAATGTAATTCTTGACAGTTCAATTATTTATTGAAGTTAAACAATTTTAATATGAAAAATTAAAGCGAGCGTAAATATATCACGTGGTCTAGTTGCCGCAAAAAATTAGATGCTCCATGAAATTGCACCTTAGGAAACTCCTGATTAAAATAGTACTTTTCAAGAAATTTGAAATGTGCTAGTCTTCGTAAGGAGCATCAAATAATTTAGTGTAAATACATTTCAAAAAGCTTTATATTACTTATGTTATAGACAGGGATAGAGAATAAACCAATAACCTAAATATGTAAAATACTGGACTTGTCAGTGAGGCAATGTAGGCAGATAGACACTACCTTATCCTAAACCTATCCAGCTATAACCTTAATAACGCGACTGTATCGCCTTCCTCCTTCAGTAATCCTAGATCACCTAGTCTTGATTGTTGGCATACATTATTATTGTTGCTATGGTAACTAATTTATAGTTCTTTTTTATATAGGATTTACAACTAACTTGAAAAGTAAATATGTTTTCATACTCAAAGAATCGAAAAATAACTTAATTAATAGATATAAAAGAAACCTTAACAATCTCTTATGCTATCTGTCATGACAAAAAATTTCAGATTAGCTATTTGCGTTCTCTTGTTATAGATGTTATAGGTACATGATGTCTTAAATATTTTTATCTCATAGAAAACAACAAAGCTAGGATTTAAAATATTGTTGCAGTTTAATATTTGCGAAATTACGAGCGAAACGATATTTACATAGGTATAGTGACTAAGAACTTAATAACAGCATTAAACGTAGCTACAGCTATAAGCTCTCATTTTTAAGTAAGTTTTCAAAGATAACATATGTGTTTCTTCTTGCGGGTCACGACATTATCGTTGTTGGCCTTCGAAACGGGATGTGACTTTCCGCGTCACGCTCTTCCGCGTTCATTCACTCCCCCATACGTATAAAAGGCGCGCCCAGCACCGAAGCTGCATCAGTCGATCCTCGTATCAACAGACACTAACTCACCATGTTCTGCAAACTCTTCATCTTCGCCGCCGTCCTGGCCTTCGCTGCCGCCTCCGCCAAACCCGGTTTCCTCGGCGCCCCGATCGCTGCACCCATCGCCACGACCTACGCCGCACCAGCTCTGGCCTACAGTGCTCCAGCTTTCGGCTACAGTGCATCAGCTTACGGATACAGTGCGCCAGGTTTCGGCTACGGATTTGGATACCCATACGCCCGCAGCTTCCTCTACTAGACAATCAATTCCTCCCACCAACTTAGAATAATGTCGAAGAAACACGTGTATATACACCTACAAAATTAACACTGAGAAGCCTCTACCACCAGATCGAGTAACCGAAATTTTACTATTTCGTCATTTCCGTCAAATGTCAAAAAACTGGTTAGTTTACGAGATAAAGCAGTTTATTAGGTGGCGATAATATCATGAGTACTCTCTGAAACATAGCCTACTTGCATTTTGGCAAATAAATTTGACGAAAACATTAGTTGTAATATGTTACTAAAAGAGTGTTTTGTGTGAAATAAAAATCATTACGTTTTACACAACAATTTGTCTTCTTTGATATATTTTAACCTAATCCTCCTCTATTTATACATTTGAATGTAACATTTCAATTAGATTTAATTCGAATTCGACTAATAATGTTTTTTAACAGTTTTAATGTGGCCCACGTACACTTAGAGAATTTTCGTTGTAGTATTTACAAATTGCGGCAAGAAAAATGACTATACTAGTCTTGCCCTACTGGGATATTCCGGAAATATTGTAATAAGTACCATATTGCTTTGGCAGAATGGAAAATAGTTAGGTTTACCATTCAGTATTGGAGAAAATTCGATTATGAAATATAAAAATTATAAGTTTAGTAGAAAGTGAAAAGTACCATTCTAGTATTGGAAAACCCCAATAAATAAATTGTAAATTGTCCTATTTCAAATATTCTTAAAATTTTATAAATAATATATAAAAAATATTAGAGAGATGCATATTATTCATTTTAGTAATTGATAATTTTCTTTGTAATTAATCTTATGTAATGTTATTCATCAAAAATTAAATTTTCAAAGAAATTTTAAGTTTATAGTATCAAGGGAACAATCCACTGTTAAACCCGAAATAATGTTTTTCTCTCTATGAAAAAGTAATTCCTGCAATATTCAGTACAGGTCCGGAAGTCGAGCGTGTAACTTTCATTAATAAATTCACTAATATATCCCAATTGTCGTAAAGCATAGCATGTTCCTGTAATCAAATATCAAATTATCGTTTAATTCCTTCCAGATATTGCTCTTGTTATCGAGAACCTCAAAATACGATTCTGGAAAAAAGCATCCCGTGTTTCATTGTTACGTCATTCAGCAAGTGAGGCGAGTTACTGGTACTCCTGCCGAAATCTATTGTCTTTCGTTCTCTTGTAACGTCTGCGTGTCACGTCACGTTCGTCGTATAGACGTCTACGTTCAGCGTCAACCCAAGTAAGGTGAGTGCCATTTTTTCTTAGGCCTAAATTGTTTAAGAGGGGTAAGATGATTAATTGCTTCCATGAGGATATTACTTAGCCAGGCAAGTCGTATATCCACGTCTGTCTCTAAAAAACTGATGTTTGACCAATCTAGGTGATGTAATAGGAACAGCAGGTTTTTCTGTCCTATAGATTTGAAATCGCTATAGGAGAAACCTCCCGCAGCAGGAGATTTAGCCACTTGAAGATTGATCATCTATGACGTCGTGGTTGCTTGGCAAAGTCACCAGCATATTGTTCGAGTCGAGTATAACGTCATTGTCATCAACAAAGATAACATAAATCCATGTGTAAGAATTGTGGATATCATGAGTAGGATCATGGTCCACCAGATTCATATTTAATTCGCACGCGAGCTATCTGACAAACTCAGCATCGTCCGAATCCGTCAGCATGTTTTCATTCAGATTTACTGCGTATTTTGTGAGATTCTCACCTCGACCTGTATATGAAAGCTACAAAGATGGAGGGAGGGTTGGATGGATGGAGTGTATATATATATATATAATACTCTGGAATGAGCGGTTTACCCTCATCACGCATCGTTGGAGAACTACATAATATAGCTGCTTTGAATGAGTTGTGCACAATACCGTACCACTCCCCCTCCTCGCGTATTCCTATCCTGCCTGATGATAGAATAACTGTTAATCTGAACGGAAACAACCACGACTGAGATGGTAGAAGGGACCAGCAGATAGGGCTTGTTTAAACATTTCAAAGTGGCTTTTACATGAGGTAGCATTAACAAAACCTGATCTTAATCCTTCGCCGTTCACCTATCTCGCATTATCCCTAGCTAATGAATCTTCTATTTCAATTGTTCTGTTTCTCTCTGCTGCATCATATTGTCGTTGCACGTAGCATTGTTTACATTGTCCATATCATTATTATTGTTACATGCGGGGTTACATAGTGCAGCGTTTACATCTTCATATGAGGTCATAATATCACGCAGATTCGCTAACAACGTGAACTCGTGTGACATCTCCTCATCTCGCCTTTTGCCCAGGAAATGACCCCCTCTATGCAGGCCCCGCCATACATATTTGAAGCCCATCCCGTACTAATATTTTCAGACTTTTATATCGAGTAAAACTTTCATTACTAAGATGTTCATTGATAAAGATTTTCGTAGAAAATACTTTTTTTACTGGTCAGGAGACGAGGTGTCAATGTTGGTCGTATGAAAGCTGGTAATGAATAGCTTTGCTTGTATACTGTTACCTACAAGAGCCCTGCAGAAAAGTGGTGAGAACCGTGAAAAGGATCGCATGGCCTACTTCAACTAATTTATTTGTACTATCTTCAAAAATGCTCGATACAATTATTACATTGCTATCCTGACCCATATCTTCGCCCATCGCCAGAGAAACGGGAAGAACCCTCCTAGTCTGGTCAGAACTGCAGCCCAACTCAATTACTACCTTAATATTAGAAGCATGAATAATTAATTAAATCTGAGGAGGCTAAGTGCCAATGAATTGACAGAGGTTTCTTAAATGTCAAAATATATATTTAGATTTAAATTTTTAAATTGCCGTTTAAGTTGTAAAGATTTTACGGTTTAACTATTATAATTCATAATTTAAAATTAAAAGGAGAACAAATATGCATAATTATTCCAAATAAACATTAGAAGAACAATAATAATTCATTAATATAACAGTTATCACAATAGGTCAGCTTATATATATATATATATATATATATATATATATATATATAATACTATGTTTTTTATTGTAAAATAAATGTGGTCTGCTCCTTATTTACTCTCTATAATGCTCCGTATTACCTGTATAATGATAAATTAGAGTTTGTGCACTAACTAACTAAATTGATTTTAATACACGTCCTCACTATTTATAATTTTCGCCATAAAAAGTACGTACTTAAGAAATGACACTACAACTCGCGTTTGACATGAATACAAATTCGACCGATAATCTACAAATATTCTCAGAATAATTTAGTTACAAACTGAAATAATAAATGATATCGCAAGCTTATAAAATTATTTGACATGAACAAATTGACTAAAAATTGACTAACAATAATATTCGCATTATTACTCCGCATTACTGATCATCTCAAACTTTTTGTGTGAATTTTCATAGTACGTTTTCGATATTCAAAAGAACGGACACGTTTTTGTTCATAACAAATGAAGGGAATCAACTACCTTATCAAAAATATCGGATTGGAAAAAATAGAAAAATTTTCTGCCCTTATCGTGTAAAAAAAACAAATAAATTAAGCCCTGAGACATTAAATTCGACACACACACACGCACACATGCACGTACAGTACATACATACGCACACCCGCACGCGCACACATACACATACATACATACACACATATAGGGACATTCTACCTAGTTTCTAGATACCGGCAGGAAAAAAAACATATCCATAAGGAAATTCTCTAAAAATAGTGTATTTCGATTACTAATGTCCCAAAACATCTCTATAAAATATTTTTTTGAAAACTTTCTTTTTACTATGACAAAGCTTCCTAATAAGGAAGCAAAATTAAAACATAATACATAGACTTATGTATCACTGTAGGAGATATAGGTTAGGAGATATATATAAAAGTTAGCAAAACCAATTATTTGTTGTGTAAAAAATGAAGGTTTTTATTTCAAAGAGTAAACTCTCAGAATAACATATTACAACTAGTGTTTTCGTCAAATTTATTTTACAAAAAACATTTCAGATATATTCCGTGATACTACTGAAAGAATCGCCATCGAATAAATAGATGTCGATTAAAGGCTCTTTGATATTATCGTTATATGTATGATATTGCAGAGTACTTGGTGTGCAGAACCAACTAGGAACTTGACTCTTGACGAAAACGTCGAGGTAGTCAGATTTCGGATACTCGATCAGATGGTTGAGGCTTCTCAGTGTTCATTTTGTACGAGGTGTATGTACACGTATATCTTCGACATTATCATAAGTTGGTTCGGGATGAATTGCTTGTCTAGTAGAGGTAGCTACGAGCGTATGGGTATCCAAATCCGTATCCGAAACCTGGGGCGCTGTAGCCGAAAGCTGGTGCACTGTAGCCAAAAGCTGGTGCTCTGTAGCCGAAAGCTGGGGCACTGTAGGCCAGAGCTGGTGCGGCGTAGGTCGCGGCGATGGGTGCAGCGATCGGGGTGCTGAGGAAGCCGGGCTTGGCGGAGGCAGCGGCGAAGGCCAGGACGGCGGCGAAAAATGAAGAGTTTGCAGAACATGGTGAGTTAGTGTCTGTTGATTCGAAGATCGACTGATGCAGCTACGGCTTTATTCCAGCCTTTTATACGTACAGGGGAGTATATGAACGCGGAAGAGTGTGACGCGGAAAGTCACATCCCGTTTCGAAGGCCAACAGCGATAGTGGCTCAATTCCGTGACGCGCAAGAAGGAAAGAATATGTTATATCAAGAAGGTGTATTTAAGGGGTCACAAACCCTTTAGATTATAATTAAAAGAAAAATTATTATAATAAACTAAAACAATTATTTAATTTCTTAAACATTCCTATTTCCTTTAGACCTCCTCAAGCCCATAGATGACTTTTATTCGATGGCAAAATCCTTAGAATTTTACTAAAATTGTCTAAACATCGTGTAATTTGTTTACAAATGTTCCAAAACATGTTTCTAACATGATTCTTTGAAGTTTTCTATCACAAAGCTTCCTCTTTGAGGAAGAAAAATTCAAGTTGATAAAACCAATACATGAAAATCGACAACTTTATATATGTAAAAATATTAGTTAAAAGATTTATAAGTAGAAATTTTCACACTAATCTGACTTAATTAGTCATTCATCACAAATTCTTCTTTTAATAAAAGACTACTTTTTTTAATTTGTTTATTAATAAGCAAAACTTTTACAAATGATTTTTAAAAAAATATAAAAAATGAATACAAATAAAGTACTAGTACACCACTGTACAGGGCATTAGCTACTAAAATTTAAGCGAACTACGATAAAAACGTCGATTATTCTTTCATGTTCATAAACCCGTTTTAGACAATTTACAGGAGTATTTAGATTTGGACTAATTAAATTTAAAAGTATTTTAAGTATTTATAGATATTTTAAGTATGAAATTATAAATATTTAATAAAAGTATTTATCTATAAATTGTATTATTGTATATTTTTAAAACTTCAAAATGATTTTCTCGATGGAGTATTTGATGGATCGATCAGAAACTTGATCTGCTTTTTTTAAATATATAAGATATAGAAATACGTTTAATCTTTTTTATAAGAATTTTTGTTTAAAAATACTAAATATATTAGAAATCATGTTTTTTAAATAAACAATTATAGAAACATTTTTATTTTAACTAAAAGTAAGCTTAATTTAATATGTGAACGAAAAGTTCTTGTTTTGGTAGAATAGAATCTATAAAATAATGTTCGAAATTGCACCTTTAAAATGTCATTGTGGGAAGCTTTACCAATTAAGACTTAATTTTGTTGTCTTCGCAATATATGATCTATACTAGTAATATGGTCTTATGGCCGTAGCAGGTTTCTGTTCACTTTTTTGTATGTATCTTAACTTACTAGGGAGTCAAATAAGTCTGAATTAGATATAGTATTCATAATTTTCTTCGTGCCACATGGAGGAAAGAAACAATGCCTAAAGAATGCGGAGACCTAATCATAGTTCCAATAGACAAAAAAGGAAATAAAACAAACTGTATAATTACACAGGCATTTCTCTTATCTGTACATGCTACAAGATTATTTCTAATGTATTACTAGCTAGACTCACGCCGCTCTCGGAGGTAATCCTCGGGGACTAC
Source organism: Gastracanthus pulcherrimus (assembly GCA_949152435.1). NCBI lineage: Eukaryota > Metazoa > Arthropoda > Insecta > Hymenoptera > Pteromalidae > Gastracanthus > Gastracanthus pulcherrimus. The sequence continues at coordinate 149,909,462 of OX424574.1, read as the reverse complement.
CAGTGTGGATTTCGACGAAACAGGTCAACAAGCGATTAAGTGTTCACAGTTACACAGTTTCTTGAAAATAAATGGAAATACAGAGAATCGGTACACCAACTATTCATTGATTTTAAGAACGCGTATGAATCAATAATAAAACCTAAAATGTTCCATGGTCATAATATTACTACGGGTACGAAAGAAGTTAGTCCATTTAATCAGACTGTGCCTAGATAACAGTCGGGACATAGATCGGTCAGGTAAGAGCCTATCTTAAACATTTGAAATCCATAGCGGATAAAAACAGTGGAATGCGCTAGCAACCCTCTTATTCAACTTATTCTTTGAGTACGTGGCCAGGGCCGTACAGGAAAGCAATAAGGGAATCGTACTAAATGGCTTCCTAACAGAATTGTTAGCATACGCTGATGATATATAAATTATAGGAAAGAGCAAAGAAACTGTAATAAAATGCGTGGAAATACTAATAAACACAGCTAAAGAAGTAGGTCTAGAAATAAGCGAAGAGAAAACCCAGTACATGATCAGTAGCAGAGCAGGGTCTGAATATGCTGATACCGATTTGAAAATCTCGGGCAGAACTTTTAAAAAAGTAGACGATTTTAAATACCTAAGAACTAGAATAGACTGCAAAAAAATAAGTCAGAAAAATGGGACTCACAAAGAAATCAAGAAGAGAATGCATTCGGGAAATGCATGCCTTTATTTGGTAAGTAATTTATTAAAATCCCGATTTAGGAAGACTAAATTAGAAATATATAGAAAAATTATAATGCCAGTACATATATTCGGATGCCAAACGTGGATGTTAACTAAACGGGAAGAAAATAGATTTAAAATATTTGAGAATAGGCTCTTTAGAAAGGTATTTGGGGGAAAAATAGATGAAATTACTAGAGAATGGAGAATTGTACATAATCAGGAAATACATGAGTTATACGAAAAACCAAACATTACAAGAGTGATTAAATCTCTAAGACTAGTATGGGCAGAGTACGTAGCTAGGATGGGTAGTGAAAGAACAATAATTAGAGTACTTGTAGGAAAACCGACAGACACAAGGCCCCCAGACAGACCGAGACGAAGGTGGGAGGCCAATATTAAAATAGACCTACGGAAAATAGGATGCTATGAGGAGGATTGATAGAACTTGCAGATAATAGAGAAAGAAGGCGTGACTGCGTGAACCAAGGTATGTACTACACAGCTCCGGAAAGCTTGTTCCAACAACTATGCAGTTATGCTGGCTACGATGATGATGCAAGCATGACTACAGCTGACATAGAGCTTGTGATAGTTGTTGTCCTACAGGCTGTATTACTGCTAAACATTACTACTTGGCCAATATAATAATAATAATAATAAAACCACTACCTATTCATTGGTACTTAACTTCCTCCAATCTTATTAAATGTTCCAATAAAATTTTTTTTTTCTCTTTTTAATTCTGTGATGAAAAGTCAAACCGACAGTCCATTTTTTAAATATCAAGATACATATATTTAAATTTTTAAGTTGCCATTGAAACTTATGCCAAAGTATATATAGATAATGAAAAAATATTTAAATTGTATAAAAACTTAACAATTTTTTGCATATCAAGTAATATTTTTTTCATTTGACAATAAATTTAGCAACACTATAAAATTGTTGATTAAATTTCTATTTATGAGTATAAAAATTCATACTATTTTTACAAAATAATTTATTTTTGTAATTTTGTAATTTCATTGGAGTTTATAAACAACAATATCGATAATCGATAATCTTAAAAATTATTTTTGATTTCAAATCTTCATTTAGAAAAACCGCTGCTAACTGCTTTAGCATAACTTTCTCAAAGAGAGGTCCTGAAAAATCAAGTTTAAGAATTTTATAACGGAAATTTACCATTATAAAACTTCCTTTAGAACGAAGCTATAATCTTACAATATATAAAAGCCCATAAGTTAAGAATATTAAATACATCATTTGGATTTATTAGTATCCCTTGCCCTTAAAAGATTATATTTTAAAATGTCGGATAAGGATAAAATATATCGAAGAAGACAATTTGTTGTTGTAGAAAAAGTAACGGTATTTATTTCATTGAGTAAACTCTCAGAATAACATATTACAATTAATGTTTTCATTAAAATTATTTGTCAAAAATCCATTCGGCTGTGTTCTACGTCACTCGTAAAATCGTCGCCATCAATAAAAATGATGTAGATACAAGGCTGTTCGTTGATATAAAGTATGATGCGGAGTACTTGGTGTACCAAAGTCATCAGGCATTTGACATCGACGAAAACGACGAGGTAGTAAAATTTCGGATACTCTAACTGATGATAGAGGCTTCTGAGTGTGTATTTTGTCCGAGTAGTATGTACACGTATATCTTCGACATTATCATAAGTTGGCGGGATGGATTGCTTTTCTAGTAGAGGTAGCTACGAGCGTATGGGTATCCAAATCCGTATCCGAAACCTGGGGCGCTGTAGCCGAAAGCTGGTGCGCTGTAGCCAAAAGCTGGTGCTCTGTAGCCGAAAGCTGGGGCACTGTAGGCCAGAGCTGGTGCGGCGTAGGTCGCGGCGATGGGTGCAGCGATCGGGGTGCTGAGGAAGCCGGGCTTGGCGGAGGCAGCGGCGAAGGCCAGGACGGCGGCGAAAATGAAGAGTTTGCAGAACATGGTGAATTAGTGTCTGTTGATTCGAAGATCGACTGATGCAGTTACAAAGTCGTTCCAGCCTTTTATACATACGGGGGAGTGAATGAATGCGGAAGAGTTTCACGCGAAAACCCACATCCCGTTCCGAAGGCCAACAGCAATAATGACAAAATGTTGTGACTCGCCATGAGAAACGAATATGTTAGATGGGTGATTCTGAGCATAGTGTACAATTTAATGTTCTAGGAAAATTTATAATAAATAAAAAAATCTGTTTTCGATTTTAGAAAATTGTATAATCAATTATTTTGAAAGAGTGGTCTTTTTAGATTTATTTTTAATGCTTAAAAAATAACGTTAAAAATGCCTGAAAGTGACAATATTTCCAGTTTAGAACTGTTTAGCTTGCAAAATAGTATATTGTGTACCGAAAGCAAGATGCGGGCTTTTTCATCCGTGTGTGAGTTTTATGGGCAAGCTATGTATTTATTATACTTTTTCGTGAGTTATTTCTTGTCTCCCAACTTCGTGTCATCTGCCTTTTCTCTTTACAAAATATTTATTAAACCTTATTAATTTAAATACAATTGTACTAAACATAAGCGATTTAATGAGTTATTTTTAGTTTGTTAGCTACAATGTACGTCAGCTGCTTTAACGATCGTAGTTTTTATTTTTACATGCATATTATCGAACAAAAGTTCACAGGGCATCAAACGAGTATCATCTGTCTGGCAAGTAGGTATATCGTTTTATATGGTACCTCATTTGTCTTTATATAGACATATATAATGATATATTATCATATATGGGCATATATAAAATCAAGTTCGCTAATTTTCGGATTTCATTTTTATAATTACTATATTTTTTGAAAGTATTATTTTACTGACAAAATTGGACAAAAATCATAATTTTTTATCTTTCATAATTTTTTACCTGTTGCATCATGAGGTCTGCATTTTTTTTCATTATTTTAGACATGAACTGCAAAATTTTCTCACAGTTTAAGACTGATAAAAAAGTACTTAGAAAGGTCTTTCGAAAACCCCTTTAATCGAAAGAAGTTGAATAATTCGAAATATAATGCAGATATGATCTAAACTTTTTATTAGATATTTTCCCCTTAAAACACGATTTTCTGTGGAAAAAATGTCGCTAAACTAACCAAACATTTAAACATAATTTTCAAAAAGTTTGTTTTTTCAAGTTACTCAGTATCTAATAAAGATATCTTAACGATTTTCGGTCCATTTTGTAGGTTTTTATAATACCTACAAGTCTCTCATATAAACTTCTTGTCTCAGATTAATAACTTTTGCATTCAATGTGTAAAGCCGCTTTCACAACTATCCCTTCTCCCCCTCCCTCCATTAACCAAGTGACGGGGGGGGGGGGGGGGAGCATTGGTCGCATATGGTTTCGTATTTTGGATGCCAAATCCTACCACCAAATAATATAACATTACCCACACAATTTCTTTCCATACTTTACTACTTTTTACGAAAATTCGGCTGGACTAGAGTGTGTGTGTATTCGTGAGTGTAAGTCTCTTTCTGAGAAAAATTTTTTGAAAAAATAGTTTTTAGAACAATCATCACTTGAGTAATTTTTTAAATTTGCGTTTAAATTTACTCGAAAATTTTGTAGTCCACTAGAATTAGCTTCTAAAGTATCCATATTTGAATGTTGCTTGAGGAACCTAAGATTTTTGTTGGAATCACTTATAAATATTATTTAAAAAGATAATATCCAGGTGTCCGACCAAAAATCGTTAAGTTAAAAAATAGCCGAAAATTACGTTTTTTTCTCACATATCTTCAAATATATATACAATATATATATAGTAATTTAGTCATTTACATTTATGCAAAAGTTTAGCATAAATCGTGAAAAAGTATTGTTGTTTAAAATATTTTTTAATATATATAATACATACCATTTATTAGATAAGATAATAATATGTAACTAATAACATCTTAAAAATGATTATTAAGTGTAATTATTCGAGTTAATTATTCAAAATTGTTTATTCAATCTCATTTTAACTGTGAACCCAAATTTTAACCCCACTACAAAAAGAAAATCTTATTTTAAGATTGACCGATCTTAAATTTGTTGCATCTTAAAATTTCAAATGCTTGAAAAACATAAAGATAATATTAATATTAAAATAAAAATAATTAATAATTGATATTAAAATAATTAAAATTATTATTAAAATAATATTAATATTATTTTTATGTTTTTCAAGCATTTGAAATTTTAAGATGCAACAAATTTAAGATCGGTCAATCTTAAAATAAGATTTTTTTTTTGTAGTGTCTATTTAATTTGACTCCTAACAAATTGTATTGGAACATCAAAAATATATTGATTAACTAAAAAATGCTCTATTGTGCTCTATTGTCTTCTATTATTTTAAAACTATTCAATATGAATTGTTGGCCGCAAATGTCAAAAGCAAATAGGTGCTATATCTACTCGAGAGCGACGTATATTTTATTTTATTGATTTATCTTTTGTTATCTTTTTACTCTATTTGTAATAAATTATCAAATTTATTTAGGTGAACTAGTAACTTTTACTGCAACAGTCTCAGCGTCTGGTACTTTAATACCACCTTTTCAATTTTTCCAAAAGTGCGTTTCCACGAACAAGACATGCTTGGTAAAGCTCCGGAGGGTTGTGCAGGAGCTGCTAACAAAAGTGGCTGGATGACCAAGGAGATTTTTTCAGATTATTTGACGCACTTTGTTGCATACACAAGGTGTTCAGTACAACATCCTTATTTACTATTATTAGATAATCACGTGTCACACATATCTCGAGATAATATCAAGTTTGCTAAGGCTAATGGAATAGTGATGCTCACTTTCCCCCGCATTGCTCTCACAAATTGCAGCCGCTGGATAGATCTATCTTTGGACCTTTGAAAACAGCGTTCAATAAAGCAGCTTCGAATTGGATGACTTCTCATCCAGGAAAAAGGATGATAATTAAAACTTTCCAGAATTAGTAACAATGAATCATTCTAAGGTATTTACTGAAAAAGATATACCGTCTGGCTTTAGAGTCTCTGGTATTTATCCGTTTAACAGTAACATCTTTACTGAACAAGATTTTGCACCTTCTAGTATTGTAAACCCTTCTACACCTGATACCAACAGCAACAATACTACAGGAGTAGATAATTGCAGAGTTGAAGATGTTTCTACTACATCAGCAACTGGTCCTTCTAAGTATGTTTTGCGTAGTCATATTAGGCCTATTTTGAAAGCAAAAGAATATACGTAAAGGTCGAACAATAATTTTAACTGATACACCAGACATGGAAAACTTAGAAGAGTAGGAAGCCCTGATCACTAAAAACCGTGTAAAGAAGGAAAGCAAAGTTATAAAAAAGACAGCTGTGAAAAGAAAAACTGATACGCCAGAAATGGTAAACATAGAAGAGCAGGAAGCCGAAATCACTGAAAAGCGTGTGAAGAAGAAAAACAAAGTTATAAAAAAGAAAGCTATAAAAATAAAAATAAACTAACTTGTTGAAACTAACTTAAAAACATTCCTATAGACTTTTATCATATGAAAAATACACTAAATTAGAAGAAAATAGTTTTTTAAAAAGTTGCCCCGACGCTATACGAATTTACCCAGGGGTTGGGGCAATTTCGTAAAAACCGACTTCTTTTTCAATTGAGTACAGTTCAATATTTTCTCTATGAAAGGGTACATAGGAATATTTTTCAGTTAGTTTTATCACTAAATTTGCTGTTTGTACATTAGAACAATTAATTATTGAAAGACAACAAAGATATCTGCTCTGAAAGAAAAATGACTTAGCCCCAATTCTCCCCTATATGTCCAAGCTGATTTCATATGATTGTTTTGTTTTTGAGTAAACTTTGACAAACTCAGCATGTAAATGTTAATCTCTACTTATTTGACCCTCTAGTGTGTCAAAATTTTCTCAAAAACAAAACAATCATATGAAACAGCTTGGACATATATTTAGATTACTATAAAACGAAGAGGGGACAACTATTATTTAAAAAAAAAATTGATTTCTCTTATAAAATTATGAATAAAAACTCAATTAGACAAGGACAGAGATATCCGGCGTCCCCTTAATACACTTTTGATCTCATGGGTGTGGATTGGATTCACCATTGGGTTGCTTTTTTTGGCAACGAATTTATATCTCATTATTGCGGGCAAGTCTCTGGCGCAGATCGAACCCGACAAAAATGACCCGAGGTCAAAAAATATACTTATAAATAAATTTAAGAAATTCCATGAACCGTTACAATCCGTGATGGAAATCTAGAACTATTTTCCAGCTAAATTTCGTTCTTGTGTTATCATACGAATGGTAGCGGCTATTTGAGATCTATAATATAGATTGAATTTTTAAGAAAAGAAAAAAATGGATTAAAATTATATTTCAGAGAAAATTAATAACAAAAAAATGAATTTCCAGCGTGTATATCCAGCCGAATCCAGCTGGAATTTAGTCCAGTACAAATGGAAATAAACGAAAATTGATCAGCTCAATAAGCTTGATTTTTTCAACAAGTAATTCTTTTAAACACGTATTGTGTCAATGCACTTCACAGCATTTTTTTAATATTTTTATGTTATTTAGATAAAACATTATCAAGAATAAAGTTTTAAAAATGTATGTGATACTTTGATGATTAATTTGTTGAATATTATCAATAGTATCAAATTCTTATTTAAAAAAATAATTGTCGTTACAATTATTCCTAATATCTAGAGGAATTAAAGGACAAAGGTATATAAATAAAGATAATGAACAACCCTGATTGCGTTAAAAAAATGTCGGTATTTATTCACAGAAAAACTTTCGGCGTATGTTTCCGTATACGAATGCTTTCGTCAAATATTGTTGTCAAAATGATGCTTAGCCGTGTCGTAATTTCGGCATCGTAGCCAAAGTCCGGTGCAGACCAGAGTGCTTGCCCTTGATATCTTCTTCGTTACGAAGAAAACGACGACAGATGGTGAATTCGGATACTCGAATCGTTGGCAGCGACTTCTGGACGTGAATTTCATGATATGTGTGCATGTATTTTCTCGTTATTATCCTAAATATGTTTCGAGGTAGGAAGTACTCGTCTAGTAGTGGATGCTGCGAGCGTAGCCGTAGGGGTAGCCGAATCCGTAGCCGTAGGCCGGTGCGCTGTAGGCGAGAGCCGGGCTACCGTAGGCCAGGGCCGGTGCGGCTCCGTAGGCCAGAGCTGGCGCAGCGGCGTAGGTGGTGGCGATCGGGGCGGCGAGGAAACCGGGCTTGGCGGTGGCGGCGGCGAAGGCCAGAACGGCGGCGAAGATGAAGAGTTTGCAGAACATGGTGAGTTAGTGTCTGTTGATTCGAGGATCGACTGATGCAGCTTCGGTGCTGGCCGCGCCTTTTATACGCACGGGGGAGAATGGACGAAGGGGAGCAAACGCGGAAGAAAACGATGCGAAAGAAGCACATCCCGGTTCCGAGGTCGTCTACGCCAACTGTGTGGTGCGATGACTCGTAAACGGAAAGGCATTGTCTGTATGGCTTAAGGGAGAGGCATAATAGGTTGAATCATTAAAATGAACATAAATGTTCAAGGCCTGAGTGGAATTATTCTTTTCAAGCTAGACGTGCAGTACTTTTTTTGGCAATGTATGACTTCTTGTCTGTACTTTAAAATTGTATAATAGGCTTTTTCGGACAGCTCATAGTTTTTCGGATTATTACTATACAAATTATTTTGTATCCAATTTTTTATGTATTGACTTAAATCATTCGGAGAATTTCATTACATGCATTACATTGGATCGAGCGAGCAAAATAAAAAAAATTAAAGTCCAAATATTAGTATGGGTAAATGGGTAAGCAGCAATGGTAAAATTTATGAGTAAAATGTCATTTTTGTGTATTTTCACGACTATTTATTATAAAAGATCCATAAAACTTAATGTTTTCTGATTCTCTATTTTGAATTTTTTAATTCTAATTCTAATTTACCAAATGACAATCAGCGACCTTGAAATGCTCCGAGTAATCATTTTAAAATTTTAGCAGTTATAAGCATCTATGTCACAGACACTGCATAGTGTTTCTATTGTAACTGGCTTTTGGAGTCGCTGAGTACAAATCCGAAGACAGATTTACAAATTTAATTTGTTTAAATAATTTTGCAATGTTCTTTCGAGTTCCGAATACCAAGAGTTAAAAAAAGAAGATTATTCATACAAATTATTGGGAAATTGTATTTTCTTTGTAAGTTATGACTACAGCATCATATTATATGGGAAAATTACTACAATACATATATATATATATATATATATATATATATATATATATATATATATATATATATATATATATATATAAGAGATTCTAAAGAACTTTAGACTTTTAGGAAACCGGCATAATCTATTTTCTAAAGGCTGTTACTCAGCTTCCTGTAGAAGTACATTTTTCTGCTAGGTCTCAAATTATCCGTTTAAGAGCCAAGAATCTAAACATAACATTCTGTATATACAGTATGATACTTTTTTATGAAATATCCTAAAAAGTACCAAAAATTTGGTCATTTGGTATATTGTATCATATACTCTCTCTGACATGGAACAAAGAGTAATTTCATATTGTTATAAAAATTTTATAATATATTTTATAAATTTTCAAGAAACTTTTGGGTAAAAATTTCTTGGTAAATTTGAAAAGGAAGAAATTGTACTGCTGTTCAATAGTGAATGGTATATCATTCAATATGAACTTAAGTTATTGTTTTTGACTCAAAGAATAAGAAGAAACCACATGTCACGTCGATTCGACCAATAACTAGCTAGTCGGTTAGTTATCGGGCAAGATAAATTTTCGCGTACCAATGCATAGCCACGTAAATATTTATATAAAAGATAATATAAATTCTATAAAATCTTTTGTCATCCAGGAAAACTCATAAATGTTTGCGTAGTAATTTTTCCCGTAGAACACAATGTAATAAAAAATTACGAAAAATGCATTTTTTAATAGTTTGCCTAAACACATTGTTTAAACAAATTAATTTTATAAATCTTATAACTACTAAAAGTTTAAAGTTGATTTGAGAAATTGTAAGTAATTTACGATAAAATTAATTAATTATACACAATGTATTTAAAATTTCCTAATTAATATAAACTTTTAATTGATTTAGGCAAATATAAGACCACTGTTACTTTGGTCTAAAGTTCTTATAAAAATTGATAGGACGAGTGCACGTGTCCAACTACACATAAGATTAGCTCAGTTTGGACGAGCTACGCGTCTCATTGCTCAAGACAATCAAACAATACGACGCTTGGTTAACCCGTATTCAAAAACTACAAAACATATACATAAACTGAGAATGTGAGAGAGAAAGTCAAGTTTATCACCATTTATACATTGGACTCCAACCCTGCGAACCACACCATATGCCCGTCGACCTTGAACATCAGAACTCGTTTTCCCATCAAACCCCATTTTTCCCAGCTAGATATTCTCTCGAAAGAAAACACCAGTCGCGCATTGCACCGCTCTCCTACGCGTGTATAAAAGCGCCACGAACTCTCGAAATTGCATCAGTCGATCTTCGAATCAACAGATACTCGCTCGCCATGTTCTTCAAACTGTTCGTCTTAGCCGCCGTCCTGGCCTTCGCCGCCGCCACCGCCAAGCCCGGCTACCTCGCCGCCGCCCCGTACGTCGGCAGCTACGCAGCGCCGGCTCTGACCTACAGCACCTACAGCGCCCCGGCTCTGAACTACGGCTACGGCTACGGATACGGATACGCCGGCCGTCTCGCAGCCTCGCCCTATTACTACTGAGCGGCCGATGACCCGGCGAATTGATTCTCCTCGTTTTATCATCCATAAGACTTTTGGCGACACGATGCAAGAGCACCGAGTGCGGAGTGAGACTCTGATGGTGTGACTCGAAATTTCTGGATCCGTTGTACATATACCTATGTACTATGCGCGAAAATTTGCTGTCTGCAGAAATAAATCATCATTCATTTTTTCATAAACCTACCTTGTCTTTGTTTTATTTAACCTCCTACTCGTGGACAATATGAGCTTTCAATGAATAATAGTGAATTGTTATTGACTCTCCTGTGCAGAAAGCCATATATACGTGTACAAACATAGCTGTTCGCATATATGCAGGAAGAAACATGTTTTATTATAACTTTTGATCGAAATAACTTTAGAACATCTTAGACATCGCAAATTAAAGTTAAGACTTGCGTGATAAGATAGCCTCGATTAGCTTGAAATGCAACTTTTTATGTTATTATTAAATTATTATCATCTGAAAAATAAGAAATTCAATGTTTTTTGTATATTTATTGTAGGCGATTGTAAACTCTTTCATAAATGACTCAAAATTACTCTAAATAGCTTATACATTTTTACTCGGGGGTTTTCAAGGTCGCTGATTATGAGTTTGCAGTCAGAATTTTAGGATTCAAAATAGCGCATCCAATATGGCGTATGCAGGTAGTATTTACGTAAATTAAAAGATCGTGAATTGCAATTTTTTAACAACAATAAACGTAAATAGGTTTTTGACATTATCAATGAATTGTTTATTATAAAAATTACAAAATTCAAAACAGCAGCAAATTTAATATGATCGCTACATAGAGAATTTCGGAATAATAACACTGGTTTTCAATGAAAATCAACATACACAGGTTTTTCGTGGTTGTTGATCACGAATCTGTAGTCAGAATCTCAAAATTAAAAATGGCGGATCCAATATGGCCGCCAAATAGAGAATTTTAGGAAATAAATAATTTTTTTATGCAGTTAGAATTTGTTTGACTGTTCTCAACAAAAATGAACGATCATAGTTTTTTTGATATTATAAATATTAAATTTATAATCCAAACTTCCGATTTTCCAATTTTTCAACGAAAATCACAGAACTACTTCACAAAGCTAGATTTTTTGATTTTTAGTAAAAGAAAATCTGATTTCTGAAAAATTTATTTGCAGTTTCCATATTGGATACGTAATTTCGAAAGTTTTACTGAAGATTTGTAATCACCGACCCCTAAAACAAATGTACAACGATTTTCGTTAAAAAAAATTGGAATATTCCTAAGTTTACAAATTTTGATAATAAATTACATATTTACGATGTCCTAAACTTATTTACGTTTATGTGTGTTGAGAAGATTCGTAATAAGCAACCTCAAAAATCTATGTGTGTTGATTTTTGTTAAAAAATCTCGTAATATGCTGGAATTCTCTATTTGGCAGCCATATTGGATCCGTCATATTGAATTTTGAAATTCTGACGGCAGATTCATAATTAGCGACCCCAAAAACCTTAAGCCGTTAAGGCCGAAACCCTAAAAGAATTGGAAAAAAACTTATGGGATAGTCGTGCTACAATCGGAGTCAAAAGTTAATTTTATTCTAAATCACCATATATTAGGGTTATAAGTACTTAAAATTGTAAATTAAACTATATTGTAGCATAAAATATACATAAATTAAGCATAATATAAACTTTTGAATGGAATTGTATCATTATATAGATATAGTGATTACATTGGGCACATACTTACAATTGCTATATTTTTAAAATGGGAACCCTAGCTACATATTTTCTTTTTTTATATAATAAGTATAGTTATTCTATGTAACATACTAGTTTTTTTAAACAAATTTTAAGAAAATACTAAAAGTTATATATGAAAATGCATCACTTCCTACATGTTAAATATCAATACTTTGAAACACTTGGCTTGTTCAATAAAAGACGGCTTTGTTGAAAATCCAACATTTTTTTATTAACACACAGATGTATAAAGTTAATGTTGGTAAATTGAAAATAAGATCAAAATGAACCAACATCGAATAAAAAATAAGGTGACTATTTTGCCCCACTACAATGGTCTATTTTTCCCCATTTTATTTGTCTTCATTGTTTTACATTAAGTTAAAACTAAAATTAAATAACCATGATCTAATAAGTACTAAAGTGCTCATTTTCGCTCGAGTATACTTGCCCGTAAAGTAATAATATCACCCAGCAAACTGATAAAATTGCTCCAATTATTTTATATTAATTGTTATTTCATCAATGTCTGGGACACAATAGACACTTGCATGGTTTTAGAAAGACTTTTTTCATATTAAGAATTTCGGATATTTACACTTAATATAATGGTTTTTATCTATTGTCAATTATAAATGAGATATTAAAATATACTTTAGAGGTATTAGATTTGCTTGAAATAGGATTTATATATTTTTACTTTGCCCCACTCTCCCCTACTCTGACACACACGCACACATACATATACACACACACACAAATTTAAATCTCTGATCCAAAAATTATCTCGTTACAAAGTTTTCTCTTTCAGAATTCAATATTCAATATTATATTTCCAGTTTGCTAGTAAAAAATGTTTTACCTTCAAAAAATATTGTATAACATTCAAACATGTTGGTCTTTTTCAGTAGTCGCAAAGAACCCTTTGATTTTGTAATGCTTCACATGATATAATTGCGATAATCCACTCCTGAAAAGGAAATGAGCGCGGTTCGTGGAAATGTATTTACGTTATTAAGCTGTTACAATGCGATAGCTATATATCTTGCATTAATCGGAAAAAAAATTTTGAAGCGGTTCTGGGAAAGATTCTAGCAAAATAGCTCCATTTCTCATAGTATAGCTGGCAGATAGCAGATTACATACGCTATACCCTCTTAAATTCTCTACTCGCGTCGCGATTTTACATCACAGAGAGTATAGATGACGCTCGCTTTTGGAGGTGGAGCCCACCTATTTTGGGATGGCCAAAATTATAAAAGCCAACAAGGGATAATACGACCTGGAAATTTTTGCCAACCAACGTATTGTACACTCAACGTGAATATATTCTGATCGAATGTTTTGAAATCGTGGCACCTTATTGGTTAATTCCTGTGAATCGGACAATATCATTGGAGCATTTTAAAAACGTTGGACCAGATATCTTTCACGACGAGTGTACATCATTTATCTCCATCACGAATCACAGTGATAACTCACAATAAGCCTGTATTTTCTGATTTTTCAAAGTCAACGATTAGTAACGCTGAAAATTTATGTATTTTGAAATAACATTTTTCAAAACGGTTTTTAGTCTAGCTAGAATTTTTATTGATTTAATTAGTTTTGGGGTACTTTTCATTTCAGTACTACTGAATGAAATACGTTAAGCCTGTCGTAGGTGCAGTAGCTATCGTTGGTGTCGCTAGTGTGGTCCGCCAGTGTCGTTTGACGTTGACAGAGGTAACGCACAGGAATTGAAAAAGTATTGTCAAAGGAGAGAATTTTGAAAATTGATCAAATTGAAATTTTACATCTGATACACATAGGAAATTTTATTCGGCACCTTTTTGTATTAAAACAAAATTTTGATCTTCTTTTGTTTTCTAATTATTTAAGAAAAACGCAATTATTAGGTTGAAAAAGATTCAATACATTTTTCTCTTCAACTCGTTGTAATTTCGCGTTGTTTCAATATTTTTCATTCAAACTTTAATATAATAATCTTCAACATATTCTACGTGTGTAAGAATATTTTTAAAACATGTAAGCGTTTTAGAGACTTCTAGTAATTTTTTTTAAATATTACTTACAAAATCTGCTGGCTGCATCGAGCGCGCTGATATCGGATGCAATATCTAAATCGCTCATACTTCTTCACCATTATCAATCAAGTTTTTAAACTTTCCAATAAACTTCCTCGGCATATAATGAACATTTTTCTCGCCGAAAGTTTTTACGATTCGACATTTCGTAACACAATGTTAGTGATTCATTGTATCAATGGCAGATTATGAAAGTAATATTAAAAAAATATTACTAGAAGTCTCTGAAACGCTTAATTTTTTTTTAAATGTTCTAACACAGGTATAATATGTTGAAGATTTTTGTGTTAATGTTTGAATGAAAAATATTGAAACAACGCGAAGTTATAACGAGTTGAAAAGGAAAATGTATTGAACCGTTTTAAAGATAAAAATTGCGTTTTTCTTAAATAATTAGAAAACAAAAGATGATCAAAATTTTGTTTTAATACACAAATATGCCGAATAAAATTATCCCATGTGTATCAATTGTCCAAATTTCAATTTGATCAACTTTCATATTCTCTCCTTGGACAATACTTTTACGCGTTTTCGAGCGCTAGTCCCCTTATTGCATACATCACGGCCCTTCAATTGATGTAGACGTAGGCCATAGCCGCTTACAGCAATTAGAAGTTAGAAGTTAGAAGAATTGCAGGTTAGAAGTGTACGCGCACGCATTGTTTATATACAAATCTCATTTGAAATTTTGGAATATATTAACATTCATACAACACGGTTTATTTACGTATAATTATTATTTATTTTTAATATTTATCAGGTGAATAATGGACAAGGAAATTTTAATAGTTATTATGCCGTGGATGATGATGTTTATTACAATTTCAAGACGGAAAGTACAAAAGAGATGGTTAAATAGAAAATGGTATATGTGAGTCCAATTAATCAAGTACGAGACTTAACAGGATACTACACAATGTATTCTAAGAGTAGAAAAGTGTTAAAAAGTTTCATCGATATGTTTGAATGTCATTGAGGACATTCAACAAACTGTTAGAAATAGTAATGCTTTATTTATTGAAGCGAAGTAGTCGAGCTATTCCTCCGGAGTTAAGATTAGCTGTTACACTTAGGTAAAAATCAGATTTTATTACACGTTTAACATTAAATTTAATTAAAGAATATATTATTACACTAATTCAAATACAACTTTATAATATTTCATTTGAAAATTAAAAATTTAATTTAAAAATTATCAATATTTACAAAGAAAAAAAAGATATCAAAGAAAATAATAGTTAATTTTAATTGAAACATTTATATATTTTAAGGTCTTTGGCTCTTCGGGAATCAACTTCGTCAGCATATCGAATTGGAGAGTCTACAGTAAGGAATATCATCAATGAAGTAAGCCAAATTCTCGTTGAAGTGATTAAGCAAAAATATCTTTCACCACCATCTACAGAAGAATAGAAAAATATTGTTAAGGGATACTGGGAAAGCTGGAATGTTCTCAACTGTTTCGGCTCATTTGACGTAAAATATATTAGTACGAGATTCTGGTACTCCATATTTCAATTAAAAAAAAATATTTAGTATTGCCCTGATGTCTGCATGTAACCATTTATACCACTTTACATTAGTCGGTATTGGTGCATATGGAGGAAACAGCGATGGAGGATTTTTTCGTGTCAGCAATATTGCTGAAAACTTGCCTAATGGTAGCTTAAACCTACCTAAATGTCTTGCTAACCTTCCAGGAAGTAATAAAAGTATTTTTGGATTTTTTCTCGCAGATGATGTCTTTCCAGTATGAAACAGAATCATAAAACGTTATGGAGGAAGATTCTTAGATGAAATGAAACAAATTTGTAACTACAGAATTTCTCGAGGAAGAAGGACTATAGAAAATGCATTTTGCATTTTGGCAGCCCGATTTCGAATTTTTTGAAAAAGTATATGTTACTTACCTAAAACTGCAGACAGGATTGTGTCGTCAGGTGTATCATTAATTTTATTATGAACGAAGACAGTGATAATAATCAAAACTTGTATGATTGCACAATCAATAACGTTCATATTGAGAAATCCCAATGGCTTGAACTACCAGATCCAGAAAATAGTCATAGACTATCTCAGAAAGAGAATACTGTTGAAGGATTTTGACAAAGAGAGATATTAGGAGATTACTTTTTACCAGAAGGTCAAGTTTCTTGATATGACTGAAATATGACTACGTAAGACGAAGACAGTACAGGGATTCATAATAAATACTCTAGAAATTTAGTGCACTTACACTCAATAATTTATGTATGAATCATTGTAGCGTATCATTCCTATGTATAAGATGTAAATAAACAAACAGTTTAGTTTAAAAAATATTTTTCTCAACACTTTCGTTTATAATTATGTAACAATCAAGGCATTATTTATAGTATAATTATAAATGGCTATTTAATTGTCTAAAATAAAGTATCATTCAAAATTCTTATGGTTAAAACAATTTCTTAAACGCTATTATTTCATATTTTGATTGTACTTTGTTAAATTAGAAATGGAGGTAATTTACTAATCCTTAAGACTTCTGAATAATAAAATATTAGAACTATGTACCTTGTTAGATAAAAAAAATTCAAGTATTCATGACAACAATGTTAAATTTATTTTTAACAAACATATTTACATCAAGACAAGTTTACTTAAAAGTAAGCATATATCCAGATTTAAGTCTAGCTTACAATGATAAAGAAATAAAGTTAAAATGCTTTTACACGTGACCGTTCCTTAAAGGTATATGTAAGGCTTCCAATATTTCTTGTTGCCTTAATAGTTTTTCATTTGATGGAAGTCTTTCGAAGTCTAAGCTGATAAATTGTCCAAAAGCTTGATCTGGGCTTAGATTGATTGTTCATTAGATGCTGGTTTGATATTTTCTTTTTTTTTTCATTTGATTTGTCTTAATACGAACACAGATTCTGTGAAACAATGTGGAATGTGTTTTCAAGATTCATTTTTTCCGCTACTTTTCCTTTTTTAGGTTTCCAACGTGAGCCAGCACTTTCTATTTTTATAAATAACTTGCTATCTTCTTCTTCTTCTTCTTCTTTTGAATCTATTTGATCAATATCTGAGTTATTGTCGTTTGCAAAAATATCATCGGATTGTTTGTGCCTTAACATTGCATTAACACTAGAGTCATTGTTTAATTTGACTTTATTTTTCTGGTCATGCAACCTCTTTTTCGATATTTTCATTTTTCAACTGCAAACTAATATGAACCTTTTTTTTTAATAATCGCTACGAAACAGCAGTCGTTATACACTATATATACGCTAAATAAATGTTTTAACATAGATGTTCTATATTCACGTTATCGAAATCTTCAGAAAAAGTTCCAATAATAACTTAGAATTTAAAATTTACGTATTATATAAAAGCCATTTTAGCGTATAAAATATAAATTTGTATAAAAGTTTCAATGTTTCACACTCTAGTTACACACTCGACGGAAAGTTCTTCTGTCAAGCACAGTTTGAATTTTTTTGAAATACTGTAAGTTTATTGGATAGAACACTCATTTACAGAAGATCTTTACGTCGAGTGTATGTCTTATTCATCACGTTTCCAACCCATAATTTAAAAGAGCTGTACGTACCCTTTATTTGCTAAAAAAGTTAAAGTGGACAAATATTTAAGAACATGAAATTTATTCTTCAGTCGTTAGAATTGATACTTACAAAAAACAAAAATGGACAACTATTATTTGAACTATGTATATATCTAATTTCTAAGGATATCACAGGAATAGGTTAATGCCTCGGTTAATGTTTTTCAATAATTTCTAAGAATATATGAGTAAAACAATTAATGCACGTATGTATAAGTTTCTAAAAATATCAGGATAAAGGGATGAAGCAATACAATTGGAAAACTATTAGCGACTAAGCCTTCTGAGCTTTTAAACACTATAATAAGTTATTTAATTTTCTTTCTTTAGTTTTTATATAAGATAAGTGTACCTAATCTGACCCACCTAAGCTTTGAGCATTTACCATAGTTGATGAATTGAATGAATTTAATTTAGGGTTGTTAAATATCAAAATATAGAATGCAACTAACATAAGAATTTTTTTCACTTGAAAATATGCATATGGGACAATAGGGAGCTTGCATGAAAACTTTTTCCTTGATTGTGTCTACGATATCGATAGAAACCCTAAGCCGACTTTCAAATCCGTTTGAATTTTATAAAAGAATTAAAATTTAAAAAAGTCATAGCTTCTTTAAGTTTCTTTATGACGTCACACTGTTATAAAGTTCAAAGGAGCCGATATAGCAATGTGACGCTACGACCATTTTCATACCGCTGTATCTTCTTTAGTTTTTGATGTATTTCAAAGATTTAAAAAGTTTACAAAGGAAATGTACTATAAACTATCGGAATATGTTATAAAGAGATTTCATGCAAATTCCCTATTCTATAAAGTGTTGAAAATAAGCAGCAAGTGGGACATATTAGAATTCACGTGTACCCAATATGGCTGGATATTATTTTTCATTCTTCAATCACTAACAAAAATCAAATATATATATCGGAAGGGGTAAATGATTATTGAAGATAAAGTGATATATATATATATATATATATATATATATATATATATATATATATATATATATATATATATATATATAAATATATATATAAATAAAGCTGTTTAATAAATCTGATAGTCAATTGTAACTATTACTCTCTACTTATATTCAAACTTGTAAATTAAATCTAAGAGGCAAATATGAAATGGAATTGTTTCTCACTTTTATTTTCTGCAAATTAACTTTTAGAAGCAATTTGGAAATAAACAACAATATTGAATAATAACGTAATTAAAAAAATTTGAACATGAAAATGAATACCTACTACCCTGGGAGAAATCTAAGCTGATTTCTAGCCAGATATTAAAATTGTAAACAAAATTCTATCACATAATCATAAAATGCATTTAGTGTAGATAAAAATAAAAGGTAAAGTATTTTAACTAAACAAAACATACCAAATGAAGGTATTTTATTTATAAAATAAAATAATACTCTTAACTTTTTATCACAAGCATTATACATAATTTCTTTTATAGCTAAGATCGCTTGTACATTTCAGCATATTATAATTTGGAGTAATTAAAATATTTGAATTTGAATTGTTCATAAGAAGTGAAATCCTTGATCAGTGTTAATATCGTTAAAGGAACAATGCATTAAATAGGCATTGCGGACCACTTAAGTTGTCTCTACAGTCAAAATATTTTTATTTATATTGTCAATAAAATAATTATAAAATAATAGTAGTTTCAATTCTAACTGAATGCGATTATTGAAGTGTTAAGAATAAGATACAGCCCATGACACAAAACGTCCAGCTTTGTGAGTTTATTTGTCCAAAGCAGTAATTGTTTTTTCATTGAGTATAAAATTTATTTTAAAAAAAGTGAACTCTACAATTTTCTTATTTCGGCATGGATAATTAATACAAAAATTTAGAATCAATTATGACAAAACCTGAGATAAAAAGAACACTCGATATTCTTACAGTTTTTAAATCAATTTTAAACAATAATTATAGTAATTATTGCAAATAACGTTTAATAAAATGGAAAATAAATACCCAAAATCTTTCTGTACCTCAGTTTTGTGATCACGAACTGAGGATGAAAATGGCAGAGTAATTAATAAATCTCCAAAAATTTTGAGTTTTCCACTGCAGACACGCCTTAAAAGGCCATCGTTAGTGTTGACATCGCTTCACCTACCTATAAGAGCGAGACCATCGAGCAACTCAACCGCACAAAGCAAACTATACCACGCATCAGGAATCTTACGAGCAGCCACGGCGCCGAGCCCTTCACCGACCCTGAGCTCGCGAAGATCTCAGCTCGGCACTGTACGTACACTCGCTGCCTCATCGGGCCACATACCCGCAATATAATCCCAACTATCTCATTATCGCGAAACTCGTCCTGGCCTTCGTCAAAACTGACAATTTTTCCCCCCCAGCACTTGTCATCCTTCTTTCATCTCAAATATTGAAAAGTATAAAAGACACTCTATTCGTCTGCAGAGGCATCAGTCGATCCACCACAGTCGATCCACCACATCAAAAAACTCTCAACATGCTGTTCAAGCTGCTGATCGCCGCCGCCCTCGTGGCTTTCGTCTGCGCCGAGCCCGGCAACATCGCCGCCTACAGCTACGGCGCCGCGCCACTGGCCTACAGCGGCGCCTACGGCTACGGTGCCGC
This sequence comes from Gastracanthus pulcherrimus, assembly GCA_949152435.1. NCBI lineage: Eukaryota > Metazoa > Arthropoda > Insecta > Hymenoptera > Pteromalidae > Gastracanthus > Gastracanthus pulcherrimus. The sequence continues at coordinate 149,888,883 of OX424574.1, read as the reverse complement.
GCCTCTGGCCTACGGCGCGGCCGGCTACGGATACGGATACGGCGCCGGATACGGTGCCGGATACGGCGGACACTACGGCGGACTCGGCTACGGATACGGCCGTACTTACCTGTAAGCGATGATTCCGGTCTTTGGCGCTTCGGTGGAATCCCGAGGGGCGAATCGCTGAATCGACTGTACGGAGATTGCTGCATTGGCGCCCTTATGCTGTGAAAAGAAAGTATGGAGCGCCGAAAATGTTGGTTGTGTTTGAAATAAACGAGACTCTTTAGTTTTATGCGTAATTTTTGAAGTCTGATTTCATGTGCCCTTCCTTTCCTGAATTTTGCATGATTTCCTGTTCTGCATTGTTGAAGACAATACCGAGTGTACCAAGGATGCAAAGTACCCTTTTTTTACCCGCATGTGGCTTGCAGTAAGAGTCGAGACGAGCAAGCACGAGTCGAAAGGAAGCGCGTAATATTGATATACATAAAAACATTCTTCCAGCCTACTTTGAACCTTGTAAGCGTCGAGAAAAAATCTTACGAGTTATTAAACGAGTTTTCCTGAGTAACTCACAAAAAATCGGCTTGAGGACGATGCATATTTTGAAAGAATTATAAGAAATACGTTAAAAAATATTTTGTTAGTTCCTATGCAATAACCTTTTGAAAACTCCGCTTAAAATATCAAATTATTGTACATGCAAGGTTTTAATGGGATTGAGTTTGGAAAGAAAATTATTTGTTTTGTGACATAAAACCCTACGTCTATGAATGTTTTCAAAGAATTTTTATGAACTAATGTCTGAAGAAAAATCCACTGCCAATTAATTGACACTTAGCTTCCTCAAACTAAATTAATTATTGTTCCAATATGAAATTCTTTGTTCTAATAAATTAATTTTAAATTGCTATATCTCTTTCTAAATAATACCTCGAAAAGGATATGCTTTTTAATCATTGATGGTTTGACAAAAGATAATTTTTTACTAAAATTACAGAACGATAGGTAATAATCCTTATCGCAGCAATATTTTCTCTGTACGTACTTTATTAAAATTATTTAAATATTTAAATTAACTGACTAATCATCTAAAATTTTGTGAACGATTTGCCATCATAGATTTCCGAGATATAACCGTTTAAACTAAATATGACTTTTTTCATGTATCACAAAAAGAAGGGAAAGAGTCTGTCTAAAATTAAACTAAAACTCAAAAGTCCAAAAATCGAAAAATTGCTATAAAAAAACGAGTCGATGAATCTTTAAATTTCTTTTTAATTTCGGACTTCACTAAAAAACGAAAAAAAGAGCCCTGTTTGGTAAAAAATTACTGTGCCATTCTTGAGAAATGCCCATTCAAAAAATAATTATTTAAAAGCACATAACCTCAAACATCTTGAGATATAAAGGTCATTGTGATCTGAGCTTAGAACTCGTTCAAGAGATACTAAAGAGCTACCGTTTTGGAAAGTTTCAGATCAAATGCTGCCGATTTACTTCAGAATTCGCTACTGAATAGAAATCGATTTTTTTACAAAAAGATGTTTCTTTCTTTAAAAGAAAGAAATAAAGCCTAAAAAATTTTACAGAATATTCTTCTCCATATTCTTAATCATCTCAGTGTTTTTCAAAACTTTTCCTTGTTATATTTCACAGACATAACCGTTTGAAAAAAAATGACAATTTCGTGAATAACAAACCAAGGGAAATAGCTTATTCAAAATGCCGCGTAGGAAAAGATAGGTAATTTTATGCTATTTCAAATGCATTATCAATCGATGATATTATTTCTAAAAACAAGTAAACCCCAAATAAGCACTATTTTACTAGAGATATGTAGTAGCTATAATCAATCGGTTTCTTCTCAGTGAAACGAAATAAATTTTGCTAAGTTTCTCCAAATAAAATTAAACCCAAAGTAAGGAGAATAACAGCATTCATACAACAAACACGCTCGAAACACGTCCTCGAAGCGTCCAACAAAGACCCTTATCAAAATTAATGCGCCCGACATATCGTGCAATAAAATGTAACAGCGCAGCGAAAAAGAAAGAAAGAAAGAAAGAAAGAAAGGCAAGAGGAGCGCGAGCGCGAGGGAGCCGCACATATATAGCGAAAGAAGAAAAAAGAGATCACAGAAGAGAGATAAAACGGAAGATAGATAAAAGGCACTAAGTAAAAGGAAGTCGAGCCTGTCCTTATGAATGGTCCAAGTTGCGGAGTTCTTTCAATTTGATATTCCGAGTCGCTTAAATCACTCTGTAACCTTTCTCTTCTCTCTTTCCCTCTCTCTGTTAGCCGGCGCGCACGAATAAGAAGCCCACCCGCGAGAAGAAGAAGTGCGCGAGAGTACAGCGAGGGCCGTAGGTATCCAGGCGATTCACGTTTCGCGCCCGCGCGCCGAGTCCCCGCGAGACTCTCAACAGCGCGCACGAGCGGATCGGACTCTGCTCCTGCTCTAGTCTGCTCCGCTCGGCCCGCTCCCCTACACCTAACTCTTACGCCGTCGCTTCTTTTTACGAGCCCAACTTTTTGAAGGATATGCACGCGCCCGGGAAATTGAGCGAGCCGTTAAGTATATACGCGCCGGCGGGGAAAACGAGGGAAATTCGACCGATAAATAAAGGAGGCCCGCGCGATTCGTCTCTTCAGGGGGAGAGAGGGCGCGCGCGTACGAGCGAATTGCCTTCTTTGCCGTTCTCTTTTTCAGAGGAGGGGGTGGAAAAAGAGCGAGGAAGAGAGAGAGAGAGAGAGAGTGGCCCGGAGAGTCGTAGACATTGAAAATTAGCGACGGGATACTTAAGGCGCGATGGTGCGTTAAACTTTGGCTTTTTTCTCACTTTTTCTCTCTTACCTGGCTGTTCGTATTCGCAGTGAATTTTTATCGCGCGAAAAGTGGCTGCTAGCTTGAAACTTGTTTTGGCTGCGCAGCATGCGGGCTTGATGAAAAAATAAATGTAGAGCGTCAGAAATTTAGTAATTTATAATACATCGAAACTAAAAATAATTTGACTTTGAAGATATAATAAGGTAAGTACACCGAGTATGACCAACCTAAGATTCGAGTATTTATCATAGTCAAAGTAATTAAATAATTTAATTCAGACAAGTAGGATAGCAAAATATAGCAGGAAAACTTCTTTATAGATAAAAATATGTATGTAGGGTAATTCTAGAGATTTGAAAAAAAACAGCTTGTGGACTATATTTGGTTTCCCGTATACCCAATATATGGCCCGCCATTATTTTTCATTCTACAAATCACTTATAAAAAGAAAATGTATGTGTAAAAAGTGGTTGAAAATCATGAAATAATATAGGTAAACGTTGAAAGTAATATATTTTATTAATGTAATTAAGGTTTAGGCAGTTTCGACAAATAAAATCGTCTTTGTTGCCCTTAGAAAGATCTGTGCATATTTTTGTGGATACAAACAACGTATAAAATGAATAAATTATTTAAAAACATATTATTTATATCTTTTGTACAAATTAAAGAACAGTGTAAATATCTCTTGTAATAAATATTGGTTTCTTATTCTTAGAAAGCATAAACAAATTTGAATGGTGGTCATCAAATGCAAAACTTATATGCTTTAGTTACGGACGTGGGCCAGCTTCCGCACTCGCGGAGTATAATAGGTGGCACAGAATGACCACATCTCCAGCCGAGACTTGAACCAGTTCAACTTGAGCAGAGATACTGCACACACCTATCTCTCTAAATTATCAGAATTATCAGTCGCACGGAGCTTAATTGCACCATGTCAATAACGCAATCATTATATCCTCTTTAAAAAATAAACAAAATGGCGTAGCTGTTATGACGGCTCTGTTATGATAAAATTCTGTATTTTTAATTATTTTGAGCATAATAATTATTGACGGTGAGTATTTGTTTCGAATGAAGCCGAGACGGAAAATGCTAGGCTAAAATAAACACCTTTAAAATTCCGGGACTACCTCAAAAAAAATTTTTTTGATTTTGAATCAATTTTTTTACATTATTTGCAGTTTTTGAAAAGGTAAAATTGAAAAAAAACAATTTTTTTTAAACACCATACTATAGTCGTCCCGTATCACGATCTAAATTAGAAACAATTAATAGCTATCTATTATGAATCATATGTAACTAGTTTTATAATCATAAAAATACGATTTGTATATTCATTTTCTTAAATAATGTTCTCAAAAACCTTTATGTTATTAAATAGTACACGCCATCAGTCAATCGGACAGCCCGATAATAACGTGCAATTACGCGCAATAAAAAATAATAAAAATGCATAATGTTTGAAATGCCGGAGGCATACAGATGTACGCACGCGACGACATCGTGGGGCGTTGTCTTCCTTTAGGATGTAAAAGTACATTTCAGCCTCGTGCTCAACATCACAAACCGGTTGTGCACACTTGCTTTCGAGGCAAAAATCGCGCCTTTGTCCTCGCGCGCGCCCGCGCGTACATGCACGCTTACGTACCAGATCGAAGAGCATATCCCTTTCATTTTCCACCTTTCGCTCTCTTTTTCTGGCTACTGAACTTTCGATTCTCCGTCCCGATAAAATTAACGAATTTTTTGCGCTTCGACTGGTGCATTTTTTTCGTCGCTTTTCTCTCAGTCTTTATTTTATTTTGAATTCCGGTTTGCAATTATGTCTCTTGACCAAATGTTCAACGCCAAATAAGATCCGGCATAATAGCACTATTAATGCATTATTTTTTACGAATTGTAACAGAAGCCTAATGTTTATAATTTTGCTTCGAAAAAGGATAAACTGGTTAGTGTTTGTATTGACACATCGTTAACAGATTGATATACATACCAATTTAGTAAACATATATTTGACTGCACTTATAATTATTATACTACAATGACTAGTTTATTTCCTTACGATTATACTATGAACAATTCAAAATTTTTTATAAAAAAGATGATCTATTTTTCGTTGTTTTTTTTTCTTTATAGTAATCTAATTTCACAAATTTATCAAATGAATGTATTTTTTTTTCTGAGCAGGAATATTTTTTCTCACTTTTTACACTTCAAATTATGACAACGAAACGAGCGGTAAGCTTTTATATAGAGAACGAGAGAACGTTAAGCCGCGGACAATTTAATTTGTTTCTAAAGTGTCTTGGGATTTATGCGTTTTAATTAAGTTTAGTGACACGTTCTTGCGGAATTTATTTCACAGAATGAAGCTAATACCTGCGAACTGATGAGTGAATGTCGTCTTAATGTACAGTCTACAATTTTTGAGAGGAATTACGTCACTTTATTGAAAAGCCAATACTTGTGAGGTCGTAAAACGTAATCAAGTCTCACCTAACTTACTATTGTTTGCTTCAGTTTATAAAAAGAATATCGAAAATTGTATTAATTGAGTCATAAGTCGGAACTATTTCGTTTAACGTAATTTTTTCCATTAATTAATTTATAAAAAGTAAGTATCTTCAGTTATTAATTTTAAAAAATTTACAAGAATTTTAAAATTTCGTATATTATAAAATAAAAGTTACTCATTTAATATATGATTCTTATATAATTAAAATGTTTAAATTATTAATTGCGAAATCTTCTATAAATATTACGTTTCATGGAACGTGAAATACTGATGTAGTATGCATATTTAAGAACTTGTAAATAATTCCTAAACAAATTTATAATAGGTACACTATAAACATTCAAAAAAAGTTTTTGAACTAAACAAAATTTAATATGAGTACCACAATAAAACTTGCAATCAACCAAAACAATTTCTCCATTCCCAGCAAATAAGAAAAAGGTTTAGTTGCGCTAGGCAAGTATCCAATAACCTCCGATATTCGAAGCTAGCTTTAATTTGAAAAAGAACAACGACGATAGAGGGAGAGATAATGAGCGAGACAAACGACAAGGACGATTGAGTAAGAGATCATAAGCTTATAATTATCAGTTTGCATTTGCTTTTATTTTAATTTGACTTATGTACTGAATGCCAAGCAGTAAGAAATCAACAAGCACTTTTATTATTTAATACGAAATGTTTTTATTATACCATTATAACGGATATAACCCATTATGACTCGAAATATTTTATACACTTCCTTCTGCATTGGTAAATAATATTTTTAATATTTATGTCTAAATATTTATTTTCGAATTATATTGATTTTTATAGATGTGTGATCATATTTTACTAATAAAAAATTAAAACTTATTTATTATATTATTTATTGACTTATTTATTAACAAACAAAAATTGTAATGAACTATTTTGATTATAAATAATATGTTATTTTAATAGTATGTTTTTTTTCCTAAAAGGAAACACTAACTTTTATTATAAGAATTGGTTTCAAAGTTTTTATATTAACACTTTATATTTGTGAGTATTTTAACCCCGTTTCCTTGATTCTTAATCCTCCTATGCATTTGTGCACTAAAGAAGGTTACAGTAATTTAATAATTTTTCACAGTGTTTATTAGCTATCAACTTCAATTTCGTTTATATAAGTATATTTATTATAATTAAGTTTTTCAATAAATATCACATTTTTGTATTGATTATATTTAAAGTATTTATAAGGATAAATTCAGTCATCCCGGCTAAAAATGACTTTATTGAACGTACATGATCTTATAAAAAAATTATGTATGAACAGTAGAGTGGTCCAAACAATTTATTTTTCAATTTGACCGTTTGAAAAGTTAATAAATCATGTAAAGAAATCGTCAAAAAATAAATAACCGCGGCCAATTCATTGGCACTTAGCTTCCTCAAACTTTAAAAAATGATCCAACATGAAATTATTTACTCTATTTAATACTGGGGTAAAAAATAAAAATGACAAATCTATTGCCTTTTAATATGTCAGCATATAATATATATATATATATATATATATATATATATATATATATATATATATATATATATATATATATACATATATACATATATTTATATTTAGTAATTTAGTAATTTAAACTTATGCAAAAATATAGCATAAATTATGAAAAAGTATTGTTGTTTAAAATATTTTTTAATATATATAATACATATCATTATTACAAATAAATTTAAGATAAGATAATAATATGTAACTAAGAAAATCTTAATCTTATGTTCATCAAGTGTAATTATTCGAGTTAATTATTAAAGATAGTTTATTCAAACTCATTTTAACTGTGAATCTAAATTTTAACTATATTAAATGTTATTTCCAACAAATTGTATTGGAATAACAAAAATATATTGATTATCTAAAAAATCCTTGAAGAATTATATCTATACAAACAAAATTAACTCACACTTTGACTATACAAGTAGATTAAGACGCGGAACAAAAAATTTCGTCTCTTTTCTACAGCAAATATGGCTAGTGGTCTGTTATACCCCAGTCTCCCCTATCTAATATGAACCGCTATTGTTGCTTATTAATAGCCTGATTATTATAAAATAATTGTATGATAACAATATATCCGGAAGAAAAAACAAATGAAAAAATGAGCCCTCAAAACATACTTACACACGCACAAAAATACCGCCCCTCTTCACGCTGTAATAAGAAACTCTAACAGCCAGTAATTTTAAGAAGTCTCACTCTCTCAACTCCCCCAACTCTAAATGCGACACCCTAAACCCCAAAGAGGTGCGAAGAGAGCGGATCCGGCAGGCCAAGCCGAGGGCACGGCAAGGGTCGCGCGAGAGTCGTCGGTGCTCGGTCTCGGAGATAAGGCCGGAACGGGCCATAGGTATACGGTACATAGCCGGCAGGGTCCACGGGAGCGGGTCGCCGTCGCATCTGCAGTCGAGTCACGGCGGTGGCCTGGGCTTTTTGCATAAGCGCCTGCCTGCCTGCCGCGCCGGCTCGTTCTCATAATGAAATTATCGCCTCGTTAATACAAGCGCGCCGGCGGCGGCGACTCGCGCTCGCGCTTTTATACACGCGCTAATTTAATGATTTTCGTTATTGGCCCTGGCGCTAGCGCCCGCGCGCTCCCCATAAAGCTATCCTCGCACATCTGTTGCCTACATCGATTTTAATATCGTTTCCTTTCTGTGCGCTCCGGTATATACTGGTCGCGCGCCGCCTGAGGCTGCTACTGCTACTGCTGCTGTGTCGGGGCTACTGCTTCGGGTGTCGTCGTTTTCTCTGCGTTCGGGAACTCTCTGCACTACTGCCGTAGGGTTTCTGATTTTGGCTCTTGTTTTCTCCTGGTTGGTTTTATTTATTGTGTTACGCTTGTATTGTGGAGTATAAGTTAAGTTGTTTTTGTATAAGAACCTATACTTACCAATGCGAAAGAAACTATGAAAATGACTTTATAAATTTCATGTTAGAAAAGTGACCATTTTCAGGTTAAATAAAAGGTTTATTTAGACCAGTAGGACTAGCCATTTCGTACTGATTTTCACAAAAAGTATTTCCACATTTTTTGGGGGGATGGAGCGTGGGGCTGACTACAATAAGCTATATAGCAATATTGTGCTTACAAGTAATGAATATGTATGTGATCTAACAATAGTTATATTAATAATTTATCTGGATACAAAGATGCCTTCTAGTACTGAAACTTTTCCCGTACTGCGTGCTCTAAGTTCAATCGATTGAAATGAAATATGACTATCTAAAGGCTGTCGTAGCTTAATTGGATGATAGAAAAATAATATGGGTATGTAAGTATGAAATCAATGAAAATCGTTATGACATCTACTACATGTATAACAACTATGAACATAAAATAATCATATCAACTTTACATCTAAATAAAGGTGTCAACGACTATGTATAGCTTTCATACATATTATATTCATCTATTTCTTGTAAGCAAAATTGAATATAGTTTTATTGTGACAGTCATACGATTAACTGTGAACTATGCTATGTATTTATGAATGTTATAGCGGTTAATGATGTCGATGACTCTTCTGACTAACTTTAATTAATCAATTAAAATTGTTATTGTAGTGTATATAGAATTTGTAATTATCAGTCGTAATCAGCTAATAAATTAAATATTCTAATAATTATTCGGTTATTTGACGATTTCTGTGATAATCCTTTTTCAAAATATCACGAATATTAATTTATTAATTAAAAGCTATACAGCTACGCAGCTAGTATTTTGAATAATGTTATATTACTTATAGGAATTTTGAGTTATTGCATAAAAATTTGTAATTTCTACTAAAGAAATAATTATTGAAAATTTTAGAAAGCTAATTTATAACCTTTTTAAACCTTCCAACTTATCATACTTTCATAATATTTGATAATATTTTTATGTTTTTGATTGAATATATTTTCAGTAGTTGAACGTTGGTTTATATAAATTATTATAAACTTAAATGTTTTTGCTTAAAAGCGGATTATGCGTGCTTGTCCAGTTGTTTTTTGATAGGACGTCTGCCAATTAGATAGTACCTGTATACTTGCCGTTCCCTTGAATACTTTAAGCTGCTTTGAGAAAAACACGCGTTTGAATTTTTCATGAATAATTCCTTAAACAGAATATTCATGATTTTACTTTTTCCACGTATGTTAGAAGATTATAAAGTTTTTTAATCATTCTTCATGAATCCAAATATTTGCACGTTAATGATCTCCATATGATATAAGAGATTTCATAGAAGCGCACAAGAAGCTTCACTTTTTATTAAAAATCAAAATAATTACTAAAATGCAGTGTCATAACATTATATTTTATTTAATCATTAATTCAATAATTTGTGAATACAAATTTCTTTACTTGTAAATACTGAAAATTCGTACTAATTTATAGGCAACTTATTGCATTTCCATACTAACAAATAATTAAATTCTTAAGGTAGGACTCTGGTGTTCTATTGGCCAAAATATCAAGAAATATTCTATTGAATTTTCTTTGTAATTGTAAGAATGTTTTGAAACCTATTAGATGTCAAAACTTGATGTTTTAACAAAGTTATACGCATTTAAGTAAAACAATTTAAATTAGATAACATACAAAATTGAAACTTTAAACATGTTTTCCTCGCAACTAATTTTCCTAACTTTTTGTCAAAATTTTGACTTATAACCGGCTATTTTTGGACATTTTTAATAACTTCAATCTTTAATGATTGTTCAAAAACCAAAATTATTATGAATCTTTGTTCTAAATAGTACCAACAGAAAAATTGGTACACCATAGGATATCAAAATATGGAAGTTATAGCAGTCTCTGTAATGAATCGCTTTACTAACATTTTAAATAGGATCTCTTATAGTTTGATGTAATTTACTTCAGGTAATATACGTCATAGGTACTTGTATGTAATTTTGTGTGAAAGCTGATATAAAAACCTTTATTTTGCGTTGCCGCAGCGCTTATAAAGATATTCTGATAAAAAGTTATGCTTAATTGAAAATTATAAAAAAAATTATGTGGTTAATGGGAGATTGCAAAATGTTGAAGAAAGTTCGGTTCGTATTTGCAGTCTCCAATTTACCGCCTAATTTTTTCTATAAATTTCAATTGAGCATAACTTTTGACCAGAATGTCCTTAGAAATGCTGCGACAACGCAAATTAAAGGTATTCATATGGGCTTTCATATAAATAACGCATAATCTATGATGTAAATTACATCAAACTATAAGAGTTCCCATTTAAAATGTTAGTAAAGCGATTCATTACAGAGACTACTATAACTTCCATATTTTGATATCCTATGGTGTGCCAATTTTTCTGTTGGTACTATCTGGAACAAAGATTCAAATTAATTTTGGTTTATAAAAATGTCCAAAAATAGTCTGTATCAAGTCAAAATTTTGACTTAAACACTGTTAATTCAAAGAAATTTTTTTTCTCTTTAATAAATAGTATTTGTCGGATACTTTTTTCAGGCACTTTACTTATTTTAAAATGACTGAAAAAGGTCTAAAATTCTCCCAGGCATCCCTAAACATGGGGTATCGTCCGGATGATACCACATGTTCAGAGTTGCCCGGACATACTTCTTTCTTTTTATGCATTTTGGTGGTATACAAAATTTTACTGCCAAAAATAAAAGTACATCCGGTATCAAAATATGTAAAATAGGTCTTAAATATGCCCGCCCGTCCCCCTCCCCTAAATATGTGGTATCATCCGGATGGTACCCCATGTTTAGGGATCTAGGGAAATTTTAGACCTCTTTTAGACATTATAAAATAAGAAAAGTATCCGAAAAAAGTATCCGACGGATAATATTTGCAGATACTCAGTGTCCGACGAAAGTATCCGTCGAATACTTTCTTCGGATACTTTTTTAACTCGTGAATATGCGCTTAAAACATGGTATATACGGCTTAGAAATTGATAATTCAATGTTTCTTCTTTATATATCCAGAAAATGGAAAAGTATCCGAAAATATTTTGCGGTCGAATACTTGCCGAACTCTGATATAAAGATACCATCATTTAATTTTATTATTATTATAGAAGATACTTTAAAATTCCGGAATCCGTTTGTAATTTCAAAATTTTAATATGTTATTAGTCAACAATAAAGAAGAATATATACTAATTTTGAACGATTTTCACTTTCCTAATCCCAACTTATTAAATGAATTGCACTTCTTTGCAGTCAAAACAGATGTTAATTCAAAAAGTTGATTGCGTATTTGAGTTGGACAATATCACCCTAATAAATTCTCATTTACTTTAGAACCCGTAACAAACAAAAGTTAGTATTTTTTATATTAATTCTCTATCATAAATATCTTGAAAAAAATATACCTCCATTTTCAATAAATATATGACAAAAAAAAACATGTTTTTGTATATATATTTCATCGGCAAAATTTTGTATGTACGCACTTCTAGGAAAGAGGACTTACTACTTTAAATAATTCTTACAGAAATATTTGCTGCGATTTACAGATAGATTTATCGACTCTTTTTGAAGTTAGAAAAATAAGTTTCGAGAAAAATGCACTTAAATATTTAGCTCTACGTAAAAAGTAATGTTAATTATTTTCTTAGAATGGTTATAACTTTGTTGAATATATAAATGTATTCTATCAGGTTCCAAAATATTCTAACAAATTAAGAGCTTCAAAAAGTGTCATAAAATTTATTTCGATTTTTTTTCAATAATCAGTCTAAACCCACAATTTATTCCTTTTGCATTTTCTCAAAGTACGTAATCTTAAGAACATTTCCTCAAAATTTCATAAGGATCTAAGCACTAGAATATATATATTTACGCACGCTACCTGAGAGTGCCAGTCTCCAAGCACAGCGATCTAGACTAGACTCAAAACTTTAAACGCGATTATCTCGAAATCATGTTTTTTAAAAAGTGCTGTTGCGGTGAGCACGATTTCTCGAAAGCTATTTAATCAATCGATTTAATTATTTCACTACCTTGTTTCTAATTATAACGGCTAGTTCGTGAATGAAGTAATTTTAATTTGGACTAAAATTTATATCTTTTTGCGTCAAAAACCTAGTTTGTGAAATCTGAAAAATCGAATTTTTCTGAAAAATCGACATTATTTTAAAAATCTAAATTTTGTTAAACCCTTTATTCACGAACTCCGTTTAATATTATACTATCGAAATCTATTGGATTTTGATTTCACATGAACCGTTTCAGAGATATCATGATCCCCGCAAGTGATCTTCAAGAAAAGGTGTTTCGGGACAACGGCCATAGTTTCGTCAAAATTGAAAATTTTTTCATGAAAAAATTCATATTAGTACCTCGATATATGTTATAATTAATACTATACATTGGTTTCTAATAAAATTGTGTTAAAATGGCTAAAAAATCATGGAAATCCCTTAAATTTATCACAAACAAGTAGATATAACCCCTTAGTACTTAAAACAGGATAGAAGAAAATATAAAAGTAATCTAAAGTGAGCGACTGTTCCCTGAATACACTTGATTTTTCTAATAATAAGCAAAAACTGTGTCACAATATAAATGAGACCAGAAGATAAAATAAGCGTGAGACAGTTAAAATTTCGGTAAGGACAGAGAGCAAAGACTGATTATTTGGTCAGAATAGGCACGCTAGGCGAGTTTTGCGGTCCAGCTCTGCCGCTCTCTCTCTCTCTCTCTCTCTCTCTCTGCCACGAGACTGTTAATGGAAATTTGTTCGCCTGGCCAAAACATACGAGACGCGCGGGTTGGCGGCTCTTTCCACTCCTTGGCCCTTGTTTTCCACTCCCCTCCCTCTCCCCCTATTCCTCCTTCGCGGTCCTCCTCAGAGCCGCCGCCGCCGCTGCTGTCCCCCACCTCCTCCTTGACGTCTCGAATAGCTATCTGCCGCCCCCGCGCGTCGCGTCTTTCGCGCGCTCACATGCTCTCGCGCACGCGGGATATATACACTCGTCGCATATCAACGGCACTCAACCTCATGTATATATGCATTTCGATTACGGGGAGGAATATTTGAGCTGAGGAGATGGGTGCATGAGGGGAAGAGAAAGAGAGAGAGAGAGCGTGGAGGAGGAAGTCGCGAGACCGCGAAAGCGCGCACGGCGATGCTACTATACTACACAGCTTGCTGCTCCCATGAGATCGGGCGCGATTTTCTGATTCCCCCTGCCTTGCACCAAATTTTCGACGCTATGTACGATACCGAAATTCGCGCGATTTCTCTTACTTTCGGGGAGTGAGAGAGAGGAAGAGAGAGGGAGAGGGGTATGTTTGTATGTGAAGGAAGGAGGGTGCGAGTGGCGTCTTTTCTGCGAGGGGTGAGAGAACCTTTTCTATTTTCTTTTATTGTTTACGTGGGATAGTTTCTTTTTATACGTTCGGGCACGTTTTCCCTTCGTTTTTTGCTGGTCTTTCAAGATTTTCATTTATCGCGCGCCGAGTGTATATGTGAGTGAACGAGTTTGTTTCGTCTTCACGTATTTTCATCTGCAATCTTGTCCAGTTGCTCGCGATTTTCGATGATGCACTGTCTGAAGTGATGGAACATCTAATAAAATGAAAGTAAGTTGAATTGTAGTTTACGAAAGGTAACAAATATTGAGCGCGAAGGCTACAAAACGAGCATCGCAATACGACGTTTTTAAAGGGTCATTGACATCCGCCTGCTGCTGTTAAACAATTATGATAGATTGCACAAAAACACGGCAGTTTTCTTATTTTCTTTTTATAAATTATAGGGGTAACTAATAAGTTTCAAGAAGATCCGTCAAGGCATTTATCATTATTAGTACTCGTAAGATAAAGACAATGACAAATTTAGATTTAACGAGATTCGAACGTCACAATGAAAATGAAGGCAACGACTATAAAAAATTGTACTTGGTAACAAAAATGGTAACTAGACACTGCTTAAAATTTTTACAGCGACTTCAAGTAACGATTCTTTATATTGTAAAAAATCGTCAAGTTTTTTCATGAAAATTTCTTGTTTTGAGCATAAAAATACATTTCTTTTCTTTATACTACCATATCTTTACGAAAATCTTACTAAATTATTTTTAATTTTTACGGTGAGCTTAAAAAACGTTTCTTTATATAGTAATACATTTTCAAATTTTTCCCTCTATTTTTACACAAATTGATTTTTCTTTTTAATAATAAGTCAAAAATTATTATCTTTGTTACAAATATGTTTGCAGCATTACCTGTAGTACAACATAACATGATTATATTAAAGATTAGATATTAAACGGCTAAGTATTTACCAAAATGTTATTTTTTATCAGACCATGTCCTTAATATAAAACCATAGAAAAAAATGCACTTTCTTCAAAAACTGAAATCTTTGAAGTTTTTTAAAGTGTTACATTTAATTAAGGAAATACATATTTTAAAGATGTCCAGAAAGTTTTAAGTGAAATGGTTGAAAATTTGATTTGACTTTCTACAGTAAGTGGACTTTGGCTAAGTACTCTGTTTTATGCTTCAACCAGTTATCCACAATCTCTTTAATTATTACATTGTTTGATTCCTTTCAGTAAGTATTTCTTACTAATTTACTTTTGTATTATAATAACATTACAAAAGTTGTATAGTATTTAATCATTTCTACTTATTCAGGAATTATTAACACCGACTTGTCCCCTCGATTAGGACAACGTCACACCTCTGGAAGCCGCAGTTGGATGAGTAAGTATGCAAGTATTTAAACTAGAAAAATTAACGAAAAATTAATAAGTAGGTTGAATGAGATATAATTTTAGATTTTCTTTGTATAATCATACTTTATTCTAAAGTCATGAACAGTTGAATCTTCTGATCATTCATGAAGAATTTTCCATAAATCCTAAAAATAGTATATTACGTAACAAGGGATTAATCGACTTCCATGTTGCATATAGAACTTTATTCCCGACTTAACTGTGGCCACTTCATTGACTTGAAAAGGGGACCCATGAAAATACTAGAATTTATTGAAAATTTATATTAATATAGAAACAAATAGTTAAAAAGAAAGAAACAAAAATTTACTTTTTTCCTGGGCGGGAAAGAGGGAATCATATGCTATATAGCCCGGGGTAGATAAGAGGGAGTCATATGTTAATTTTGTCCCACTTTTCCGGTCAATAAAGTGGACATTACGGTTGAGTCGGGACTTAACTGTGCTTTATTGACTTTTAATGAAAATGTATATTAATATTAATATAAAATTGATAAAAGAGAGAAAGGCAGAGAAACTGAGAATTTATTTTATTCCCGCATTTGCGGGAATAAAGTGCCGTTTTTGTCCCTCTTTTTAGGTCAGTAAAGTGGCCCTTATAGTTAAGACGTGATTAAATATATTTAAGTGTGTAATATAAGAATTAGTATTTAATTAGTATTTAATAAACAATCTATTATTGTAAATAAATTTTTCTGTAAAGTAATAGATCTTATAAGTGATTTTCAAATAAATATTTATATTGTTACATAGTATCAGGTATTGTCACTTTTTACAAACGTCATTTGCGTATGAGGGGCATCGTTAACTTTTTATATTTTTGGTGGTAGAGCACTGCAGTAATCAGAATCCTACCATAACTACTGCTACTACTGCTAGTGTCAATGTTACTGTTACTGCGACTATCACTGCTATTGCCATGACCACTACTACTTTCTACTGCTATTAATATTGCTACTCCTACTGTTACCGCATTATAGTAGTCCTTAAAATTTTACAAAATTTCATTCCAATAATTCTTTAGGGTTATTTTTAACGTTTCAAACTTCATACATAGGTCCATAATTGCTCAATGGAGGGCTAGCGAGTTTGGGTTTTAGGGAAATAAACGTAATTTTGTTTTTAAAGTAAATAATGTGTGGTTCAGTCGGTAATTCAGGGAAATAACTTTCGGATCCCCTTAAGGGGGTAAACGGGTACCTAAATACGAAAATTTGAAAAAATATTAATAAGTCTATATTTTTCTAAAATCAGCTTAAACGTTTAACTTTATATTTAATTATATTATATACATAACAGGAAAGTTGAAGAATTATCAAAATTAAAAAATTATCCATCCTAAGCCATTGCTACCCAAAACTGAAAATTTGAAAAAATATCCTACGGTAACTGTGATAGTATCAATTTTGGGAGTCATCGATGAAGACAATAGATAGCAGTGGGTTAGAATAGATAATTTTTTTCTTTTAATGATTTTTCAACTTCCTTTTTATGTACATAGTATAATTAAACTTAAAGTTGTATATTTGAGTGGTTTTTAGAAAAAATACACACTCATTAACATTTTTTAAATTTTCATAATTAGACGCCCTTTTATCCCCTTAATAAGAGTCAGAATAATCTCTTCTGATATTCTCTTGTGCTCCGCAGTTACTTGCGTTAACGATTACTTATACTTAGTGCTGCTGTTACAGCGGAAACTATGGTTATTCACCTTATATTGCATTGCTAAAATAACTAAATCAATAATGTGAGATTACGTTTTGACATGCAACAAAAATATGTCGTTAGAGCAGCTAAAGAAAACTAAAAATAACTGCGGTTGATTGATCTTCTTATACAATTTTTTATTTATTATTCTAGCGATCATTTATATTATTTGTTATACAATCATTCTAGCGAAAACTAGGTATAAGCCGTACGTTTAAAATCGATTTGCACTGCACAACTTAATAGATATAGCAAACTTTTTCATTCCATCTTAACGAAAATAATTCCTGCAGCTACTTAGCAAACTTCGCTGTTGTTACCAAGCTTACCTTCTAAGACAACCGCAACTCCAACAACACGCCGCGCCACAACGAAGATTCACCATCGTGCACTCAGTGGGTACCAGCAGGAGCGATCGAGCCTGCACGGCAACAGGAACAACAGTAGCAGCCGCGGCACGGCCTAATGCATTTTCGGGAGGGGCAAATTGTCCGCCCCGCTTAAAAGAGTACCTCTATACCACACGCCGCAGCAATATACACACACAGACACACACATACACACATCCCCGCGCGTGCACAAGAGAGATAGACGGATAGCGGCGCGGGGGCCGAGGCACGCGTCGGTGGGCGCGAATGCGCATATATCGCGCGAGCGGCGTGGCGCGGCGCGGAAACGATTTATCTCCGGCATAGTCGTTATTTCAGGCCGTTCAGCTGCTCTATTCCTCTCTGCAGCGGCGCGCGCGCAAAATTGCATTAACATAAACACGCCGGGAGCGGGCAGGCGCGCGGGGGGAGGGGGCTCGCGGGCTCGCATCAAAAACGCGCGGCTCTGCTGCCGCCGCTGTTGTGCGGTATAACCCAGTGCGGACGGCGTCGAGTGCTATCGGTCCTGACCGATCGTCCCCTCGGTCCTTTATTCGGCGGCGATCCGCGGCGTTATCGGCCTCGCGCGCGCGCGCGCGCGCTCTTCGGCGTATCAAGCTTCTAGTCCAAAATGGCCAACGATAGCTCGCGCTTCTCTGTCGAGAGAGGGAAAGAGATAGAGAGCGAGAGAGAGAGGGGGGAGGGAGAGGTGGATGCGGAGCAGCGCGGGAATTTATTATGTGCGACGTGCCTTTTAAAGCTGCGCGCGCGCGAGCGCGATGGTGGCGCGGCATGTTTTTGTATATCTTTTATCGGTTGTGCAGGCGCGTGGTACAGTCTTAAGCGCTATTTCAGTCATCGTATAATATGTGGAACTACCGCATAATTAATATCCTTTTTTCGGTTTTATTTTTTGACGGCGTGCTGTGGAATTTACGTCGCTTGCGTGAAAGTTATTGAGTGATACATTTTAAAGAGGGCTTAAAAATTGTATTTTCATGCTGTTGGAAGAAAATGAAAAATTCAGACGCTATTTCACTGTTTTTTTTTTCATTTATGCAATATATAGTTAGTCTTAGTCGAGTCTGTGTCTACTATATTTAAAAAGTAATTAAAATTTAATTAGTCATTGAAATTCATATAAAAGTGGAAAATAAAGGATATAAAAGCTAAAAATAATTTTTATTGTTACTCTTCGTTACATATTGGATTAATGTCATTTATTTCAGTTATATAATTTTTTTATTTTTTATATAGCGCTTTTTAACATAATAAGATAAGATAAGATAAATGTTTATTTTTGTACGCATCAAAAAAAAAATAAGTAGAATTTATATACAATATTTCATATAATACACTAGTCATTATTTATCACTAAGTCGTCATCGCAGTAATTCATCATTTGATTCCGTCATAATCATTATTGCACATTTCTCGTTTGCTTCTTATCACATTCATGTCATAACGCAATTACAGACATTGACATCACTATAATCTAAATATGTCTACATATTGCAGTCTTAAATCTTTTAAGTGAGGGCATGCAGGTACCCTGTGTTTCGGGAGATTGAAGTTTAAAGACGCGCACCTTGGTCGCTAAAAGATTTTAGGCCAACGTTAGTACGAGGCTCTGGAATGTCAAGTTCTCTAGCATTCCTACCTGAGGTTCTGGACTGTTTTTTTTAAGAGGACGCAAGATGTGGCAGTTGCCCCATGCCAACAGCCTTATATAGCTGGATCGCCATAAAATACTACACATATATATCTCACACAGGAGTTTTGTAATCTCTAAAGCTTAGATTGAAGTTCGACAGACACGTCAAGATACACAACGGAGCAATAATCTAGGTAATAAATGATGAGTGCGCTTGCAAGCTGCTTGCGTAACGCCTCGGTAGTGCAGAATTTGAAAGATCTGAGGCCATATAAGACTTTGTTAACCTTTCGGCTATTTGCATCAACCTGCGGTTTCCATGTTAATTTAGAGTTCATGACAATACCGATGTTAATTACAGTCTCGTCAAAGGGTATGGAAACATTATCCTGCATCGCAATGCCTTGCAGATCTAAATCTTGCAACTTGCATATATTATATTCTGAACCGAAGATGATAGCTTCTGTTTTCCCGATATTGAGGCGCAGGTCATTCTCAGAGACCCAAGCCGATATTGCTCGGCGCCACGTCTGACAAGCGATCAAAGCCCACACGAAGATCCCCCCTAGTGACCTGCGTGTAAGTCTACAGGTCGTCAGTATAAAGCGAATGTTCGACACCACCGATCATAATGAAAGAAGGACGATAACTAATTAAAAAATTCAGAAGAGGAATATTATTATTACCTCTAAAATACGACATAAATGAGAATATAGCTTAAAATAAAAAAAAAATAAAGATAAAACTATTACTGATCAACGTAGTATACATTTTTTATAAATAACGTGTTATAAATATTTCATGTTTCTAAATAGTTTGAATTCTTGTGAAATTAAATATTGACTAGAATATATTCGAATTTCTATAAAATTTTGTTCTTTTCAGTTATGTTGAATGAGGTCTATGCTGTCGTTGGGTGGCGCTAGTGTGACACGTAGGTCAAATCATTGCGAGTATGCAGTGAGTCTCGTAACTATAGAGCCACCAGAAATTTTCACGTTTTAATGTGTGTATTATACCTTTTTTTTAAAAACCTGTAACATTGGAAGAAAAAATTCCAGGATAATTTTACAGAAAGCAAATGAAAGAAAAATGTATTGTCTTTAAAACGTTACCAGAATTTTTTCTACATTAACTTATGACAAATTCACAGATGGTTTAAACAAGATTTGAAAACTAAGTAAAAAATTTACATTGATTTAAATGGATCTAAAACTTGAAAGTATTTCTGTAGCTATGAAACAATGATAACTTCTTTAATGTTGGTGTGAAAGAAATATTCTAGTAATGTTTTAAAGAGAATACATTTTCCCTTCATTTGGTTTTTGATATAGCCCTCATAGATGAAAAGTGTAGTGAAGCTGTTCTTTTACAAATAAGTATTGTTTTAACCTTCAACGTAAACGCACTTTTAAGAGTTTACGATGTTATTCATTGTAAAGAAAATCTAATAAAGGAATAATTAAGGTAGTTCTCTCGGTTATAGAACTACCGTTCAGATTTTAATAAAACTCAACACACTTGTACATATAAGTCTAAATGTGAGACAAATAAATTTTTGTGAAGCCAGAGTATGCGAAAGAAAAGTTATAAGCATTTTCATTGTCACGCATTTAACACGGAGTCTTATGGGAAATAACAAAAATTTTTGCAGGAAGGGATAAATGTTTGGCATACATTTATCACTTTCGATAACTAGGATTAAGTACCTATAAGTTTAAAAAGTAAAATAATTCAACGCAAAAAAGGTGCATTTAACTTCAAAAACAGAGTCAAATCAGCATCTATATTAAATTTTTTTAAATAAATAGGATGAACACATTTGTTTGATTTCAATGTATAGTAGGGTGGTTCAAAATTTCCAAAAGTTTTCAAATATCAAAAGTAAGCCTCTAAAAAGTTGGTATTTGTCAAAAAAATGAGTTTCCTGTAAGCTGGGTGCTTAAAGTTAATATTTAAAGATGGCTACCTATAATTTAAGGTTTTTTTAAAGAGCACATATGCAATTTTTCCGTAAAATCGCATATTAAATAACTAAAACTTAATTATTCATGCTAAAACAAGTTTTGGCAATTGATTCTAATACTAGAATTGAAAATCAGTTACGTTCTGACCGGCAAAAAAAATTTCTTTGACTTACTAGTCGTATAAGTCAAAATTTTGACTTAAAAGAGGCTATTTTAGAACATTTTTAATAACCTCAATTTTTTATGATTATTCTAAAACAAAAATTATTTAAAATCTTTGTTCTACATAGTATCAACAGAAAAATTGGCACACCATAGGATATCAAAATATGGAAGTTACAGCAGTCTCTGTAGTGCATCGTATTAATAACATTTTAAATGGGATATTTTATAGTTTCATGTAATTTACTTCAGGTAATATACGTCATAGGTACTTGTATACAATTTTGTGTGAAAGCTAACATGAAGACCTATAATTTACGTAGTTGCAGCACTTTTAAGGACACTCTGATCAAAAGATATGCTCGTATTTACAGTCCCCCATTTACCACCTAATTTTTTCTAGAAATTTCAATTGAGCATAACTTTTGACCAGAATGTCCTTAGAAGTGGTACAACAACGCAAATTAAAGGTCTTCATATCAACTTTCATATAAAATTACGTATAAGTATCTATGATGTATATTACCTGAAGTAAATTACATCAAACCATAAGAGATCCCATTTGAAATATTAGTAATGCGATGTATCACAGAGACTGCTATAACTTCCATATTTTGATATCCCTTTCTGTGCCAATTTTTCTGTTCATACTATTTGGAACAAAGATTCAAAATAATTTTGGAGCTTTAACATTCATCAAAGACTGAGGTTATTGAAAATATCCAAAAACAGTCTGTTTTAAGTCAAAATATTGACTTATACAACTGTTAAAAGAAAAAAAAATTCTGCAGGTTAGGACGCAACTGATTTTCAATTGTAGTAATAAAATCATTTGATAAAACTATTTTTAGCAAGAATAATTAAGTTTTAGTTATTTAGTTTGCGATTTTACGGAAAAATTGCATAAGTGCTATTTAAAAAATCTTAATTTCGAGGTAGCCACCTAATGTTAACTTTAAGCACCAAGCTGGCAGGAAACTTATTTTTGACAAATACCAACTTTTTAGAGGCTTACTTTTGATATTTGAAAACTTTTGGGAATTTTGATCCACCCTAATGTTTAGTCGTAATTTATTGTTAGTTTATTTATGGAATAATTTAGACAACGTTCACCTCAATAATATATAAGAAATTGAATATAAAAAAATGTGTACACATTTTGACTACTCCGATACCGAGATTACTACCTTAAAAGTCGAAATAATGTGTTGAAGTTATATTTTTTTTCTCGTACTCGTAATAATTATGACATGAGAAAATGTAACCTAAAAACAGACAGAGGATTGAGAAAATGTTTATTGTGATTCGTAGGACCTTAAAATATGTCTCTATGATGTTTTTTGCAAAACTTTCTTTTACTATTACAGAGCTTGTTACTATAACTGAATCTCTTTATTCGGTTAAACTAATTGCATTAAACACATTTTCAGCCAAATTGTAATAATAACGTAATAATTAATAATTAGCAAAACGCAGCGAAGTTATTCTACCAATAATCAAATAAAATGAAGAAAATCTTAAACCTAGATCACAGAAACAAAAACGGCAATTAGAAAATTCCAAAAGCATCCTTCAGTAGCCGATCATACTCTTTCATGAAAAATTCAGGACATTATTTTTGAGTGTCGGCACCCGCGTGCGGCAAAAAAAAGGCCTTCCGAGGATAAGAAAGTGTGAGAAAAAAGGAAGCAGGAGGGAGAAGATAAAAAGCTAGATAGACAGAGGCAAGAGAGAGAGAGAGAGATAGAGAGAGTGCGCGATAGAGCGAAAGCTTGCGCGCAACGTCGAGACGAGTACGTATAAGAAGAAAGTGGCGAAGGGTCCTCAAGCGGCGCCCGCGCTTCTCTCCGAGCCCAGGGAAAGCCGAGACATCGAGGTCGAGTGTTTTTATTCCATTACCGGCAGAGAACACCGGGGCCACCTCTTAACCACTTACTTAACCTAACCTCAACTTCCGGTATAAGCGCCTGGCAGCGCCGTCGCCGCTGCCGCGTAGTGTCGCCCCGTTAGCCCGGCTGTACACTTGAGCCTGTTCGACATCTCAAATATTATCCGTCGAGAACGATCGAACTTCTCTATTTTCGTGCCCCCCACCTACATACATCCCACCTTGTCTTCATTCTCTCTATATCCCTCTAGCTTATACTTCTCGAAGATCGATGAATCCGTCTCTCTCTCTCTCTCTCTCTCTCTCTCTCTCTCTCGTTGGCTCTTTCCATTTGCTCGCACATCGCCCCCTCCCCCGTCTTTGTCCCTCTTTGCTTCCAAAGTATCACCGCAACAAAGCTTGCCGCTAAATGCAAACTGACATCCAAGTCATCGGCGATTAGTGAAGAGCGCCCGCCTATACTTCTAGGAGTGGAATTTAGCGAATTCGTGCGGTATCGGGAGGAGAGACGTGCATTAAAGGCACCGTCGTCGTCTACTTCTTCTTGTTTTCGAGAAATCTTTCACTTAAGCGTGATTTTTTTAGAGACTTTGAAGCATAGTCGATATTTGGTTAAAATATACTTGTATCTTATAAATTTGATGTCCTGTTTACTTTATTCTAATAAATAAAACATTTGAATTTTGTCAATAATACTAGCGAAAAGAAGTTTTAACTCTGAATACTTTATTTAGATTGATAAAATCATGTAAATGTATTTCATTGAAAATATCGGTGTAAATAAATATCAGTAGTGTAATCCCTGGTATGACAATATTGGCTGGTTCTTCTTATCCTTGATTACTGTTTTGTTTTATTGCGTTTTATTATTTACAGGAAAAATAATTCTCAATTCTCATTTTAAACATTTTAGATTTGTTAATATACTACTTTACTTTATCATATTAAAATGAATCTTTTGATTCGTAAAAATTTTATTTTTTTAAATTTTTACTGTTTTCAATCAAAAAGATTATTTTACGCCCTATCGTGAATTTTACCATTACGTAAAACTCGGCTGGAAAACATTAATGTTTCATCATAATGACTATAACTACTTTTAAAATACTCTAATGGGCTGACCTGCAAATAAGTAGTTACGGTCAAGTTCGCTGGACTGCGGTATCAAGGGAAGGAAAAACAACATGCAGACTAATCGTAATTTCATTAAAACTCCAGAAACTTTTAAACATTCTTTTAATTATTCTCAATATTGTTCTTATCAAATAAAGAGCATAGTTGCGTTATTATCATTTAAATCGAGATGTCGGTACATAGTTTTGAATGTTAAATAAATAACTTACAAAATTAACTACATAAAAGTACTTACTTTCTATTAGAATTTTTATAAATAGTTGAGTAAATCATCATTCTGATCATTTAAACAGGTAGGTACGATTTTATAGATAATTTTAAGTAGTGTACGTCAAGCTTTAAGCGGGCCGATCACAGTATCTCTATCAGAAAAATATTTTTATATTTAAATATTCTTATAATGTTTTCTCAGATTATATTAGTGACTGTCAATTCAGTTGAGCAAAATAAAGTATGTAAACCATGAACATTCTCATTTGCGCGAATGTAATATTCTGTCATTTCCATTCGCATTATTAAGCCCTCTTGAGTTCGTATGATTTCGGCGCCCAAAGAAATCAGTCCTGGGGTATAATTTTCAAAGAAACTTGAAGCTTTACATAACTTATTCATGTGTCATCGAGAAAACACGCGCCCTCGTAAGACGCTCCCTCAAACGCTGGCGATCGACAAAAAACCCGACTCGGTTCGAAAGCGAGCCCGCAATTACAGCACGCTCGCTGCTGTGTCGCGTATTGCACTGCTGCTACTACATCTCCGAATTCAACTCAATAATTCAGCAGCCCCCGAATCTATATATAAAGCGGACAACGCGAAACAAGCGGAGAAAACGAAACCGCCGTCATTCTAAAACAAGGGGGATAAAGAATAAAAAGGAAAACTGAAATTGCCCTAGTTACCGAAATGAAAGAAAATATCACATTTATTGAAATTATTATTTCATTAAATCTTTTCTGAACTTATTTTTATCTAAAATTGTCAAATTTAAAAATTTCTATTATAAATTAAAAATTGTCATTAATATCTATTACCTAATGTGGTTGATTTATATATTAAAAAATTTTTTCTATAATTGGGATTAAATAAATAGTGGGCCCATGATCAAGTGATTGTTAACTTTATTTATAAACTACAACTTTTAAACTTGGTACCAGAATCTATCATTACAATCAAGGACAAACACTCAACTTAAAAATGATTTCGAACTCTTAACTGGAATTCGTTGTGATATTAGAATTATACAATATTTAAATTCAGTTGAGCGTTCGAAACATCATTTAAGTATATGTTTTTTCCATACGAAATTGCTCTATAATAAATATTTTATGAGTATATTTTTTATTATTAGTCTAAAGTTTGATAAAATAAAAATATTTTAAGTTGTAAAATCAATATTATTATTATTAATTTTTAAAAAAAAAAGAATTGAAAAATAATTTTTATCTTGGATCAAACTCAAAAACCTTTAAGTTGGTTTAAGTTACTACCATGAATACTACATATTATACAAAGAATGTAAAAAATTCTTTTTAGGTCAAAAGACTGAAAATTGACTAAGATGATGCAATCTAAAATATTAGTGATGTTACTTCGATGCTGCATACTCTTTGAATTTATAATGAAGTGAATGCCACTCAAATAACCTAAAGATAACAAGTAAAACATATATAAATATATTTTAATTTTTTAAATATGGAAAGAAATATGAATCTACTTAGATACAAATACAAAATAAATTTTATTGGCCAACATTATTGACAAATTTCTCACATTTTAAGGTAGTTGGGTCATTTTTAATTTTGGCCATTACAAAAAGAATTATATTAGAACATTGTAAAGATTCTATAATTTAAATAATGTAGCATATTAAAGAAGGATACGTAATGAAGTGGAAAGAAACTATTTGAACAAAATCGTGACATCAGAAGCATCAATATTGTCAATTTAAAAAAAAACTACTTATACAATAGAATTTTCTTTATTTTTCTATCAATTTTAATATTTCGGTCCTCATTTTCTTTTTTAAACATTTGTCTACAAATTCACCGTTAAAAAATTATATATTAATTTAACTTTCAGGAGAAAAGACTAATTGTTTATAAGTTTTTACATAGAAAACTTTTTATATATAAACAAATACTCTTTACTCCTTAAGGATAGAAAAAATATATATAATTTTTAAACAGTGAATTTGTAGATAAATGTATTTTTATCAATTTTAATATTTCGGGGCTTATTTCCGTCTTTAAAGAAAATTCTATTGTACAAGTAGAAGTCATTTTAAATTGACAATATTTACGCTTCTGACGTCATAAATTTGCTGAAATGTTTATTTTCAATTTCATCAATGACCCTTCTTAAATATTCTTTATTTTTTAAATTATAGAATCTTTACCAGCTTTTATATAATTTTTTTTTCTAACAGTCAATTAAAATAGGCATAACCACCTTAAGGGGGTAACATACCAGAGCAGATTTTATTTATTTTTTAGTTTTAAAAAAGTAATTATCATAAATTATATTATAAATTTGATTCCTTACAAGTAAATATACTATTTTAACATATGTCACCATAAAAAGTACCATTATTGATGAAATATGGTAGCTAAGTGACCGGTAACATTTTATTCGTATGCGCCGGCTCCAGACTACCCATGTGCATTATATTTGGTCTACCAGGGCTTAAAATACTTTAAATATTTACCACTAGTAGATAATGCTATTTAGATTTTGTTATTCTCACTTGCACAATGATCTGAAGCTACTTACTGTATATAAATCAAGAAAAAAAAGTTTGAAATAACACATTTTTCTATTGATTATACAATACTTACATGTTAATCATAATGTAATCTAATTAATGTATTCCAATTAGCATCATCCACTAGCTGGATGAATTACGAATAATTGAAGCCCTAGAAGAATATTTTTCATTCTTTTGGTTGATCAGGAGCCTGCGCGTGCGATCTGAAAATACAAAGTTGAGCAATATCAAGTTAAAGTTAAAGTGTATTAATATCACATTATCTGTGAATAACATACCTGAAATAATTCTATAACGTTTTTATTTACTAAAGTAACTATTATAACATAAAACATGTCATTTAATACTCGTGTATCCTGTAAAAAATTATATCACGTAAGTATAAATACAAAAAACGTAATATACGATTCAAAGTTTAAATAATATGTGTACATAATAAGACTAACCTCTTAAAAGAATTGTTTCAATAATGATATATTGTTTACACTGTTTGTCCCTTGTATGCTGATTTTGCTGAAAAACAAATAAGTATAACACAAAGTAATATATTCTTTCCAATATTTAGATTATTTATAAAATGAAAATACTTATCTGGTTGAAAAATTTGCTTTTTATAATTCACTTTTATAATAACTATATTCTGCACCATCAAGTAGAAATGTTATGTTAATAAAAGTAAACACTAAAACTGACTGTCAGAGACTGATCAGCTGCCTGTCAGGCAGTACTACTCCAGGTTATTCCCTTGCTTTGTTATACACGAAAGCGTTATTTTTCATTTCAACTGTTACATCACGGAAACGTATGACAGAAAATTTTTGAAAATTTTGAGATCATTAGGAATATGGAGAAAAATGTGCAGAAAAATGTTTGATCTTTGAGCTTTTTCTTTTGGTGAGAAAAAAAATTTTGTAAAAGAAAATCGATTTTTTTTCTCCAACGATATCTGAAGTAAATCGGCAGCATTTTATATGAAACTTTACAATAAAGTAGCTTTCTATTATCTCATGACCTATATGTTTTTGAGATCAGGAGATCTTTTATTTTCTGAGATATTGGGGTTATGTGTTTTTGACATTCTTTTTGATCGATTATATCTCGAGAACGGTGTGGTCAATTTTTACCAAACAGAACTCATTCTTTTCGCATTTAACCCTTAGCGGCCACACCTCAGCCAGGCCACATAGCGGCCACATGGGGTAACTCATTACCCCACGCTGAAAAACATAGTTGTACAAGACATATGGGTGTTTTAACACTTGTAACCGATTGTTTCATGTTTGTTGAAGTGTTCTTCAATATTTCTAATGATTTTTATCGGTCAATTTATAGATGGCGTTCTAAAAACTGGTCAAATGTTTTAAATGTTTTAGACCTCCAATTTCACTTTTTCTGAGCCTGGGGTAACTAGTTACCCCGTGTGGCCGCTAAGGGTTAAATGAAAATTCAAAATTCAAAAGAAATTTCAATTTCCATGGACTTGTTTTTGTATTATAAAGAGTTTTCGATTTTTCAGTTTTTGAGTTATAGATTTTTGGATTTATGGGCATGTTAGAAATATTATTATTAATTTAGTATAAATGCATTAAAAAGAGCATAAGATTACCTACCTTTCACAACCGTAAATTTTGGATCGGCTCTTTCCTTTCCTTTGGTATACACGAAAACGTAATTTTTAAATAATGAAGACTTTATTGATCTCGTAGAACTATAACCTTTTTATTTGCTATACTAGCAACGTTTCGGGGGTGTTTAACTTACTGCCCTCTTCATAGCTACAAAAGTTACAAAAAAATTTGTACAATGAGTGTCAATAATAAATTACAACATATAAATATACGATTACAAATTAACAACGCAACTAGATGTTTTGGAATATATAACATCAATTTTACTAATTAATTTCATGTTTTTATGTATAAATAATAATTTGGCCATGATACCCCGCAATAGTGGTAATTACGCCTCGTACCGTGGGGCGTAATGGCCATTTCGTTTCTTTTTGCAAAATCATTTATTTTATAATACATGTATGAAAATATTGATACTTTTATAGGAAGAATAAGCAACTAAATAATTCTAATTTAGTGTTTTGTTATTCTTTTTCTTATTTTCCTTATCCGGTTAACAGAAAAAATCGGGAACCGTTAACGGTGGCCATGGCATCCCGCCTTCCCCTGTATGGATTCAAATTTTCAGCACAATATTTAAAAATTGATCTAATGAAGCAGACACATACAAAATAAAAGTGCAGCATACTCTATATAAGTTGTACCGTTTCCTCCACTTCTTAAGTCGCTGAAAATATTCCTCAAGGCTTTCAGAATCTCAACCACTCAGAAGCAAAAATACCCTTACACCGATCCTCAACGCTATGACCCGCACTCATCCCCCTCAAACCTACCACCTTCTACACCCATGCCAACATACACATTCAGAAACCAACTATGTCCAGCCGCGCCGCATCGCGCGTAAGCGCGCGGGAACCTGGTCCCACTTCGCATCCACCCACACAGGTGTATATATATACAATCTGCGCGCAGGTCTCGCGCTCAACTCGCCCCAAGACTCCTCTCGACGAGCCTCCCTTGTACACGGCGCGGCGTGGGAACGTCGGCCAGGCTCCCCATATACACGTATACCTTGCACGCGCGGCGCCGTGCGGCGCGCGCCTCTGGAAGGCGGAGCGACGTCGCGCGTCGCCGTCGTGTTCCCACCCCCGCCCTCCGCGCGCTCGTGCGAGCGACGTCGAGTGCCGGCCGCGAGGAGTGGGGCGACGAGGCGCGCGCGAGCCAGCAGTTTCCGACGGGACGTCGCGCGCGACGCCACGCGACGAGCGCGATTAATCGAGACGTACAAAGCCCGACGACGCCGACGACGAGGAGGAGTTCTATCGCATGTGTACGGGTGCAAAATCGGTAGGAGATCGAGGGCGATCGCAACGCGCGACGAGCAGCTGTGGGCAGTGCAGTGCGTTTGCCGATTTTGAGGATCGAACCGATTTGTCGCGCCGGTCGATCGTTTGCTCGACGAGCGGGTAATGGCGAAACGCTAGTAAGCATACGGGTGAAAAGAAAATAAAGAAGAAGAAGATCGTTCATTTTGCAGGTAGAAAATTGGTACGACGTAAGTGGTAGAATGTATGGAGCTTGAGCAGTGGACTTTAGGAAACTGATAATTTGTTGGTACCTCTTTTTGCTCTACGAGAGAATTGTAAGTGTTGGACGTATTATTTTGCGAAAGATGACGGATCGACGTGGCTGAGATTTTAGTAGCGCGCGTCGAGATGCAGCTGCACGATAGAGAAACTAACCGGCAATCAAAGATTTGACGACGATTCCGGGCATTCTTGCGATTTTCATTCGATTTTATGATAACAGTGACCGAAGAATTTTTAACAGTTCGGTAGTATTGAATTAGGTGAAGTGTCGTTTTTTTTCTTTTCAAAAAAAAAAATAAGAAAACGAATTTGTGTCGTCGAAAAGACGAAGAAAGAAGATTCGGCGTTGCAAGCCAGAGTTCATCAGATTAGCGAGTATCACGCAAGAGCCTTGTTGAGGTTAGTTTCCTACATGTAGAAAAAAAGTAAAATGAAATCCGAAAGCGTTGATTAACATCGCGAGATACGCGGAATTTGATTGAAAAGCGACAAATAAGCGTGAAAATCGCTTAATCGCCTTGGCGATATTACAAATTAACGCGCCCGCACGTGTTATCTATACACCTGTGCAGTATACGTAGGCGCGTGTGCACGAGCGTGGGCGCTAAAGCCCTGAGCGCAAGCTTTAAATAATCAAACGGATCGAATTGGTACGCACGAGTAAACCCTTAAATTCGCGCTATCTTTTAATTGAATTTCACGGAAAAACCTCCATAACGAGTTAGCGGTGCGAGCATGTATACACTCGCGTATTTCGCTCTTCTCTCTCTCTCTCTCTCTCTCTCTCACTCTCTCTCTCTCTCTCTCTCTCTCACTCTCTCTTTCTCTCCCTCACACGCGCGCCGCGCGCTCTTTCAGCCCCCGCCGGTTTTGAAACGCGAGCGCGCGCGCGAGAATCAAACTTTTCGCGCGCGCGCTCGCAGCGAGCCGCAAACTACTAAAAAGGGGGCGGAGAAACGGCGAGCAGGAGGAGGTTAAAAAAAACAAAGGAAGGAAATATCGGGCGCTGACCGCGTAATTGTAATCATGACATAGGTTTGCCAACAACGAAAGTTTTGCCGACGCGCGTTTCCGCGGCGAAACTTCCCGTAACGAGATAACATCGTCGAAAGCTTCGAGGTGAGCGCGAACGACGAAAGGGAGGCGAAGGGAGAAAGAGCGGGAGAGAGAGAGAGGAGGAAAAAGTGAGTAAACGAGAACAGCAGTGCGGGAGAAAGATGGAATATCTTTTGTACTCCTATCTCTTCTTCACTCGGCTTGTCTGTGGTATTGAAAGAATTTTAAACATTTTTTTAATCATTTTTATTAAACTACGTTATTAGTAAACTACGAGTTATTTTAATTAAAACGGGTTGTTTAAATTTCTAGCAACATGATAAGAATTGCTGCGAAGTAGATTACCATGCCTATTAAAATATTTAATTAGGATGACAATTTAATAAATATATTATTATTTTACAAATTGTCATATCAACGTTTCGTAGCCTATGTAAAAAGTGATTAAAGCAAACACTAAGCACTGAAATTATTAATATAATATAAAAGGAAATAATAAATATATAAATAACATCTAGTTAACCCGTTAGTGCCGTATGCATCCTGGAGAATACATTAATTTTTTAAGTTTTCTAAAATTTTTATATAATAAACTAAAATTTTAGCAATATGAAAATGTATCCATCAGGTCGAAGGGAACTATTTTCTATCCCGTAAAGGGGGCCAAAATCATTTTCAATTACAATATCACGAGAAAACGAAAAAAGAAGTACAAAAAGAACTTTTATCGCACGAATACTCTAGTTAAAAGCTAAAAAACATTTCTGAATAATTTTCTGAAGTTTTTTTTCAATATTTTGAGAGTGTTGGACTTAACGGGTTAATTGATTCTGCTCTATGAACTTTAATTATAACATTAATTTTCGGCAGGTAATACGTAATAGAAATAATTTAGCTTTAGAATTTGATTCGTATTTCAATATTACAAGTAGTTTCAGTGACGCTAGTCGAAATGTAGTCAGATCTTGAATTATCTACTCGTTTAAGAAAAGCATCGATTTTCAAGCATTTATACTGAAATTCACTTATTTTATATAAAGCTTATAATTCATACCGTTCAAAAATCTCCCTTATGAACTTCGAAGTCTTGTTCTGAGGTACATATAAGTAAAATAAGATTTATAATCGCTGTCGAAGTTTTATAATAGCTCGTATTACAATCAATAGACTATTTAGAATTATGAATAGGCATATCGTAAAAATTGTGGAAACTTCAATGTCTTATTACAAATAAAGAAATAACGCATGACTCAATTTAAGCAGAATATTTTCTAATGTACATAAAAACATTTAAGATTTGATATATTAATACAAAAATTAGTTTACAAAGAATAAGTTCAAGTTTTAAGAATTAAATTTTATTGAAGGAAAATTGAAGTTAATTAAAGAAACAGTGTCGACTAGCAATGTATATGATATGTGAAGGTTCATCATTAATGGTAAATTTAATGTTCAATTAAATTAGCAATGTAATATGATATTACTGTAAAAATTTGATATTAATATGTAATATCATGCACTATTCTGTATAAAAAATATATCGTTACTTTACAAAAATGAAAGAGTGTAGTTAATAAATAAATCATTCAAAAATTGTTTAATTCCTGCGCTAAGAAAACTTCAAATATAAATATTAGTTAATTGCCTGGTAACATACACTTGGTACTATTTTAGATTATTTTTCTTATCTATAGCACTTTTCTCATTATAAGTTGACATAATATTGATAAAGTGTATCAAATAAAATGTTTCAATTGTATTTGCTTTGCTTTTGTCGGTTACTTTTAATTAATTTGAACATTATAAGCATGAAATAATAAAATTTATAATTGAAACGTCATAATTTTCACTTGTAAAAGCCGATCAAAATTTCTTTTATATCTCAAATTTCTAATCACTATTTCTCTATAACGTGCTCCCATGTACTATTGAATTATTTAGAAATTTTGATATTACGAATTTTCTTACATATTTCCTCGCACTATAGCAATGCGTCTTTTCAATTCAACGTTTTCTCGACGATTCTTGCCACTTCTTTTAATCCTCCTGACGTTTATTAGTTTACGCGTCAAGATATCGGATTTTACCTCTGGGGCGAGAAGTTAAAATATTTACGAACAACAGCGAAGCAACATGCGCGTGCCTGTATGAATGAAGATTCATGGAGAGAGATTATTTATGCCAACTAATAGTACTAGATAATTTAAGGCGAATAACGCGTTGTATATCTTTACAAATAAATTTCAAACATTATTAATATTTCGATAAATCCATTAAGTAATCGCTTAATATTTAAAACTAAACTGAATGTTTATCTTTGACTTAGGTAGTTAAACAGTTTTTACATATAATAGGGTATTTTGAAAATATTTTGAAAGGTAGTAGTACTCATAAACTGTGCCGCACGATATTTCAAAGTAGAAAATTAAAAATGTTATGACTGTAAGTTTTGATTAACTCGATACTTTTAGGGAATCTTCATAACGTGATTAATTAGTTTTTGAATGAGAACAACCAAAAATAATAAAAAATTTAAGAATAATAATACTTTTAATTAGTGAATTTCATGAAAATTTATAAAAATATAATAAGTTACAAATTTGTAATACAATAAATTTAAAATTAAATAAAATGTTAAACTAAATTTCCTTATTTTTTATAATTTGTGCTCGTTAGAAGAATAAATATATTTTCAACTCGGTTCATAAAATATGACGTCTGTAATTGTAGGTTTTAGTGCATAAATAACAACAGCGGTAACATTTTCATTTTTCTGTTTCGAACGATTATGCGTCATTGAAAATAGGAAAGAAGTTCTGTCACCTCTTATAAAACGTTTATATTATTATCCTATTTTATGTAAATAGTGTTTTTAATACCTAGGTAAAAAAGATAAATTTTAATTGAACTTATAGAATACTTAATTTGATTTTTTAAATTTATCTGCGGTTGGCACCTACCAAAATATGATATTCTAACGTTTTTTATAAATTCAAAATAACCTTTTTTCAGTACTAAAAAATATTTGATTAAAGCAAATATTTTTCAAAATAAATTGATATACATTCTACACGCTATGTTGCAAATGTCAATTTGTGATTCGGATAAAAAGTGCGAAACGCGCAAATCAAAACGCGTGATGTTAAATAATTGGAATAAAAATGAATTGAGATATTTATTCGACAGTGATGTGAAAATATTGTATAACTATAAAACGTGTAACTAAAAAAATAAAGAAAAATCACAAATATTCTATTTTTAAATATTCGATCAAAAAAGCCACAATAAAATGTATGTGTTAAAAGCAATACTCATTGATATTTTTCAACAATAAAGTGCTAAATACATCATTTTCAATTTTATTTGATTTTCTTATAAATTTACAATTATCCCAAAAAATGGATTTAAACCAATAACTTGTGTCATTTTTTAAAAATTCAACAAAGGTAACATATTACAAAAGTATTATTTATAGTATCTTTAAAGTAATTGATTATGTACGCGTTAAGTTAAAAAGTTTATAGAATATTATATTTCATTAATATTATTTCTATTAAAACTTCATTATAGATTTAATTAGGCCTATCTCTTTCCGACGAGCCAGTGTTAAATTTAGATAATCAGCTTAAGTATTTAAAACTCAAATATAATAAATGAAACGGAAATTCTTTTTTAATTTTATTGATTGTCTTTAGATCTTTTTGTTTAGCCATAATACAAACTTGTATATATCTTGCTTTGCCGCAAGGTTTTGAGAGTGAAACTGATCGGATTGGAGTCTGAGATTTTATTCTGCTCAAAATACATATAATTAGGCTATATGTGTGTGGTAATTTGGAAAATAAAATTATAGCATATTCAAACCATATTTCATGATAAAATTCTCATAAAATTGAATAATTCTGGCTGGAATAAACTGTAACTTTGGTCAATAATTTTGCTCTTCAAATTCCCACATTCATACCCTAATTATTTTTATTTTGATAACGATAAAACCTCAAAAACTTTAATCCGATCAGTTTAACTGTCAAAACCTTGCGACAGAACGAAAAATATACAAGTTTGTATTATAGCCGAAAAAACCACTGCTAACTGCTTTAGCAAAATGCTTTCCCAAAGAGAGATCTTGAAAAATTGAGTTTGACAATTTTATGATGGAAATTCACTTTAAATAAAATAATGCTTAAAACTAATTCATTTATGACAAAAGCGTGTAAGTATTGACAGTCTGAGAAAATTTAAAAATTTGAAACAATTTTTAACGTATCTTCATAAGACATAATTCGAGTAAATTTCCGTTTGTTTACAATTTTTTTTAAATTAATATTTTTTTTCTTCCACAATATAGCTTTAAGATGAGTGTTAGATATACAAATTATAAGGAAATCACGTCCTCTCTTTCAAAACATAAATATATTTAACAAGATTAACGTATAAAAAAACAACAAATATTTCGCGTTTTTAGAAAATTTTTTGAAACTTATATTTTAAATTTTATTGCTAAAATAGTATTACGATAATTCATAGATATATAAAATCAACAAAAATAACGTCGTTTTTATAGAAACGTTCATATTTTTAATATGTTTAACGTATAATAAGCAATCATTTTTTCCCCGCTTTTTAAAATTTTTTTAAAATTTATATTTTTATTTTTCTTTTACAATAATAACTTGAAAACAATTGTATGATACATTAATTTAAAGGAAATTACATGCACTTTATGAATATGTACATATTATTAACATATAAGGCGCAAAATTTTAAAAAAATTTTTTCAATTTTTCCATATTTTTTAAAAGTAATATTTTTATTAAAAATGTATTTTTATTATCCAATCAGCTCCAAAGCCTAAGCAGTTCTAAGTTGAGCAATACATATTTTATGACTGCAAATTTCAGCTCCTAACATGCTTCCCTTGAAGAGTTATCGTGGCACAATTTTTTTCCACAAACACACATATCATACATAAATACATACATACATACATATGTACATACGTACATTATAAACCTATTTTTCTGACTGAGGAATCTTGAAAACATTAAAATTCATCAAAATGTCTGCTAGAAAAATTTTTATCATCACAAAGCTTTCTCTTTGAGAAAGCAAAAATCATACCCATTAAATGGTAATTTTTTATATACGTATACCAATTACTTAGAGACGCCGTAACTGATTTGGAATATTACTTTTATTTTTTTATTTGAAAGAGCGCGGTCCTAAGGTGATCTCATCAAGAGTCAGTATCCGATTACTCTTATTTTTTTAGTAAAACGACAAAACTTTTTTATAAATAGGACTGGTTTTAAAATATAACTTTCTTAAAAAGTAATAAATAGCCCTTTTATGAATGAGTCATATTAATGAATTATGAAATATTGGCCTGGCTATCAAATATTTATCAATGTCGTTTTAGAAAAGTCAACGTTAAACTGATTATTTGAATTTCATTTACAATTTTTTTTAGTTGGCATCATGATTAATACATTTTATTTAAATTTTAATTACAAGTAACAAAAAAAGTAATAAGAAATGCATTGCTCTTTAACAATTAATAACTTTGCAAGGAATTAATATTTTTATTTGAAACAAAGCAGAAATTAAGTTATTTCTGTCTTCTTTTACGTACTTATGAATTACTTTTCTGAGTAAAAATTTGTAGAGTTACGATCTGAAGTAGAGGTACATTTTTTCGTTGAAAAATAGGTATTTGGGACATAATTGGGTATAGCTCGATAATATGGACTCATTAGCCAATACGACGGGTACTGGGATTCATTTTTAGGTACCAGAAAACGCGATACGTACTTCGTACACCCTTCTTGTTAATACAAGTCAAAGTGATTTATTTATTTATTTAGCTCTCTAATTTACTTGATGATCCTGATAAGTTATTGAATTATAATATAAAATCTACACTTTAAAAATGGTTAAAGATTTACAATGGATAAAACTATTTATGATTGAATGTCTGGCACCTTGAAAAAAGCCAAAATTATTTATGTACATAGGTTAACTATTCATTGCTGCCTTAGAAGTAGTAGAAGTAGAAGTAGTTGTACAAATAGTTCACGTATATATCTAGTAAAATATAATAATAGGTAACTTGTAAACGATTGCTTATTCAATAATTAAATAAGTGATGTTTTAGCAATGAATTTAGAATTTAGTTAATAATAGCCACGAGTATGTGAAACATTTAAAAATACAATGAAAATATAAACTAATCTGACTTTTAACTTTACGGGTGAAAGTGAAAAGGTCGACTAAGTAGTGTCCCCGCTATTATATACAAAATTAAAACGATATATTAGTCTAACTAAAAATAGTATATATAAGGTTGAACATAAGGAACATTACTGCAAAGTTTCAATATTATTGATTAATTTGACTTCGAATTATATATCGAAAACACCATGAAATTTCACATGTGTCCCGTATCCCCAACCCAACTTTCTCTGACGTTATTTAAAATTTTTATTACGAAATTATGCTTGAAGAGAAATGTAGGCAGCAGATTTTTAATTTCTTACTGCTTATTTTAAGTTATTAAATAGATCAAGTGTAATATTTTAAATTACATGCTATGAGTATTTAAAAAGACCCAAAATCTATCTCTTGATTTTGGTGTTTCGTGTGTCACGTCCTTTTAAATTTATTTTAAATATAATATAAAGATGTGTAAATTGATTATCGATGCTGATTATATTTGTTAATTTAAGCATTCCTTTTAATTTATTGATGATTTTATTCTATTATCGTTTTATCCCGCGTACTCTAATTGATGTTATGTGCGTTCTGTGCCATAAGTAAATATACATCAAGAAATTTAAAAAAAAACTTCAAAAACAAGTTTATCGTGTTAAACAATACAAGAATACATTTTTCGCACTCGCATCGCCACAGCAATCTTGTCAAGTCATTATCGCTGTGCATAGAGTTGAAGCAAACAAACATAACGTTAACCTCTTCAAAAATTTGAGTTTTTGAAGAAAAAAAAAACTTTGGTTGGTTTCAAATAAAATAATTTAAAACAAAATTGACTTTTCTCTTCAAAATTTTTAATTTCTCTCAAGTTTTTAACTTTTTAAAACTGCGTTGCACTTAATCAAGGGAGAAACCTATCTTAAACATTTCCTGAAAGTTTTAAGGAAAATGGTTGAAAATTTGATTTTTAGGCCTGCAATAAGTGAATTTTGACTTAGTACGTACTCTGGTATAATCTTCGAATAGTAACTTTCTGTTCGTTGGGTGAATTCAGCTTTAGATCCTCCTCAATTTTTGCATTTTTATGCATTTTTAAGTAAGTGCAATTTATTTTTTGGTTTTACAATTATAATTTTAAAATTGTACAGCATTTATGAATTTCCACTTTTTTAGAATTAAACACCGGCTTGCCCCCTTAAGGAGACCGATATATCTTTAAATTCTAAATTAATTGTTGATACATATTAAGATAAAAATAAATCATTCATCATATATTAAACCATTTCTAAAGATGAACTTGAATACATTTAATCAAAATATAACAGAAAAGCATACTTTATTAAATTAAAGATCATTAAGTGCCATTGAATAGCCATAATGGAAATCTAAAGAATTATTTATTTTTCTGTTATATTTTGATAAAATATATATAAGTTTAAAATAAAGCTTTCCTGATAGAAAAAGAAGCGAGGTGGATAATCAAACTATTAATTTACACCTAGATTTCTAGCTAAAAATAAGCTACACTTTAAATGTGATCTGGCTAGTAAGTAGATTAAAATATACTTTTAACGAATATTAATATACCTAATCTATTTTCAATTTGTCTATCAATAACAGTATGCTTGTATCGAAGACGTAGGCGGTAGCTGTGTCTAGTTAGTTAGCTAATGGCCGTTGACGATGCTGCGTAGTGTGTCTTGTAATTTTCGCTTC
Source organism: Gastracanthus pulcherrimus (assembly GCA_949152435.1). NCBI lineage: Eukaryota > Metazoa > Arthropoda > Insecta > Hymenoptera > Pteromalidae > Gastracanthus > Gastracanthus pulcherrimus. The sequence continues at coordinate 149,850,003 of OX424574.1, read as the reverse complement.
CAAGATGTATGGTACTGTTTTAAGATGATTACTAGGTATTTTAAGGATTTTCAAGAAACTGTTAGTTTTTTATCAGCTCCGTAACACCACACTTTATTATTTACAGACCTGTGTGCACATTAAAAGGTGCATATTATAGGTTTGGTAAGTGTATTTAGATACGTTCATGTATAATCTCAAACTCACTGTAATTCTACAATAAAAATATCCTACGGACCAAAGATACTGCACATATTTGACCTATTTATTGTATGAAGTGTGCTGATATTAATAACTAATGTTATTGAATATTATGTAAAAATATTATATTTGTCGTATTCAATCGCAAGATTTTAAATATTTTGCTTCGTAAAATAGCACTTATAAGTGTAGACGTCAAAACAAAAATTGAGTATATGTAGGCAGGACTAGGGACGACAACGTATATGTTACCTATCTTCCATAAATACCCAGGTAAACCTCGACATTAATTTCTTCGATCACTAAGATGATATCTCTAAACAGTATCATACACATAGATACCGAATCGGGCCCTAAACTTGCTCATCTTCGTCGACTTGATTTTCGATTGTCACGTGGATACTAAAAACTCACGAAAAGCGCTTTGCTAGATAGAGTATGAGTGATAAACCACGATCCTAACCTAGAAATGATTCGATCGCAATAGCACGATATAGATTAATTTGTAATACATTTTTATCTTTTGTTTAAAATTATCCATATCTTACCTAGAGTACAGCTTAAAATCATGTCGCTGTTAACGAGTTTCCAGCTAATAACTTAAGCAGAAGCTAACTGGTTTTTGAAAATCTAGCTGGGTTATGAATCTAGATATTCATAAACAAAACACCAAACTAACAATAAATAATGATGTATAATTAATGACAATATTCCGTTTTGCCTTTTTACTTCTACGATTTTTAAATAAAAAATTTATCATACATTATACAAAAATACCGCATTTCTCTAAAAATGTATGTACTTTATATAAAATAAAAAAAAATAAAAAAAAAATTTTAATAATGAATTATGTTTATATATTTTCTGACTAAAAATTATATAGAACATATAAATAACGCCCACAGAAAAATGATTCTTTTCGAATGTGCCGGGGTGAAAATTAGTACCATCTTCCGTCGTATGACCTAAGCGGTGTTCTTTAATTGAAAATATGTAAAAATCTATCAAAATCTCCACTTAGGTTATATTATGACTGTAGGTTTCACTATTTTTCACCCCGGCATATTCGAAAATAATAACCTTGCGCTAAGTATATACGGTTTTAGTCAAATTTCTATGACTACATATTTACGAGTTTAAGAATACGAATAATTATCTTCGTCTATACGTAGTTATAAATCTAAAAGAACACACACTACCATTCCAGAAATGTAATACCATCAACTATTTTTCTAATTTCCTTCTCTCCACACGCGAATTTCGCAAATTGCAATACTCTACCTAGAACGGCGAGGATACCGAAAGAAAAAGAACCAAAATTAGATCACCGCTACATACGTTTTATCCCGTACGAGAGGGGTAAAAGAAACAAAGCTCACGAAATATATCGAAGGATGTAGCCCGAGTAAAGGTTAAAAAAGGCGCAGAAAGAAGAGCGAGAAAATGAAAAAGCGAGAGAGAGAGAGAGAGAGGGGGGGAGGGGGGAGGGTAAGAGCGGAAGTAACAGAGGGAGCGAGCTAGGAGAGTAAGAGAAAAGTTCGGAATGCGACTATTTGGCACGGGCGTAGTCGTGCGCCCGAAGGCGGCCGAGCTTATGCGCGAGCGCGCGAACGAACGAACGAGCGAACGGCAGGCAACAGCAGCCGGGGAATCGTTTTAAACTACCGCCCACTTCGCATTCCTGATTTCAGTTAGGTGCCATGTTTATTTCATTTTGCATCGCGCGCCGTGAGAGCCACGAATGCTTCTCACCCTCCCCCCGGGCTACGTACATCCTCTCCGCGAGCGAGCTGGCGCCACTTCCATCCTCCGCTTTCTCGCGGGCTTTTTGGCTCTTGCGCGTTTGTTTGCTCGTTGTTGTTGTTGTTGTTGTTGTTGTTGTTGTTTCTTTTCCTCCGCCGTCGCCGCTGCTCTGCAATACCTTTGGCTAACGGAAAAAAGAAAAAATACCTGGCTAGGAAATGCGATTATTCGCGAGAAGACGCGACGATGCCAGTGTCCCCGGACCAATAAGCAACTGCACTTCCTTCTGCGGGCCGCGCTCCATTTGTCACTTGGCTTACTTGCCTCTCGGCTCTCTGTGCGTAGCGCTTGCTTTTTCTCGATCTCTGTCGCCGGTCGCGATGCGCGTCCTTTTATGCCCGGGAGTTGGTGTCGCGACGATAAATTCTTGTTAACGCGCGTTTTTTTGGCTCGGTTCTTTTCCTTTTTTTTTCTTCGCTCCTTTGTAATTACACTTATCGGCGAGCGTTATTAACGGCATTCCTCTCGGGAGGAATGGTTTGTCGGGTACGTGCGGGATGCGCGAAATTGATTAGGGTTAGAATTTTGTAACTTTATTTGATGTCAGTGTAATTTTGGTAAATTGTGATTAACACTGGCTTGATTCTGGTGAGAAGATTGTTTACGTATCTTTCATCAATTTTAATAAGATTGAACAAATTTTCGTAATTAAATTTAATTGATTTAATAAAATAATTTAGTTAAAATTTAACTAAATTTAATTAATTTAGTAAATTACTCAATTTTTTAAAATTAAATACTGACTTTATTGCAAAATTGCCATTGCTATTTTGTAGAAAATGAATACTTAATGATTGCATACTAAAATTTAATAAGCAGTGTCAATTTGTTATACCAGGATGAATAACATTATTATCGATCATCAATATCAATTATCAAAGAGATTACTTCATAATGAATTAATTCACCTATATATAAAATAAAGCTAATACTAAATAGATAAAACGTTTCATTTCGATATTAACTAATCATGTATTATTCAATCTCTAACATAATAATTAGAAGAACTAAGAGCATACATTTTATGATGATTAATGTATCATCGCAGCATTTAATTAGCCATTCCCACATTCTGAAATAAATCGATTATAATTATTAGTAATTTTTTGTAAAATATGTGAATTTGTTATAATGTAAAATAATTATTTACTTCTAAAGGCTTTTAATAAATTAGAACTATTTATTCCATTAGCTTAATAAGTTGAATATATTTAGCACAATATATTTTAAGATAAATTTAACATTTCACAATCTACAGATTTAACTATTAATTCTTAATTTTTCATGTTTAATTAAAAACATAGTGAATAATACTTTTCTTGGTATTAGAATATGCTACACAAATTTATTTTGTAACTGACACTGGAAAAATTTAGTTGTGCAGAGTTCGCTTGTTTCCCGAGTGAGCCGGTAGTTTAAGTGCTTGAACTTCATTATAAAAGATATCTATTTATAAAATTCCAGACATATAGGTAGTTAAGCACAATAAATCACATGTATTACCTTTAAATTAACTAGCAGAATGTGTGAGGCATAAACGTTTATATTAAAATTTTGATTTTAATAAATCATAGAATTGTGAGCTGCATAATGCCGTTTCTATACCTAGTGGTAAAGCAAGAGACTGATCAAGTAAGCTGTAGTGTAGCTGGTCAAGATCTACTAAAATTTATCATGAAATCATCCAATATTATAAAAACCATTTTATTATAAAATATTTGTTGTTAAATAATTGTGTAAAACACCGATTATGTTGTATTTTAGTATAAGATAATTCAATATTCTCAAATTAAAAATAATATGCGTCATGTTTGACGTATTGCCTGAAATTTTTTTGAATGCCAAAGTTTAAATGAAAAATTGTAGTCAAGTCTGGATAACTTTCTCAAAAAGAAAGTTTTGTGACGATGAAAATTCTTTTTTGTATTTTTTCGTATACGCATTTTTATGCCTTGGGGAATATGATCATACTAGTGTTAAAAAATGTATGTGTGTGCGTATGAGCATGCATGCGTGCGTGAGTGTATGTGCGCGTGCGCGTGCACGCGTGCGTGCAAAATTTGTACAGATGATTGCTAGTATTACCCGGTCTGCGACTAAAAGTTTCAGTAAAATTGGCCGGTTAAGTTTTTTTTAGTCCTTTTTCAAAATTTTAAAATATTAAATAACGGTTTTTTGAACGTTCTTTAATGTAGGAATAGTTTACAGGACACGAATTACAGGATATGTCGTTTTTCATTTGTATTACTGTGTAATGAGTTTTTAACATTTGTATCTCGAAACTATCTCATAAAAGTCAGTGAAATTTTTACTGAATATTATTTTTCTATAGGAATATTCCTGTAAAATTTCAAGTGATAATACTTTTTGATTTTTAAGAAGAAAAATAAAGTGTCAAAAAATAGTGCCTACATTGTGCAACTAGTGAGAGAAAATTGGCTTTTTCTAAGCCAAGATGACGATTGAGCACGAGTGCAAGTTAAGGGCGCTACAGGCACCCAAGATATACACGCGTACTCAAATCATTATCTGAGTCTGAAAAAGCTTCCCCCCCCCCCCAGTTACACACCGTATTTTTTGTAATTAGTGCATGAATTGGCACTTTTTTATGCATGCAAGGCAGATGGGGAATTGGGAATTTTGAGTCGTTCACCATACCAATGAAAATAAAACAAAAACAGTAACTTACACTTTTATTTTAATTTTCAAAGTTTTCAACAAATTTTTAAATTTTGAAGGAATTTATTTTTTACTTTTCGTCCCACTATTCGAAGACGCTCGAAATTCTCAATTTTCATGCACGTGTTATAAAAAGCATTTTTTGGACAACGATAACTTTCGTTATTCGTTAGGCGTTGGGTAGATTAGTTGTATATTTTTGAGCCGATCACAATCTTCTGAGATATTAGAGGTTATTCAATTTTAAAAATATTATTTTACCCTATATAAATCACGACATCTATTACTTTCATTGTGATGAATTTTTTTTAGTTATTCTGTATTAGATGATCATCAGTATTCTTCACATAGTCAAAATGTATTATATGGTAATTCTACTCAATATGGCCTGAGTGTCAAATATGGTCCACCATGACTATTGCAGCTGTTATGCGATTTAACCGGTAAATAGCGGGTGAATTATATAAATAAATATGATCGCAGTAGAAGCTTTTTGATCAGAAAATTACCGCAAATAATATTATTTCATTATTTTTAACCCCTTTCGATACAAACATTTGTTTTTTATTAATGATTAACGAACGAAAAATAAAGGTGGGCCATATTAAGTATACGGGAAACTCAATATGTCAGTTTTTGTGCTACTTTTTAATATTCAACCGGTCTAATAGAAATTTATTATTACTTCAACTGTGGTAAATACTCAAAGCATACAAAGGTCATATTGGGTACACTTACCTGACATATTATATATATGTAGCTACATATTGATTACAGTATAATTGATATCACTTTGAGAAAGCATAGTGCCAAAGCAGTTGGTAGCATTTCTTTTAGACCAGAGTTGTCATTATCTACTCACATATGCTTAGAGTAATGTGACAATATTTATTAAGAGAACAAACAAATACACCTTTAAATTTTAAATTAATTGTTAATATATTTTGAGGTAAAAATGAGTTTTTCGTCATATATTACCTATTTTATGCCATTAAATTTGAATGTCTTATCAAAATATAACACAAAAGAAATTTTTGAACTTTCTTATAGTCCTTAGGTAAGAATATACAGGTTTTCATTATAGCCGATCAAAGAGACCTAAAGACCATAAAATAAAACTTAAAATAAATTTTCCGTTATATTTTGATATAACATTCAAAAACTCATTTTTACCTTAAAATGTATTAACAATTAATTTAAAATTTAAAGGTGAATCTGTCCCCTTAACCCATTTCTTCCCAAGCGGCCATTTTATAGTCGATTGGTTTTTTGCCTAAAAAGTTGTCGAAAAAAAAAATAATAATAACCAATAGCACTTTTCTGAAGTAAAATTGTCCGCTTTTTCCGATTCTGAAGTCAGAATTTTGAAATTTTTGATGATAAATTTCAAAATTGCAGTTTTAGGCAAAAAACCAATTGACTATAAAATGGCCGCTTGGGAAGAAATGGGTTAAAGGGGGCAGGCCTGGGTTAAACCCAAAAATAGACTTTAATCTACAAGTCCAAAATTTTTTTTATGTTTATTGCATGTTTATTACATGTATTACAAAAAGAGCGGAGCACTTTTTCGTTAAAATGTTTTTTCTTATTTTTTTTGGAGATCCAAACATTTTTTTTTTTTTAATTTTGATATTTTTTAAAAAATTGATTGGATTCCAAAAAAAAGTAATAAAAAAAATTTTAACGAAAAAGTGCTCCGCTCTGTTTGTAATATATGTCAAAAGGAATCGAATAACCGGCGAAAAAATAAATTTCGTTCACCACGTCACCTTGAATCGTGTGAGGGTCAAAGTTTCTTTAATAAGTATGGTATTGAAAACAGTGATTTATTGTGCCGTTTTGGGTCAAGATTCTGAGGTTTTACAACGGTAAAATTTAAGACAATATTGTGTTTTGATAGCATAAAAATTTTCAGATTGATTGATTTTAAACATAAAAAAGTTTTTTGGACGCGTAAAAAAAAGTCTTTTCTTGGGTTTTACCCAGGCCTGCCCCCTTAATCAAGTAACTTAATTATTTTTTAAAATAGTACCTTTTTACTCCTTCTGAACAATAATATGCTAATATATAATAATCATTTAATCCTTTCGAAACAATTTCTAATTTATCATATTGAATCTGCTAAAAAATTCGGAAAAACTTTACAAGCAATGTTTGTCATTTACAGATACAATTTCATACTCCTTATTAAATTAAATCTTCCAAAAATGTTCTTATTTCTTATTATGTAGACTCAATTCTACAAAATTCAATAAGCACAGGTAAGCACACTACATAAGTAAGGCAGCAATAAATGCCGAAAAACTCATCCTCTCCAAACTCATTTCGCTGGCTCTTGATCGACAAAAGCTTCCGAATCGCTGATAAGATGAACAGTACCAGCATTGCAAATTGTTCGGCGCATCAGCTGGCTGCACATTCAACAACTTCTCCCAGCCACACTCACTCTCGTCGCCCCCCCCCTCCTGTACCTCTGCCGCACACACAGACACACATGCACACACTCTCGAGCTACTCCACTCGCCATCATCGCATTAAACCCGAATATGTATCGGCTGGCACGAAGTGCAACAGCCATAGACAAATTGGCTGAAGGTGCAAAACAACAATCAGCCCCGTGTATACACATATATATGTGTACACACCTCTCTCCCTCTCTCTCTCTCTCTCCCACTCTCTCCCTCTCTTTCTCTCTTGCTCATAGATGTATATCGAGGGGGTGCGCGTAACGACCGCGATTTGCGCTGTTTTGCATGCTCAGAGCGGGGTATACGGGCTGGCAACAGCAGAGCGACCACGCGCGCAAGAGAGAGAGAGAAAGAGAGGTGGTTAGGGCGGAGAAAGTCAGCGGTGTATCGTTTAGCACGCGATCTTCTCGTAATTTTGCGTCCGCGAAGCCACGCGATCTATCCTCGCATCCCCGCGTGCACGCTGCAGTGTGCGCTATCTGCCGTGCGCGCGGGCGCGTGTTGTGCCGTGCGGCGAGCTTTCGCCCCGGGGGGATTATTCTCGACTTCGCGCGTGGCCGCCGGGCGTTTACGCCTTCCGTGGCTTAAACGCTCGAACGTCCGGTGCGCGCCCGCCGCGCGAGGTTTTCTATTTTTTAATGAAGAAAGTACTTTTTGACGGCTCGCGTATTATTAGGCCGAGAGCCCCCTTTTTAGTTGGAGTTTTACAAGCGCGTGTACACGCCTCGTTGTTGGCTTAAAGTGTCTGTAGTGGCTGGCATATGCGGGATTTGTTTTGACGCGTGATGGATCGTGGGCGGGAGGCGACGTGGTTTGCATTCACTTGCTGTACATTGAGAATTTGGATGAATGGTTTTTTATGTGATTTGAGATAGTTTTTGAGCGTTGATGTGTTATTGCGATTGGGAACTTGCATGAAAAAGTCCATTTGGTCCGTCGGATAGAATATCGAAGAATAATCGACACGTATTTTTTCATTTTTCAAATAAATGATTATAAACAAAGATATAGTAGGTTGAAATGTCGTGTGATGTCACAATACCGCAGTATATAGATACACTGCGATAGGATATCATGACGTCCAGCGACATTTCAATCTATTATATCGTTGTTTATAATCATTTATTTGAAAAAAAAAGAAAATACGTGTCAATTATTTTTTGATATTCTATCTGACGGACCTAGTGGATTTTTTCATGCAAGTTTCCTATTATATATCGATTTTCAGAATCTGAAGCGTACAGAAAGATGAATAAATACTTCATTTGTGACTTTTATACAAAATTGTTACAAAAAAATTAAGGTACTATAAAATTAATTACTATATGAACGATTTAAAATGTTTTGAAGCTGTTGAAATTTATCATATTCGAAGGTCTTCATCAATATTTGACACTAACATCTTTCTTGACACTAACATCTTTCTTTACACTAACATCTTTTTGTGACACTAACAACCGATAATGAATTACAGTTTTCTTTAATTGCTGATGATTATTAGAATAAATATTTAGATTTTTCTTAAGTATTCATGGGCAGGAATGCATTTATTATTCAAATTAATAAAGTAAAATAGCAATCTGATATTAATCTACTGAAAAGCTCCATTTTTTAAGTTAATTATTATCTTTCATATTTGGACAATGACTCAAACAAAACTTCTGTACAGACAATTAAATAATTGACACTTTCTTTAATAAAAGGGACATGTAATGGTGTTGATAACATCTAATTAATGTCTTATAGATTATTACATAAATATATCACTCAGTCATTTATATCACAGAATAATAAATAACGCTTGAATGCCATTAGCATGGTTACACGTTAATTCGAACATATAGAATATAACTTAATTTCATATTCAGCTAATATATTATTTTTCAGATAAAACAAATTATATTAAAAAATATTTAACTAAGAAAATAAAATAAATTTAAATTTAAATATAAAATTTAAATATAAAATCCAGAACGGAAATTGAGTATTTTATTATTCTTTTATAAAATTTTAATATGACCATGGTGTCGAAATTATTCAGCACTTTCGGCGATGTAATTCATATTTAGAGATATATATATATATATATATATATATATATATATATATATATATATATATATATATATATATATATATATATATATATATATATATATATATATATAAATGTAAGTACTGATGAATAGATAAACAAATATTAAAGCATTTGTAGTATTGAGAGTTTAATAAAATCAACATTTTTTACAAAAGTGTCATTGTAAACATCATTAGAAGAGTATAAATACAAAAAGCTTTTCAACTTTATTTTAAAACTGAATATCCATAAACGTATATACGTGTTAAAATTTGATGTTATAAATAATTAAATTACTTTTTAAGTTTAAACATCATTTTCGCAAATGTATAACATCAATTAATTAATCAAGCTTTCATCACTAGTAAACCTTTACACAAATAGAAGCCACAAAATAGAGCCGAGCATTGAACATTTGGCTAAGTGTAAGTTCGTAAAATATTTAGTAATTGAGATCTCATATGTTTCATTACTGGCTTTACGTCGTGTTGGCCGGATAAGATATATTTAAACATTGCTTATTCAGTGCGAGAATGCTGAGCGCGCTTCATAAATGGCTCCGCTAAAACTAAATATTACATTAGCATAGCAACGAAATACGTCGATCGATATCAAACCCCATCTTGCTAATTACTTCGCACTAAAAACAAGCTCCGCTAGACATTCAAAATAAAACTACCAATATCCCTCGCCTTCTTGAATGCATCTCCAATCTGTCGAATCCCACGCTAAAGCTCAACTAAATAGTTAATAAACCCATCAAAAGTCGTTATATACGTAAACACAAAGCCCCCGCAAAAAGGTCACCTCGCTCTTTCGCTCCAGACAAAAAAAACACCACGCGGCTCGATATTATTTACGCTCCCGAACAAAACGAACGCATATAAATAACGCGCGCGCGCGAGCTGGCATACCCAAAACAAAAAGAAAAATCATTACAAAAGACAAATCCTCGCAGCTAGCCGCACACCGCCTATCCGGCCAAACCAATCTCAAACAATGCGCCTACGATATGATAGAGCCGCGCTGCAATCGAGCCACCGCCGGCCGCAGCAGCAGCAGCAGCCGTGGAATTATCGAACGCTATCAACTAAATATCGTTTTCGTGCAGCGCGCCAGCAGCAGTGTATTGCACTCTGCCATCGAACCCCTAACCCACGAACAAAAAAAGCCCAGCGTGCGCGCGCGCGAGTGAGTGAGAGAGAGAGTAAAAAGCAAAACAAGAAAGAAAATACCTCGTTTTTCCCGCGCACGCCTTGATACCTGTATAAGCCAAACCCTGTCACCCCTCCCTCCTCCCTCTGGAAACTCTAGCTCGCTGGTGACGGAACGGGGTATAAAAAAATTACGTAAATTAGTGTCAATTGCGCGGCGGGGGAGCGACGGCCAACAGCAGCAGCAGCAGCAGCAGCAGCGTCAGCAGTTTGAGGGGGAGGAGGAGGACGGCAGGCAACGACCGGTGAGGGATGACATGGGCGGACTGCAAAATCGCGGCTTTTAGGGTGTACGTGTGTACGTGTGTGTACGTGTGCGTGTCTGTAGAGAGAGAGTAAAGGGTGGGAAGCGTCCGAAAGAGAGAGCGAGCGAGCGCTTGCTGCGGGACGACTGCGTGTGATTGATGAGGCAGTGATAGCGACGGGTCTGCACTCGACACCTCGCCACTGCCAGGGCTAAACAATGCATATTCATCGCTCGCGCTCCGCGTGGAGAAGGATAGTCAGTGGGTATGTGTGTGCGAGTGTAAGGGAAAGGGTGCGGAGGGAGAGTCGTGTATAAATAATGCCTGTTTAATACATAAATATACATTAGCAAGCTGGCGGGGAGAGAGAGAGAGAGAGTCGCGCGTTCGAGGAGGAGGAGGAGGTGCGATATTCGCGCACCGCGTGCTACTGCTGCTGTTGGTTTGTCCCTGCATTGTGGAGGACTTGCCGGGCGAGGAGAGCGCGAGATTCGTGTGAGTGTGAGTGTGTGTGTGTGTGTGTGTGTGTGTGTGCGCGAGTGCGAGTCCGGTATATGGGCGTGATTAGGGGAAAGTTTATACAGGTGGGTGTGGGAAGTGCTATATGCATTCTCTTTTGCGGTAGTTTTTTGCGTTTTTTGCGTTTTATGAGGGAGTTTGCGGAGTTTAGTGGCGCGGCAGGAGATTGATGCGTTTCGCTGCGAGTGTAGTTTGCGCTGTAGTGGGGTGGTTTCTTAAATTTTTGTTGTGATTTTTATCTGAATGATCGTGTTAAAAGTGGAATTATTTGCATCGGAAATGTACATTTTGCGTTTAAATCTATTTCAAGTTAATGTAACGTTTTGTGTGAAATTGATGGTACACGACGGCGAATGCCTGCGTAAATTTCTTTTATATGCAAGCACAAAGAAATTAAACGTTGTAATTTATTGCATGTGCAGTTTGAAAACAGAATACAGTTGTAAAAAACATCTTTAAAAAAGGCTTTCAGTAAAATTGTATCGAACGAAACCAAATGAATATATACCACTTTTATCTGCGGTTTTAGCAAATCAGATATATGTTAGTTATATTCGCGATTTCTTTCTGTCTCTAATTTTTGAGGGTTTAACTGACAAAAAATTGTATGCAAAAATTTCAACTCAATTATTTGGAATAAGAGTCGACAAAGAAAAAAATCACATCCCAGGAGAGGTTCAAACTGAAGAGTGTGACCACAGTTTGAACTCCTATATCCTGCTTTCCGGACAGTTGCATTACTAATTACGCCTCCGGGAGACTGCCCGATCACACTCTCCAGAACGATGATTCCTTTTTTCATCGATCTGTAGATTGAAGTTCAAACCTAAGTCCCCGGGACATGATTCTACTTTTTCAAAGAAATCGATGTAAACTGTAACAACGAAAATTTTAAAATCCGCGTGATGTTGATAATTTTGAGGTTTAAAATTTCTCAAATTTTAACTTCAATTAAAAGAGTATACTATTACGTTGCAAAAAAGCATTCTTAAAATGCGTAATTCGGATCAGAAATAATTTTAGCTTTGAAATTAAATCCTCACTTATTACAAACCGAAAGGCAATAAGCTCTTAGTTTTTCATAATTCTGTTTATTATTTTAATTATTATATTTGACACACCCTTAATTTACTGAGGCATATAAATATGTTTGTGCTCTATTTAGCATTTAAAATAGTAGATATGTAATCTATTAAACATATTTCATCGCGAGAATTATATATGCAGGTTATTTAATGCTGATAAATACATCGGACATGAAATTTGACAGTTTACTGAAAATCATCCATATGTAGTTTTTCTTTTAATGGCTGTCACACTCAGAGAAGCAATCATTTAAACCAAATTCATTGTATTAACTATTAATTCTTGGGGTTAAAAGTACAAATAAATACATACCTTTTTATAGTTAATGAATTAACTATGAAGATTTGGATTGGTGCAGACGTAATGCCGGAGGTAAACAACAAATTAGACAGTTATCATTTTGTTATACATCTAAATATATGTACAGTGGGGTTAACATAAAGTTTTACAGACTCAATTAAAGTAATAAAGCCCGTTTAATTTGTTTAAACATTTCCATGTGTTTGTTATCTTACTGTACACGCCCTTTTCATTTTCACGCATTCTAAATCAAATAACTGTTTTAAAATTCGCCCTTATTCTCGCTCTAAAGTACTTCGTATTCGGCGCGATGGAGCAAATAGACACGGTTCGTCAGTATTCGAGCGTATCGGTTCATCGCGATGTTTTTGGTATACTTTCTTCGCCATAGGCTAGTCCTTCGTTCACGCGGCTACCTTACTTTTGATTGTTAATTTTTCACGCATTCGGTTACGGACGAGTGCATTCTTCTTGTGCCTGTGCAGACTTCTAGTGCTGTCTGCGTTGAGCAAAATTCATGCCCTGGGTTCCCTGGATTGCGACCTCTCGGAGAGCAGTCCGAAGCCGCGTACGGGGAACTGAAGCCGTTTTCTAGTCGTCTGGGCTCCTGTAGCACGCTGGGCTTCAAGCCACCCGGACACCTTTCACCTTCTCGACCGATGACGGTACCCGAAAGAGCAGGCGGTCTGGTCTTTGGTAACGCACAATAACTATCTTTCAGGTAGAAATGGCGGGGTGTTCTCCAGATTGTATAGATTAATTAACTCGCGATCAGTAGAATTTACTTATAAGTCATTTCTTGAATTTGTATTCAAATCGATTGTATTTTTAAATTTACGAATAAATGTATATCGTAGGCTGCCTTATGCAAGTTATTATTCTTATGTTTATCAACTTTATTTTAAGATTTGATCATGCTAGTTAAACAGACAAAAAATTCAGCTTAAGTAGAAGCTGTTCATGATAAAACTAGTATATACTGTAACTGTACTGTACTGCACTATAAAAAAAACTAGTATATACTGCCCGGGCATGAAGCGAGGATGGAAAATTATAGGACAGCACTTAGAGTACTGGTAGAAAAACGAGAAGGCACAAGGCCTGCGGGTGGACCAAGACGAAGGTGGGAAGACAATGTCAGGGTCGACTTACGAAAAATAGGACACTATGAGGAAAACTGGATTAACCTTGCAAAGAATAGAGAGAAATGGCGTGATTGTGTGAACAAGGCTATGGACTACATAGTCCCAACAACCATTAATGGCTGGCCACTGTAATAATAATAATATATACTGTAGATGATATGTTTTTCATTAATGAATATTCAAGTATGTAAATGTAAAAAAGTAATATTCTGCAAATTTAATATTTTTCAAGTAAAACACTTTTGATTAGATTTAAAATTTCAAAATGTACGTTTTTCAATTATAGAATTTATTTACAAGAAGAGTGTATACCCTTCGTGAAACGATTTTCAGTCAGACTTTGGGAGATGGTTTCTGGTACCCAAGAATGAAGCCTAGCACCCGTAATGCATTCTAATAGGCCCTTGTTGTCGAGATATGAGTTAATTTACTCCAAAAATACGTTATTTTAATAAAAAAAGTACTTCTTCTTCTTACCATAACTCTACAAATTCTTATTATGGATAAATGACTCAAAACATAATAAAACGTAGGCAAGAAGAGGTCTTATTTAAGCATCGTTACGGATAAAATCATTAATCTAATCAAAAATTATTTACAATTTGGATTTTGCATGAAAAAAAACCATTAGGTCCATAATGTATAATATAAAAATATAAAGAAAACGTATTTTTTCTTTTTTTAAATGGATGAAAATTAAAAGAGTTATAGCTCTTTGAATACCCGTGGCGTAATCAACACATATATGTTCGTGATGACATACACCATTGCGGTATATTTATATATATTCCGAGAATCTGTAAACTTTCTTCATTTTCATCTATTTAAAAAAAAGAAAAAATATGTGTACTTTATTTTTTTATATTCTACATTACGGACCTAATGGATTTTTTCGTGCAAACTCCTAATTAAAGATGGTGACCGAAATTGCATGAATATTTGAAGAAATTTAACTTTTTTAAATTCGTTGATTTTCCATGAATTTTTAGTCATCTTCAATTGTTAATAACTTTGATCAGATTAATATTTTTATACATAACAGAGCTTAAATTCAAGCTCTTTCCCCTTACTTTTTATTGTCTTTTGAGTCATGTTTTATAATAAAAACTTGTAGATTAATGGTCAGAAGAAGAGGTTCCTTTCTTCATTAAAATAACGCACATTTCGAGTAAATTGCATCATATCTCTACAATAAGGGCCCATTAGAATGAATTACGGGTGTTAAGCTTTGTCTGACCAAAATTCGTTTCCCGGATGGTATGCATCTCCTTGATAGTCAGTCCAGAATTCATCAATCAGTTTGAAAATTGAAACTCAAAGCGTATGTTAACTAAATATTAAATAACGATTGGTTAAGCGGTTAATTAGTATGAAATATTTTAGCTTCCATTTATGTTACTAGAATAGACTGGGGAATTACTCACTTGACCGAATAAATGGTTGCTGTACGAGCAATTGTAAAACGCCTAATCTTTTGATGTTCTTTGCTGCGAAATATTCTCAAGTACCTATATGTAATGATGAGTTCACATTTTCAACTATTATTACCATCTACATTATATTTAGATTTGAAATGTGTCCATCCATCCATCCGTCCGTCCGGCCATTCGCACTTTTGATTTAAGTGTTTTTTGTGTTAGTAGGTGGGTGCGATGGGTAGATAGATGGTTGCGTGGGTGGAGGGTTTGATGTGTAAAGGTGGAGTAATGGATGCGTAAGTATACTTTACTCCACCTATCTATCTATAGATGGATTGATGCGTGGGTGGATGGATGGTTGTGTGGGTGGAGGGGTTAATGTGTAAATGTGGATTAATAGATGCGTAGGTTGATGCATGATTTCGTGGGTAGAGAAGTTGATGTGTAAAGGTCGTGAATGGATGATAGGCGAATATATGGTTGCATGGGTGGAGGGGTTGAAGTATAAAGGTGGATGAATGGATACGTGGGTGGATAGATGGTTACACGGGTGGAGGGATTGAAGTATAAAGGTTGATGAATGGATGCATAAATGGATACGTAGGTAGATGGATGAGTGCGTCAGAGGAGGGGTTGAAGTGTAATGGTGGATGAATGGATGTGTGGGTTGATGGAAATGTGTAGGTAGAGGAATGAATGCGTGAGTGGATGGATGGATGCATGGGTGAAGCATTAAAAATGTTATGGTGGATGAATTTATGCGTGGATGGAGCGTTTGAAGTGTAAAGGTGGCTCGATGGATGCGTGGATGAATGGATATACGAGGAGGTGGGGTAATTAAAATATATAGTTCGATGGATAAATTCGCGGACTATAAATAAGAACGATTCTATAAATAAAATATAATATTTTTCCAATGAAACTTTCTTTTAACTTATATATTATCTGTTATTACTTAACTTATACCTTCTATCTTATTTATTATAACTTTTTTCGCAATTTTTCAATTTTATTTTACATCTTTAAATTGGAACAATAAATTAAATGCAAATTAAAGTATAATTAGTGTATTGAAAAATATTCTAATGTCAGCAAATGGAAACGGAATATTAAGAATTGGGAGACTAATTCTGCAAATTTTAAATTATAAGATTCATTACATCTAGAAAATAAAAGGAATAAATGTAAAAAATGTATCTTTCTTACGTCGATAACTTAGCTATTCTATTAATATCATCATCAAATATTAACATGCATAAATTATAAAATATACTGTATAAGAAAGAATATTAGGTATAAAAATCAGTATCACATATAATTATTATATAGCTAATACTTCTATAAGAAAACTCAGCGACTTAACACGAATTACTTAACTGTAAATGATTAATTTGTGTTAAGTGTTAATTCGTGTTACACGTTAATATACTTATACCAACATTCTAATTCTAAAATATAAGAAACATTTCATGACATAACTTTCAACTTACACGAGCGAGCGCCAACGAGCGAATAATTTCAGCTTGTTTAAATTAATAATTTACAGTTAAGTAATTTTATATATTCCATGCAGAATTCGTATGTACTAAGTTAATTAAGCATATTTTTTATTTAAATTTGAATGTGAGGAAAGCAGATAGAAAGATACATCTGCATCTATACATCTACTAAAAGAATATTTTCTTTACCAAATTTATTACATTTAATTAAATTAACCTACTATCGAGTCAGTCGTAACAAACATCAAACGCAATATTAAAAGCAGCTGCATTAACCAAGCTTTTCATACACACAACGATCCCTCATGTATACACAAAAGCTGCCCCAGTACTCCCCAATCGCGTGCACTTTCGTAACCCTCATCAAATTCACATACATCAAAGTAGTCAATCCACGTAAATTTCGTTACACGGAATACAGTTCGCGCGAATGTTCATCGCATCCCAAACGAAAGTCACAATGCACGTATCTACGGATCGCTGGTGCTTCGTTTGAAGAGCTGCTGCTACCAGGGTACACACATAAAAAAAGAGAAAACAAACAAGAGCCTTTCGCGCGACGCGCCAGCAGCAGCGCACCGCAGCCCGGAGAAACATCGCAAACGGAAAGCAAAGTGCAATCCCCGACGACGAAGAAGAATGGAAGGGAAGAAGGGGAAGGGGCAAGAGCCAGCGCGTAGGAAGTTGACTGTTGCGCAAGGACAGAGAAGACGATTATTTGCCGTCGAACTGTCGCTCTTACGGAAGACGTGTAGCGCGCGGGCAAGTCCCGAGGCTTTCGCGAGATTGCGCGCTGCACGGCCTGGCATCCGATATCTGTAGCGATCCGATCCTTGGGCGAGGGCCAGCTGCTGTCTCTTGCCTGCCTCTCTCGCTCTCGCTCCCTCTTCCTCTCTCTCTCTCTCTCTCTCTCTCTCTCTTCCCTATTATTTCCCAGGGGAGGAAGTTTAACGTCCAGAAGGAGGACACGAGAGAGGAGCAGCGTTCACTCTTATACACACAGTTACTGCACTGGCGGCCGGGCGGGATATGCCCCGAGCGCCCCGCATCGACAAACGCCCCCCTCCCCTCCAGCTCGAATTGACGCCTATATAGCGGCCACGACCGAGACGGACGGGGCGCTCTCGGTGTAGTCTCTTTTTTTTGCTGAAAGACGTTGGGGTTGAGGAGCTCGGGAGAGGTGGAGTTTATTTTTACGGACTTTGCGAGTTATCGGGGATTATGCGTGGGTGTGATTGTGAGATGAATGTTCATTTTTCGTGGGATCAGCTGGATATTTTTAGTATGCGATTTGGTCCGGAGCTGTATGATTGCCATTGATTGCCAGTAATTCAAATTAAATGTATTCAAGATTTTGAATTATGCAGTTTGTCGGAGATATATACAGAAATACTGAGTGTCGCGGTGTTTACGAAAAATTCACAGGACAGACTAAACTTCTCGTAAAATAAATATGAAAACATATACACTTTCTAATAAAATCGAACTGGAGGATATTTTGTGTATTAAATAAATACAAGTTATATTGTACTATAGTACACCTCGCTTTCTTTCTCATCGATTGAAATAACGTTTGAAATTAATATGTTACTGAATGATCTGGTCTGATAAATAATTTGCATATGACAATTAATATATTCTAAGTAAGAACTTAAATGAATTTATTGTATACTTCTAGTATGGTATTCTTCTTTGTTAATGATGAAATTTGAATTTACCGTTTCTTTTTTATTAAGTTTAAATCCTTTAGATCCAGAATTACAAATAAAGCATAACAACAACCTATATGTTTTTCTTGGTAAAACTGTTGTGATTTACAGGGTTGATTCATTAAAATGTTTAATTGCATTATGTTACATTTTACTTCCCCAAAGAGTTTTGTGCTAGTAAAGAAACGTTTTCAAAGAAGCATGTTGGAAACATGTTTTAGGACATTCGTAATCAGTATTTTTAGAAAATGTCCGTTTGTGCGTGCATGCGTATGTATGTGTGTATGCGCGAGCGCGTGTGTATTTGCGAGTGCGTGTGTGCATGTAGCCAATCGGTGCTCAAATATTCAGCGGTAAAATCTGACCAAACTTTGCAAGCATATTTGTTCGCCATGACTATAGAAGGGGCTTCAAAATTTCAGGAAATATGGTCAACCAATTTTAATTTTATAGCCATTTTTCGTTATTTAAAAAAGGAAGAAATGTTTTTTTATGAAGTAAATATTTGTACAGTATACTACTCATAAAATTCTTTAATTAGTGACGAGAAACGATGCAAAACATACCGTCTTTCAATTGTTATAATGTATAATTAAGACTTCTTTTACCTGCTGTAACTAAAGCGTATATATTAATGTAATTTTTATTGAATATTAGTTTCATATAGAAGCGTAATCCTGCAAATTATTAAGTTATAAGATTCGTAGCTTCTAGAAAAGAAATTTTAAGAAATGCATTTTTTGGACAACAATAACTTAAAAGATTTTTATACTTTCCTTTTGAACTTACAGTAATATGTATTGGGAATATAAACCTACTAGCATTATTTTGATAACATTTGTTGCATTTTTTTTTATAACATTTGTTACAATTTTTTTATAACATTTGTTGCAATTACGTAAAACCAGATTAGATGACTTGGAGAGTTCTAATATGGTACTTTCAGAAAATGTACTGTGTGTGCATGCATGAGTTGGCGTGTATATGTGTGTGTGCGTACAGGTGTTAGAATTTGTGTTTATGTGTATATATATAGCTCATCTGTGGTAAAAGAAATAATTTTTGCGCAAACAGTGCTGTATGAAAGAAAAACATTTTACATTATTTACTTTTAATATTTTTGAAATGATTTGCAGATTGTTATTTTTTAAACAATATTGTTCAATAGTATTAACATTGACATAAAGTCTATCATAAAATAAAAATTTTGTATTTACTTTCAATTATTTAAACGTTGTTGCCAAACATAATGCTTTTAAAAATATTATTATACTGTACAAATAAAATAATTAATTGTCATTTTTTCAATATAAAAATACTGGAAAAATTTTATTCGTAGAATTCAAACTATAACGTTCACTACATTTAATACAAAATTAAATATTCACATGTATCTCACTTGTACTATACATTTTATATTTAAAAAAAACAATATTTTACCAAGAAAATAATTTACGAAATATATACCCCAACATATTCTTCCTCACTTCACATACTCGAATAGAGACTCGGAAAAAACTCCCCAAAAAATAACAAAAAAATCACCGAGCGTTATACCTCGGGCGCGACACAGCACGTACAAATCCCGACGATTTCGGAATCCGCAAACCGGAGAAGCGCGGCGCACCGAGGCAGAGATCGCGCAGCGTTTCTGCCCGCGGCGACTCTCTCTCTCTCTCTCTCTTTCTCTTTCTCTCTTGCTCCTGCCGCCCCGGTAAAGGTGTCGGACGTTTTTCGCAAGCTCTGTGACTGACGCGTACGCAATGGGCGATCGATTCCCGGAAATGCCCTTGATTTTGCGCCGCGCTCTACGGACTTATTGCGCCCGCGCGAGTTTCGTATTATACGCGCGGAATTAAAAATAACATTGACGATCCACAGCGTAGTGCCCAACTGGCTCCGCGCGGTCGATTTAATTGTGTTCGGAGGGGAATTAACGCGGTTTGGGTTTACCCCAACTGTTTAATCGACTGCTATTATAATTGAATGCAGAGGCTGGATATGGACGCGCGTGTGGCGGATTGGCCTGTTTGTGGATGAATCGCGCACGAGAGATAGAGAGAGAGAGAGAGAGATAAAGACTTTTGTGAGTGTGCTTGTTTGCGGGTACGTAGGCGATCTTGAATTTGTAAAAGTGGCCCTTTGGGTACTATTTTTGTTAGTTTTTAAACAATATTGACTAAAACTTGTACGTGTTTTAATTTTTAATCAATATCTTTACATTATACACAGTTGTGTGTAAGTAAAAATATGTTTTATGTATTAAGAGTGCCTAAATCTCTGATAGATAATTTCTTTAAATACGTGATTTTGATTCAAAATAATGTACGTGCATAATAAATTGATAAATCTTCATACATTCCCAGATTCCACATAATTTGAAAAAAGTTTTCAATATGTAAAAAAATATTATCGGTAAAAGTAGTGAATGAAAATGAGATATTCTGTAAAGACTTTCAACGTTAAATCTAAATTATAAAATAGAAAATCAATTACAGTTGAAAGAATTATTGGCAGAATCTCCCCTTAGATTTAGGCTTAGAAAATGTACTTTAATATGGCCTGACACAATCGGCACTAGTACTACTTATAAAGTACGATACTACGCTAGCTATATATCTGAGTTATTTTTCCGCTTCTATGAACATACTGTATAAATTTTATAATAATTTTCTGATTTTGAAATACTACGTGCACATGTATAAATAACAAATATTACACTTGAATCCGAGTAACCACACCATAAATTCGAATCACCGGAAGTTCCAGAAATCGGTAATTCCTGAAGCATATAGATGGATTTTCATACCATTCAGTAAGTTTACTCGATACTGCCGGATACGTGTGTTTGTAAAGCGATGCTCTATGAAATACATGATACACTATGGATCAGTTTAACAGATATTGCCTAAAATTACATAATTCTCAGAATATCTCTAGTTTCGCGCTATACTATCTTCACCTATATCAAGATTTTAATATTGTGTTTACAAATATCCACATAGGTACATACCTTATTCATTTTCAGTCACATTAGCGATAATATTATTACAAATATTTTTGAATTTTCGTCATATACCATAAAAATTGTACGCAAAGAAAACTTTTAATCAAATATTAATTACTGTAAAAAATTATAATAAACGTAGAATATTGTAACTTCATGACAAAAATTAATCTACTGCACAGTAAAAATTATGATGAATAAACTCTAAACTTCTTTTTTTCCACGAAGTCAATATTGAAAATTGTCAACGTTTCCAGTTAATGATTATACTGTACGTTGAAAACCAACAAATAATTTTAATAATAATATCGCTAATTCACGTAAATATTACAAATTCCTGAAGTTTACGTGTACATTCGTAAACACAACATCTTCATTCCAATCCAACCAATTTCACATGCGTACGTCTTCCATTCCATTCGCGCATGAAGTCACAAAGTAAAATCATACATGTCCCCATTAAAAATCTCACGCGCTCCCTCAGATCCTCCAATCTCGCTAGATTCCGTCCATCAGGCGAACGCAACTCTGCGTTTTCAGCCACCGCGAACCTCCACGCAAAACGGCTGCACCCTCGCGTGGCCCAGCGCCCTCGAATCGATTCCCGACCACAAAAAAATTCACAACATCGACAAACATCATCTCCATCGGCAAACACCCACAGCCAGGCCAGCAGCGCTAGCCCACGGACGAACCATTAAACGCGGAGCCAGGGTACAAGCCGCGAGGCAAAAGATTCGCGTTCATCACTCGCGCGATCGTCGCGGGGATCTCGCGGTATAGAGCGGCAGCAAGCTCGGAGATTCTCGGCGCGTCTTCCCCGGCGGCGGTAAATGGCATATTGACCCGCGGCGTGTTTGAGTTTGGCCAACACAACACGCGAAAAAAGGGTGCAAAAAAATACAGAAAGAGTGAGAGAGAGAGAGAGAGAGAGAGTGGAAAAATATATATTCGGTGCGCGCTGCCGGCGAGCAAGCGTGAGCGCGCGGTGGCCAAACGACAGTGACTGATGGCCGGCGGTTCGGGCGAAACCATAAACTCTCTCTCTCTCTCTCTCTCTCTCGCACTGCGTGTGTGTGTATATGAGAGAGAGAGGATGAAAAATAAAAAACAAAAGGAACGGGCATGAATAAATGAATGAAAACTGTTTTCAGTTTTTTCACTTTTATTTTTCGCTTCTGCCACGACCGCGCACTGATTCATTTTAATATATTGCTCTTTCGTCGCTGGCCGGGTTTTTACCTTGGATTGTCAAAATTAAATTCTTGTTACTATTGCCTTTTCAATTTTCGGAGGAATGATAAGTATTGGCGCGCGTGTTTTTATATTACGTTCGAATACAAGGATAAAAATGGAATTTAGGTTAACACAGGAATTTCATAATCGTTTCCCCTAATTTCAAATATTTTCATAATCAAATTTTCATGTTTTTAATACTTTCAGGATTTTCAGAAACATAAAGAATGTTATTGAGAATTTATGTAACAGATATTGTATTTTCATTAAATTTTCATATTTTACAGTTTCCATAAGATTCGATTATTTTTGTATATTATACTATAAAATTTTAATGTATTCCAACAATGAATTTTAAATCAACTATAAAGAAATACATAAATAATAGTAAATATACTCCTGTTTTGTAAACAACAACAAAAAATTTAGTTTTGAAATAATCCAGTATAGTATAATATAGTTTACATATACAATAATCGCTATACATATAAATAATCCCGATGGACTAAATGACTGGCTCATTAGTACCAAGCTCAACCTCTCGTACCCAAAAAAGTAAAACAAGAAAGAATTTCTAAAAATTTGAACACTAATGACGTAAAAACCAGTAAAATGTGTTTTCTCAAATTTCTCAGTATGTCTTTGTCTCGATAACAATAACTTGATATTTTGCCTAAAAAATTTTACTTGTCACTGTGTTTTCTATCATATGCAGGTGTCATTTAAAATATGTAGATAATTATTTAGTACGTAAAAATCAAACGGAATGAAGAAGTTAAGGTTATTGATTTTATTTCCGCATAAATATTGAGAACTCCTATCTCAAAGCTCTGCATTTCATCATGAAAATTTTATTATGTAAAATAAAGATACTAATTTATTAACTGATAAACGCTCAATATTTATTCCTGGGCATAGAAATATTAAATTGAGTAAGTATATTCCTTACATGCTGCAACCATTTTCTGAGAAAGATTTTTTCGACAGAAGGATGCTTATGAACGCCTATGCCAGCCTCAGCTGAAACATAGATAGCGAAAATGTGGATAGGGGACCTGTAAAAATGATATCAACATAAAGGATTTATGAAATCTTTAGCATTTAAACAAAAATTTTCTTCTGTATAAAGTGAAAAACATGAAAAAAAATAATTCTTTTATGTTTTACTACTGAAAGTTTCCCTTCATCAAATCTGCGGATCAATTTTTTTTAATGTTCATATTTTGACAAAATTTAAACAATAGAGCCAATTTTGTGCGTCCTCCCGCGTCCCCTTACTATGCATCCGTGGGTATCCTGCTTTGATTTGTGCACTGGGGAAACAATAGCGTAAGTAGTGCAAATACGTATAGTATTTTTAGAATTTTTATATATAAATGTCATCATAACTCAATAAGTAATGCGAATTTCCGTTAACTTGAAAAAACATTTTTATTGAGAAATTTTTCAATATTGATATCGTAATAAATTACGAAATGGTTTTGTTCGAATTGGCATTAAATATTTCAAAGACAACGGTTTAATAAAAAAGTACGAAAGCACAAAGCACAGTATTGATTACGGATATATAGTATCTATAATAATATTAAATAAGTGTTCATCTCTAATCTGTATTATATGAATACCAGTAGAATCGAACTTAGTTTGAATAGAACGTATTCGAGCTTTAAATAATCTCCATGTTACGTACAGCTCTCAGCTATTAAAATAACAATTGCACCTTTGTTCCATTTCAACCCTGTAACTGAAAACCCATCACAATTAAGAATCCATCATTCGATCTGTCTTGAAAACCATCGCTATAAAGCGCCATCAAAATATAAAAAAAAATCCCTTCGACCTCATTAATGCTCTCATGCCCTAATTATCCACCTTTGGCAAAAGCACACTACTGCACCACCAAAGAAACTCGCCTGAGCGCAAAGCCAGTACCGCCCTGCACTATAACGCATCCCGCGCACAGAGCGAGAATATAAGGCTCGGACACAGAACCCGAGCGCCCCGGAAGAGTTAACTCAACCGCGAGCGTGTCGATGAAACAGACCCCTGTGCACTACCGAGAGGCACTCTCACTCACTCGCTATCTCTCTCTCTCTCTCCCAGCATTCGTCTCCACAGCGGCGTGCTCGCAGGTACATACACACGCGGGTTGCTCCTGCACAGGCTGTATAGTCGGAGAGCTGTAGCCGGTCAGTGCGATCCGTTCGCGAACCGCACGTTTTACGGAGCGAGGGCCGGAGCCGTGCCGAAATTACGGCGTCCAATGGGCCGCTGCGGTCGCGAATCCATCGGTCAAACTGACGCCGAAGCCTCGGCAGCGCGCTGTGCACCTCCGCTCTCTGTATGGGTGTATTTCGCTCACGGGTGCGCGCAGCCTGGCCAGTGCTACAGCAATACCTGGTATACAGCGTGCGGCTCTCGCCGCGTGTATATATCGCCGTCTCTCTTTGTGTGTCGATGTTGCCGCTCTTAAAAAAGCACGCCCCCGCCCCGCCAGATATACGTTCTTCGTTGGCAGTGGCGGTGTGCGGTGGCTGCTCGTTTGCCCTCACGGTTGCTGCTGCTGCTGTTGCATCACTCCTCTTTCGATGTACATGGCATGATCGATCTGGCTGGATGGATGGATGTGTGTGTGTGTGTGTGCGGATCGGTGGTAATTACAAACTGGTTGGTTATAAGGCTTTTTAGGGTTTACTGCAGGTTTTTTGTTTTTTGATTTGGGTTCGTATGTGCTTATGTAAATGCTGGGCTAATTTTTTAATGGGAATTTTTAATAATTTAATAATGCTGAAGTCATTATAAAAGATTTGCAAGAAATCATTGTAACGCTTAAAATTTCACTACCTCAAAAGAGAGATATGGAGCCAACCTCTCTCGAAGTGAATATTCACCATAGTTGAGTCAAAAGTTACACAGTGAAGGAAGATTTTTTTACTGAAACTACTTGTACCGAAAGATCAACCTTTCATAGTGCAGCTGTTGGCTCAGCTAGTATAACTATTCACTGTGAAAGAGATGGGTTTCATTTCGTCTTTAGAGGTTGTGAAATTTCATATTCAATTTTAATACCATCAAACGCAATCAATAACACACAAAAAAATACAGGATCAAATTAAAACGACAAAGTACAAATTCATACGAATTCTCAATACACTGTACACATGCAGGAAATTTAATGTAATGTAAATGCAATAAAACCAAACGTCAAGCAGGGTATACTAAAATGTTTAATTTTAGTATAGACATATTGCCATCAGCCATGTACATTCTTTAATGTGAAATTGAAGAGTCAATTTTAATGTGTTAATCAGACAAATTATTTACTTCATAGCGACGGTTCTGTAATACGTCCGCCGTCTTCTTATAATTACATAAAGAATATCTTTCATACTAATAAAATGTCTGTAATAATTATTTATCCTACAATGTTTATTATAATTTCAGACTTGATTCTTCTTTCTATTTTTATCACGTGAAAACAAAACGTGCCAATTTATTTTTTTATAATATCAATAAAGTGTTTATAAATTTTGTAACAGAAGTTAAAGTTTTTCTAGTAAAAATATAAATTAATTTACTCACTATTGTACAAAGACAAAATATTCTAAATAGCACTTCTAACAGACTGATATATTGTAGTAGATATATTGTTCAACCTATGAAACGTTTCTACCTTCTGTTTAGAAGATTGTGTTTTATAACTATTAATAGAAACATCTATTAAAAGCTCAAAATAAACTTAAAGAAATGAACGTCAATTATTGCCACCTAACTTTAACTCATGTGCATAGCAAAAACCGTTTAACTCTCGTTTTTAGAAAACAAATTATCACGATAAGTATGCACGCGATCAAAATCCTATGAATTGATAAGACTAAATTTGTCAATGTGCAACTAATATTTTAAGACATTATTAAAAAAAAGCACTTTAATTGACTCGCTATATTCAATCCTTGTAATTTCCATTAAACAGAACACACATATCTTACCACTCCCCAAAAAAATACAAACTCCGCAACTACCGCACTGAGTACACATCGTTCAATAATACAGCATCGACTTCCACTTTCGTCCTCAAACACACGGCTCCGCAGCGAAACAACCTCTAAGGAGCGCGGGACTGCGACTCGCCAGCGTACAACCAGGACCAAACTTCCAACCGCGCTGAATTCCCTGTGAACGGCCACGAGGACTTCGGTTCACATAGAATCGGTAGGACAGCAGCAGTCCTCCGCGTTGGTCGTCGAGTACGCGACCGAAGAAACGGCCAAGACACAAAGAGGGGGGGGGGGGGGAGGAGCAAGCGCCGGCGGTTAAGGGAGCGAAGAGGCGAGCACGCGAGAGGCACTCGAGTAAGAGAGAAGAGCGAGAGAGAGAGAGAGAGATGAAGATAGCATACCACCCCGCACTCGAGTTTCAGTTATTGCTGGAAATGAGCGAGCGAAGCTTCTCTCCTTTGCGCCTTCTCCCCCCTTCTAGCGGTGAAGTCTTCTGATGGAGCTGGAGCTCGAAAACGCGGAAAGCGCTACATTTAATTATCCGCTCTTCTCGAGGACCCTCGATCCCCTCCCCCACTCCCCCCTGCACCCCTCACTCGACTGTTATCTCCGTCTGCCGCTGCTGCTGCGCACCGCTGCTGCTATATACGGCTTGTTGTACATATACACTTCATTCGCTCTTTTTGCACGCGGCACCTACTCGTCTGAAGCTGCCGTAACTCGGAACTTCTCGAAACTATCTATTTTTTCTCCCTGCCTCTCTCTCTCCCTCTCCCTCTCTCTCTCTCTCTCTCTCTCTCTCTCTCTCTCTCATACTCTCTCTCCCTGTTCTCTCGTAATTGCACTTATTTACATGTGAGGAATTTATGTATATGGGTGATTTCCAGAAAAACGGCAGTATTAGATATATATAGCCTAAAAGTAATTCCCGTGGCCTGTCGCCATCGAACAATTAAGACAATTCCAAATGTATTAGGCACAACATTTATGATTTAACTATATCTAACCTATTAGACTTTCAAGTACATTACATGTACAATATTATCTAAGTTTTACCAAGTTTATCAAGTTATCGTTTCGTATTGCGTAGGATCGCTTAGTTGAACTATCCAACTTATAAGGTTTTTCAGTTTAAGCTTTAAAAAAGTAGATAAATACGTGAGCCGGTGTTTATTTGCAGTTTTGATAGTTAGTTTTTACGTTATTTGTTTGAAAATTCCAAAAGCTAAAATATGCGTAATTACCGTGGCCATCATAATTATAGGTAAGTTACATTTGGAAAAATTTTGTTATAAGGTATTCTGGTGTAATATCGTGTGTATATACGTATACTATGCGGAAAATTCATTTTATTATTTTAAATCAAACTTTTACGCATCTTTCCAGCAGAAAGTAATTACACTGGCCGTAATCACCGTGACCTATATGATAAAATCCCATAAGAAATACATGTAAAAAAATGTTGTCACCTGCAGCTCTTTCAAAGAAAATTTTGTCTTAATTCACCATAAATAACCACTAAAAGCTCAAATTAACTATAAAAAATATTTTAAGTTTGGTCCAAAAGTTAGATGAAAAACTGCCGTTTATTTGACAATCACCCATATATGTATAAGTTTTGCAATATGATATTTTTATTCTATACGGATTCCTATAGGGATAATTTATTAGAACGACTCTGTGATGATAATTATTCTGATACGCAGCATTTATTTATATGCTTATGATTTTACTTTACCACCTAAATAACGGTTACTAAATCTCCATATTTAAGGCAGTAATCTATTAAAGTGAATCTAAAGTGTACGTAAGCTCAAGTTATAAATACTATAAATGAACTATAACTTTATAACTTTTCAATTTATGCCCATTATTTTATTTCCAAGGTACCCAGATATAATAGTTTATTATCTTTAAAATGGTTCTAATATAATGTGCATCGTCGAGTTTATATAGAAAAGACTAACATTAAATATAATTTTTAGAGGTGGACCTGACAAACGATTATAAATAACTCTTTAATAAAATTAATTACATTTTAAGAACTAGCTTAGTAAAAAGTTAAGTTGATTGTTCTTCTACAAGATAATATCGAAAGTATTTAAAAAAATTACTTTATTGAAAGTTTTGTGGAAAAATACGCTGCGCTATATGTATTGCTTTTTCTTGTGCGTATTACTTCAAAATAATTTCGCTATTTTGAACTTTCAGAATAGAAAGCAATCGCAGTTTTTTTCACATCTAACATTACCAATGATTTAATCTTCATCCGAATAAAAGAATTTAATGCTTTAGAAACTAATTTTAGCGATTATTATAAAATCAGTTGTACCTCTAATATTGATCGCATCCAATTTCGAGCTACCAGGAATAAAATATTCAACATTACATCCAATAATTAACAGTAGCGCCGAAAATTTGTTAAAAAATACTCATTGTATTTAAAGACACAAAAAACGTGTTTTTGGCTAACTTTAATGAATTGTGATGTAAATATTATGGACCAATATTAATATTATTAATATTATTAACCAATATTAATTTTTTTTTTTATTTTTTACTATCAAAATCTGAACCTGACATGATAATAAATAGTGAGATAAATTGTATATCAATCAATTAATCCCACCCCAGCTATATGTTTGCCGTTCTTTCCATGTCTCGCATATACGCAGCAATTATGACTGTTTTCTTTTTCGAGTTTCTCTCGGCTTTTCGCGATGTAGCGCAAGAGAGCAAAAGAAAAATATTTTTCTTCGCCGCAAAGCTCGTTAATATTATCGTTGATATTTCCAGCAAAGATCCTCTGTTCGCGCTCTCGAATCATTGACGTCGGTACCCCGGCCTAACTCTCGCGGCAAATATTAGTCCATAGATACGTGTAGCAATAAATTTTGCGCGCTACTACCAAAACATCATCACTATCTCGACCTCCCTTTCTCTCTCTCTTATGCATCTCTTGATTGGGTTAGCATCAGAACATCCGTAACAATATTTTATGAGCTTCATTGAAATGATTCTATATAGGGTGGTACAGGAGTTTTTCTTGCGCCATATAAACATACAGGCTTAACAGATCTTTCAATGTATCCTCGTAGACGTTTATTCAAACTAAATAAAGAAAGAAATATAGGTAGGTACTAGAATTTGTCCTATGATAATTACCTAAAAGTATTAAAAATTGTGAGCAAGTGGACAAATGGCTTAAATTAAATTTATTGATTCTAATTGAGATTTTTCATTAAGCCTGTATTACACAAGTTTTCGAAAGTAAAATAATACATTTTTGTACTATAACTACATCGGCAACATCTTTTTGAGATGCTCAATAATGGAAGACATAACTGCCATAACGCAAAACATGGAAATGTAAAATGAAAAGAGTAATAATTTAATAAAGGTCTCACATTAAAGTTTCTATTTACTTCAATGTTTACTCAAAATAAAATTCCCAAAATTTTGATCCGTCCATGGTCTCATAAGCGCTTTAAAAATGAGAGAATGGAGAAGAAGATATGAATGACGAGCAAGAATTCAATAAATTTAGAGA
Source organism: Gastracanthus pulcherrimus (assembly GCA_949152435.1). Classification (NCBI taxonomy): domain Eukaryota; kingdom Metazoa; phylum Arthropoda; class Insecta; order Hymenoptera; family Pteromalidae; genus Gastracanthus; species Gastracanthus pulcherrimus. The sequence continues at coordinate 149,819,870 of OX424574.1, read as the reverse complement.
GCACAGCGTTCAGCTCTTGCGGAAAATAAGAGTCTTCACCGTGAAACATGCTACAGAAACTATTTCATGCTCCCATGAGACTATTTCGGTAATATTGAAATATTTCGAAACATTTGACGGAGACAAGCTTGAGAAATCACTTTTGATATATACGAGAAAATCCTCTTATTTTCATTTAAAGTTAAGCTTCACGGGTATTTAATACTTAAGCGTTTATATTTTATCAATAATTTATGTTTATGATGTTTTTGGTTGTATTACCATTCATATTTTAATTATAACTTATATTTTAAAAAACAAATAGACAATTAAATAAATCTAATCTTGGAAGTGAAATAAACGGTACAATTTTATCATTTATGATTCGATAAATTGCATTTTTAATGTAAAAACATTTCTTTTAACAATAAAGCAATGTTTCTGTAAATAATTTACAAATCAATTAATTACATTAATTGATCGAGGAGGGTGTGGACCTAGTGGATCAAATGGATTTTCAATTTTCTTTGAAATTAAATACTCTTTATCTATACCAATTACCTTCAATAATGATCAATGCATCGTTGCACGATAACCTATCACCCATGAATTTTATTTCTCTCACCGTCTGAATGACTCATTTGTTAATGAGAAATCCGTTAAACTGAAAGCGTTTATTAGCACCTTCATACAAAAATGTGTAATTACCTGACGATAAGTGCCCGTTATATAATCACCGGTTTCCTGGATTATTACCAGATCAAAATTATATCTATTAACTTCGCTTAGAATTTCATGAAACGACTGTAAAGACTGTAATATGCTATATAATGAATACGGTAATTCCATGTCCCCATCTTCAAATCCCTACTTTGATTTTGCTAGTTAGTTTGAACCATAAGATTATGAAAATACCCGCACGTTAGACATTCTGTTCCGATCACAGGTGAGTCCATCATCCTAGGGGTGATAACCCTTATATCTCCCCAGGTCTAAGTATGAGAGCTTGCTGGCTTTGACGTGGACACGTCAACTCATTGTCGGACGCTCTACGATTTCATCCTCATACCCCAATAGTATTTGCAAGGCTGTGCGCTCATCGTGACTTCATTACTTTGAGAGACCGGATAGCGAATCATTCTGCAGAGCCCTTATCGAGGCAGTTGTTATCGTCCCAGTATCTGTCAAGACAGCAGGACTTTTTACAATTTTGAAGGTAACAACCCAACCTATATACCTCAAATAGTAGTAAAGTTAATGGGAAAAAAGAAGAAAGAAAGATTATAGAATGTAGTCATATTTTATTTTTATTTTGATACTTAAGTAGTGTTGCCAAATGAATATACATTCTTTGTGTCGTATTATGCAGTTTTAATAGAACGTCACCACATCCGGTGGACCAAGTCCAAGCACCTACCATACCAGTATAGGCTCATTACACCAATGCCTGGTTTCTATGGACAGCCCGCGACTGTCTGCTCTTGTATTCACAGTTGACTACCATCTCAAATGATCGTTTCTCTATCCGCAACCCGAAAAAGCGCTGTATGATGACGATAAACAGCCACTATGCCAAAGGAGAACTAAAACATTTAGCATCTATTCGTTTTACAATAATTATATCTTTGATTTGAAAGCGATAAAATCTAGTTGTTCTACTATTTTCATATCAGCTTTTGCAAATTCTATGATTCCTATTTTTACAAATTCATAGAGGAATATTTACATTGCTACTTTTACTCTCGTACATTGCATTCTTGAATTATCTAAATATCCACTTAAAAATGCTATTTCATAAACAATATATTTTACGCTTTTAAACTTAAGGTAGGCCATCCTGTCCATCTATTCCCCTACTATTAAAACAGTATTCTAAAAAATCGAATAAAACTTAATGACCAATGAAGATTGAAATATAAATTTGAACAGTATTATGTAAATATGCTTTGAACATACATCATGTGGAACCCACTTAGCGTTAATCAATATTAACATTAAAAAGGATGCTTTATATATAAATATTAGAGAAATACCAAAATGTTCAAAAGGGAGTGCGATCAAGATTACCACGATTATATTTACTCAATTGCGTGAATTGTCTGATTCTCTCTCATTATCTCTTTGATGACAATTATTCTCAATTTTACACGTTTCACAGAGCATCGTGTAAATATTTGAACGTTTCACAGATATTATTTAACGATGAACAATGAAAAACAATTACATTAATTACAAATGTTTAAAATCGCTTTACAGTATATATATATATATATATATATATATATATATTAATTACATTCAAATTTGTTATTAATACTTATGAACTGTGCAGTTCACTTAAACTTAGACTTTGTTAAACCAACGCTATTCATAGATAAGCATACATGGCGTCGTAGATAAAAGCTAATTAAATGATAAAAATCCTTATAAAATATGAAATACATATTCCTTGACAGTATCGAAAGCCACTACCTACATGGTAATTATTCAATTCTAATCTCTTACATTCTTTTTTCACATTGATCTCGACTACATTCGCCGACAGTGCATAACTCATCCAATAAAAAAAGAAAGTCCACAGAATTCCGTACGACGGTAAAACGTCGCGGGATTCCCCCCGAGTATATCCCTCCGCAGCCGCAGCAGCAGAGTCACATCCCCTCCGCAATTATTCTAATTGTTTGCACGCCGGGATAAATTTCTCCATCGATTTCCCGGGCAGTCTCTCCCACCGGCCCGAGCGCGCGCGCGCGCGTTCCGAAACGTTATAATAAAGCTCGGCGGAAGGAAGGATCAAGGAAGGACGGACGGCTGACACGAATTGCCGGTCGTCGTCCTCGTCGTCGTTGTTCGGGCATCCGCGGATTACACTTTTACCGGCTTATTTAATTACAGCGCCGAGGCCCCGTGGATTATCGGCCTCCTGATGAGACTCGCGCGGCTCAACGCGTAATTGGGGTTATCGCGTCCGGGGCTGTTATTCTGTACTGCGACGGCAACCTGAAGAATTCATGCGCTCCGAGCGTGTATGACTAGCGTGCGCGCACGTGCGCGAAGCGATTCTAAACTTGAGCAAATTGCCGAGTCGATGAGCGGCTCGCGATGATTCGCGAAGTTGCTGGAAATAACTGACGGTTGCTGAAAATATGATTGTCTTAGTCGGGAGATTTCGAGGTGGAATTCTCGTGCTGTAAATGGAATTCGCATCATTTTGAGACGGCGGAGATGCTAAAGTCGGATCTGACTTTTATAGAATGAATCAATATTAATAGATTTTCAACTATTTTACTGAAACTTATTACTAAAATACCCGTTAAGATGCTCGTTTTAAAGGTGACTTTGGTAACCCTATATGAAACCCATATATCATTATTTATCATTTAATATTTCTATTATTGGTCAGAAAATCTATTTCTTTTGCAGAACTATTACTTTTTTTTCTTATTTTTATCTGTATTCTCAAAGTGCTCAGATAAAGTCGTATTCTTGTAGGGAAAATCTGCATTGATCTTGACACATTCCTTTGTACTCTAGCATATCTTGCTTTCTTTCTCATCGATTGAAATAATGTTTGAAATTAATAATAACTGAATGATCTGATAATAATTTGCACATGACAAATAATATATTCTTATTAAGAAATTAAATGAATGTATTGTATGCTTCTACTATGGATATCCTCCTTTGTTAATGATGAAATATGAATTTACCGTTTCTATTATTAAATTTAAATTATTTAGATCCAGAGTTACAAATGAAAATGAAAGTATCTGTTGAAAGGAGGTAACCCTTATGTCAGGTCGGATTAGTTAGCATAACAACAACCTATCTATTTTTCTTGATAAAATTTAGCTCTTTCTCGATAAACATTTGTGGTTCAAAGGGTTGATTTAACAAATTGTTTAATTTACATTATGTTACATTTTCTTATATTTTTTACTAGCAATGACAATAATAAACTAATTTTTCAACGCAATAGTCAGCATTAATTTCGCAATTCGCATAAACGCAGCGCCAGCTTCACTCCCAAACACATATATCAACGCAATATATATTTCACGGAGAAGCTAGTAGCTTAATTAATATTTCAGAGTACAAATTCCCATTTGAGTTCAATTAAAAAGCCTTGGCGCACAGTTTTTAACAGAAACAAGCGATTTTCCAGAGTGTACTGTAAATAATTGATCGACTCGATGATGCGCTCTTTTGTGCGTTTTTAGATTATGCACCTGACGGCAACAACGAATGGAATCTTGCCAGGTAAACGTGTTTCGATAATATATTTAACAGAAGTATACAAAACTTTCTCTGAAATATGAATAAGCTACTTTATTTGTTGAGACAAAACTCGGGCAGTGCTTAATCAATTAAACGTTGCAGAAGAGATAATTCGAAATATCAAAACTCAATATATTTGTTTGTTTAATTAACGGTGAAGGATATCAGCGCTATTTACTTATGCAAAATTTAATTTAAATTACGTCGAGAAATGAACTGAAGGATTAATTTACTTTAAGAACAAAAGTTAATGCGACTAATTTTAATATCATTTACTTACCTATCACCTTATGATTTTCTGTCTAGTTCCTACAGAATAAATTGTAATAATTTTAATTGTGTTCTTATAAGATAATCAAATTCTTCATTTTCAATTACGGTTTTTATAATTATCCAATTAGAAAACTGTCAATAGGCTGTAATATACCCTTAAAAGCAGAATAAATCAGAGAGCAGTGTATCAACGTCAATCAATGTCTCATTGATAAAGACCATTTCTTTAGTTTTCCGACCGCAGCAAACCATTGTGCGTATCAGTACGCACACTCATCTCACTAGAATAAAAGCTAACGTTCTCTCTCTCTCTCTCTCTCTCTCTCTCTCTCGCGAATTTCACAGCGGTCTCGTGAAACATTAATTGCCATCTAGCAGCAGCAGCGCGTTCAACTCTATGCTCCGTACAACTGTACGCGTAAAACGCATAGGACAATTCACGGACGTATAACACAATACCGGCACACATGTTTTATATGCGGTTAGGTCGACCTATTTGAATCCAAAAGAACCGCTGCACGGCACGGGGCGTCGTTTTTTTTTATTATTTATTCGCTTTTTCTCTCCACTCTTCGCCTCGGACATTCCTATGCGCACTGCTAACACAGGCCGAAAGCCCGCAACGCTGCCCTTTATTTACTTTTGCCGAGGCTGAAAAAAAACTATGAGAGCTACGGCTGGCGCTGGAAAGCCTCCTTTTATAGTGCGCAGCAGCGGCAGCAGGGAAAAAAGTACGCAGCAAATGTAATTTTCGAAATTCCTTTTAGCGTAATGCGATGGCCTGGCGCCGCCATCGAAGTCGATGCGCGTGGAGATTTGGAAAATTTTTAATTAATTTTCGCGATAGGGGGATCACCGCCGATGCTTATATATATATATACATATATAACCTGTGCTACGGTACTCGTGAGATCGCGCGCTAATTCAGCGTGGAGAAGTTCATTGATTTAGAGAGAGAACGCGCACAGCGGCGAGAGAGAGAAACAGATCGCGGGACGAATTTAATTTTCGCTTTTCATTCGTATTTATTGATGCATCGACGGTTCCTCTTTCATCTTCTTCTTGGTTTGTCCGGGCTTTAATTAAAGAATTTCTTTCTGCCTTTCAACCGATATTTCGTTAATTAAGTTTTGGATTTTTCAAGGGGACCTGATCACCTCAAAGTTTATTTCAATTTTATATTTTGAATTTAATTTCGCGTATTTTGTATAGAGACCAAACGAAAATTCAAGTATCGAATATTGAGGTAAATGTACCTAATACGGTCCAGCTAAGCCTTGCTCATTATCGTAGTTGAAGTAATGAAAAGATTCTATTCAGACCTGTTGTATCTCAAAAAGTAGTATAAAAACGAACCAAAAAAATATTTTTTATTTGAAAATATTCATATTCTACAGATATTTGTCAAAAAAGCTACTGGAACATATTGGATTTCACGTATATCCAATAAGGCCTACCTTTATTTTTTTAAAAGACTTTGTGTGTCAGTTAAGGGGGTACATACACCTTAAATTTGAAATAATAATTATTATTTTTAATGCTTGATAACAAATGTTCCTATAAATGTTCGGGGCGAGAATAAACTAAGGATTTTGTTAAACTAATTTATATACCATTTATGATAAAGTCTGTTATTTATTAAACACAACATTCGCCTTACTAGTATAACGCGCTTTGTAACTACCGATCTGTATAAAGGCCAGAGTGCATCTGGTCTCTGCGTCATTCTTTTTCGAGTTAGAATGCGCCGCTATACGCGCCGCCGAAAGTCGCCGCCGACGACCGCCAAAAACATACATAAGAAACTTGAGAATGTCATCGCATTTGAACTATACAGAAAGTCTTAGAAACCTTTTGCATAGGAAATTATTACACAGTTACATTTTCTTATTACTAATGGATTCTATCCGTAACAACACTCATTTTAAAATTTTACCTTTTTTTACGTATATAATACCCTTTTTTACGCAGAAGTCCAGCGTCTGACTTTTCATGAAAAATTCACTGATATAGTCTTGTGGTCGTAAAGTATAGGATCTTTCTGTGAGCGGATGTCAATTTTTCAGGTTTCTTTCACTTAGTTTTGACACTGGCTACCTGCAGTACCAAAATGTTAAAGAAATATCGATTCTAAGACACTTTTCTAGTGCTATAATATATTCAATTTTAATGCTTATAAATAATAAAAATGTAATGGTGTTCTACGTTTAAATGAGTGATTATAGTAGTTGTACGTTTTCAATCTTCGAGATTTTGGTACTCCAGGTAGTCAGTGTCAAAACAAAATGAAGAAAACTTAAAAAATTGACATCCGTTTACAGGAAAATGCTATAATTTACGACCACTAGACTATATCAGTGAATTTTTCATTAACAGTTAGACGCTCGACTACTGATACTGTAATCGATATTTCGGTCTTTTCATCTGAGGAAATAACCTCTGAGTTTCATTTGAGGAAATAGTACATCCTTTTCATCTGAGGAAATAGTACATTTTATGCGTAAGAATAGGAAAAACTTTTTACTTGAGTATACATTTTCATTGAATTTTTTTTAACAAGCAATAAATATAAAAAGTATTATTTCAGATTTAAGGTGTATGTACCCCCTTAATCAAGTTTAAGTATTTTGGTTACATAAAATAATCTGTGATGGTCTTTGTAAGATCTATGCATTTTTTGTCAATATAAATAAATTATAAAACACATACAAATCAACAGTTTAAATATCTTTTGTCACAATTATTTATTTCTTATCCTATTAGAATTATAATTAGAATCAGAAATGTTACAAATCCATACTTTTATTTAAATACCGTCACAGAACTAATTGCATTAAGTTTCGGGTTTAGAAAATTAAATTTCAACTAATGAAAGATATAACATTTTCAAAGTTATGTAATAAACACTTGTATGTATGCATTTTACAGAAATGGAAAATTTAATGAACCATCTCTAATCATTGATAATCGTAAATTTCAACATACATAATATAGATTGGAAAGATAGTAATGAGCTTTTAGGTCAAGTGTGATATAATTTCTTACGAATTAAATTGTTTCATTTAGACCAGTTTTAGCAGATGGATCAACTGTATCTATTTGGTGACAATTTAGATACCAGTAAAGTAATAATGTAATTATTAGTGATTTAACACTAAATTTTAATAAAATATAACCGTCTAGAATAATTAAATTCCTTATATTAAGAGTGGGGTTTTGTAGATCTTTGAAGAGCCAAAGTGAATAACAACTTTATTCTTTATTGTACTTATTGCAACGTATCGACGACGGTTTTGTCGTTCTTATCAAGCTTATCTGGGGATTACATATTCCTGTACACAATTGCTTTATTGCTATACGAGTACTTTCGTCTCTTTTATTTTCAACATTATTATTAAATAAATATTAATTAATATATAGAACACAAAACAAATTAACATATTTGTCCATAGCGAACAAATCCATAGCGAAAAACATTCAACATAAAAATGTATGTAAAGAGCACAATAAAAACAATTATTATATCTGTAAAATATATAATTAAATTCTTCTTGAAAAAATGATTTGCACATAAGTTTGCTAGAATAACTATTGACGTCTCCATTAAAAACTATATAGCTCCGACGTGACGCGAGTAACGCAGTGAGAAGCCGAGCATTCCTTTTAACGGGCGAACATGTAAAATATGCATTCCCCAACGAATTAGTAAATTTTCAGGGAAGTAGCGATATTTCTAAAGAAGACTACTTGACATTCTGCGAGTTCCTTCGGATAGTACTCGAAAATCAAAAGCAGATAGAACAGGCGTGACTTTAGTTTTCGCTGCTCCGCGCGCGCAAAGGGAAGGTGGAATGTTCCAAGGTATAACGACCTCCGCCTGCGCGGTCCTCCACCTCCAACCTCCTAGTCGTAGTCGTAGTCGTCGTGACTCGGGCTCCGTATTACTCCAGCTATGTAAATGAATTTCGTTTAATTACCCGGGAGTTCCTGCTATCTCTCCTACATCTCTGTCTCCCACTCTATGTCCCTCTTACCCTGAGCTCACTCTCTCGAGCGAGTGAGAGACATCTTTGCGGTATTAAAATCTGCAATCTACCAATATTTCTGAAAAAAGGCACCACCATTACCTAACGTTTTATAGTATACATTTTTATTTTAATGAATTTTCTCGAAGTAATTTAATTTTATAAAAAAATAACAGGCTTGAAGGTGGTCCTGTAGTAAATTTTGAAAAGTTAGTTGGTATAATATAAATTTTTTTTTAATTGGTAGTTTGTATTTGTTACTTAAAAAGAAAGTGTTTTAAAAATTTTCATAAATTTTTAAGCAGTGTAAGCTTAGTTATGTAGGATAAATTAGCTATTTTCAATGAAAATTGATGATTTTTCAAAACTGTCCTTGAGCATGGAGATGCAAGTATAGCAGTTGACAAAAATTATGCAATTTCTAACATCTGTACCACACATAACTCGGAACTACAAAATTTTAAAAACACGATTACATAGAAAAATAAAATTATGTTGAATTTTAATTGTTAAAATAACTCGATGAAACCAATTTTTAACTCTATTCATAGGCAATACTTTCTTAATATATTTTTTTTCACACTTCGGAGTTCGTATAGTTGTGATGAGAATAAGTAAAATAAAATATCCTCAAAGTTTCAGATTGATTCATTGTAATCCTTGCACATAAGACTTGCTGAATATTTGGAACCATACATGGAGAAAACAGCACTTTTGTAAAAATAAGAAATAATTTTCTCGTGATTTTAAAACAATTATTTTATCGCAAAATATCGATCAAAATTTTTTTAAATATTTTCTATGTTTTTTAAAGTTTGTTTGCATAGTACAGTAGGTTTGGACACATATTACGTCATGGTTAATTTAGGAACGCGCTGGATTGTGCGCAATTAAGGTTTGGGAAAAAATACGTATAAATAACTAACAAGTAAATTCAAATTATTTCTATAGACAATATCGCTAATATAAAATTATATTTTGTTTTAAAAATCTATATAAAGTATCAAAAATTGAAATAAAAAAGATCAATTTTTTCTACAAATTTTACTATAGGACCACCTTTATTAATCTTTACATACAATGAAATATTAAATAATCACTTGCAATAGATACTAAAAAATCTAGTAGAACACTACTTATCTGAGGTTAGCAGGTCATTAGTAAAATTAACTATTAAATAAATGCTTTTAGTAAAAGAAATTCTTTGTCATTGCATTTTTTATAATAATTTACTAATCCTTTTTTAGTGTGTAAATGATAATTTATTATTTATATTAATCTCGCACTATTCTTTTAGGACTTTTCAATTATAAATATTTCATAATTTTCTTATTGCAATACCTCAATGTCTTATAAAGTTTTGTATTTCAAAATTTGACTACCATTCAAGAGGTAATCCTAACCTTAACTCTCATAAACTTCGGAAAATGAATTGAAAAAATTCACTTCGGTTGAAATATAATATTGGCAATTATGAAAACGTGAATAATAATCCACCATAGCTTTCAGATTGTAACACTTCGACGAGTTGGCAATGAGTTAATTCATTTTTCCACTAAAATTGGGGCGACGAGGGCAATTGAACGAAAGTAAAGGCAGATCGAAACGAAGCCAGACACAGAGTCGTGATCTAATGAAACAGAAAAAGAAAGAAAGAGAGAGATAAAGGGAGACGCGAAGTTACACAACTGTGTACAGAAGTAAAGCGAGACGCAGCTATACGGAAAGCGAGAGAGGGAGAGATGCAGAGAGAGAGAGAGAGAGAGAGAGAGAGAGAGAGAGAGAGAGAAAGGAACCAGGAGAATATAGCTCGGGGGTTGCTGCTGCTAGCAACTGCTCGCAAGGACAATTATAAAGACAGTCCGTGAACTCGGGCGCGACGGCGGGCGGTTCGCCCCGCGTTCTATCGGAAGCTAATGGTCGCGCAAGTTGATTTCATAACTTTCTATTGCCGGGCTCGACTCGCCAAATTAAATACTAATTCTCGCGCCGAGCAAATCGGGCAGAGTAAGTGCGATAGGGAAGGAGAGAGTCGCGTGACAATTCCCGAGAGGAAATATTTGGGGAGGGTCGTCGACGCTGGTGGCGCTATTTTTTGTCAAGGGTGCATGGGATGTCTTTTACGAGGAAGGGGTTTTTTGGAATTTTCACGGAAGGGGACAGAATGGAAGAGAGAGAAAGAGCAAGGGAGAAAGAGGGAGGGAAAGAGAGAGAGAGAGAGAAAGAGAGAGAGAGAGAGAGCCGAGAGCAAGCCGACGATGGTGAAAATTATAAATCTGAAAATTCATGAGCTTAACAAGTGCTTTTTATTGCGCCACTGTGTACACAGCTGGCTTATTTAAAAGCTTAGGTAATTTATGGATACTTTCTTTATTCAGGACTGTCGTATAATCTTTATTAATTAGTGGGAATATACGAATTAAGATAAATTAAGGAGCACAGGTTTTTTATTATCCTGAAATTACATTATAGTTGATCACACAGTTTTGTTTGTTTAAACATCATATTATAATTTTCTTTGCATTATAGGGCTAGAAAAAATTTATAGTCATATGTTTAGTATTGCACACTATATTGTATAAATTCAATATAGATGTCGTAAACATTTTGTGACTTTTTAATTTTACGCTATTTTAAGTCCGATATTGTTTTCACAGTTAAAATTTTTTTTTTTTTAATTAAGCATTACAAACCTCCTACGAGGTTTATTTCAGCTGACAAAGAAAGTATACATAGTGTTGGATATTACGTATATACATAAGATTTATACATTGGTATTAAAATCGTAATTTATTTACATAGAGAATCGGTGGAATGTACAGTTGCGCTTATATCTGTAAGTTACAATCGATAAGAAAGGAAATAATACATTGGCAAGCTTGAATGTTCGGTTTTTCGATAAGTGATTCAATATTAAATGGCGGAAAGAGATGAAGTTTGCTTAAATTGGTTAACATGGTATATCTTTTTCCGTCGTAGAGGTAGCAATGCCATAGTACATGATTACATTTCGGAGATTTAACTAAGTTAACTCTAGCGAGAGAAAAAGCAAGATTATAGTGATTGGCTCTTATGCGGTTGATAGATACTATGAAGAACCTGGAAAGGTTTTTGTGCAGGTACCAGGGGGCTTGTAATTCTTTGTAGAACAGATCGAAGTACATTTTGCCAGTAAAAGAGCTTTGATTTTGTATTGATTTGACAGTTTCTACTTTTGGCATTTTTTTGCTTTTTCATAGAGATCTGTGTATGGAACATCGAGTATATCTAAAGGAATAGAACGGGAAGCTTCTTTGGCGAGTTGGTCAGCTAGTTTGTTGCCCAATATGCCTATATGTGCGGGGATCCAATAGAACGTTATGTTAGTGTTATTCTTGTTCTTCTTAAATAAGTTGTACTTTCTTTTGATGTCAAGAATATAGTGATTGGTTTTGATATCTGTTTTGTAGGCTTTCAGGGATAAAAGTGTGCTTAGCGAGTCGGAGAAGATACAAATATTCCGATTTTGATGCTTCAGCGCTAAATAGAGAGAGTCATTCAAAGCGACGCACTCTGCAGTATATACTGATGCATTTTTATTGATGGAACGTTGGATAATAGATTCAATCGCTGGGCAGATACATGCTGCACCAACACCGTCGGTAGTTTTACTGCCATCCGTGTATATGGATAATGCGTCACTTTCAGATACAAAGTCGTTAAAATGCCCAATATTGTTGTTCTTCTTGAGAAAATTTCCAAAATTTGTGTCAATTGGTATACTTGTAGTAACAGTTTTATAACTGTGACTATATGGATTGAAGGTATTTCGCGTTGCAATTTGTGGAAAAAGTGAGTCTACATAATTCAGACAATCGTTTAATATATTTTTTGGCTTGTTTGGAAATTTTCTCTTGATTTGTGCGTATTTTTTAATTGCAGAGTTCGTTTGACAGGTGTTATTCGAGAGAACTTTAAATAGGAAGCAGTGACATAGGTATTTAGAGCGTTCTCTTAATGTTATGAGACTCGACTCCGCAAGTAAGATGTTTTTGGGAGTAGTTATGCGGTAGCCAAGGGCAGCACGAATGGCCGAATATTGGATGTTTTCAATTTTTTCACTATATTTTTTTTATTCGGATAATAGATGAAGCTACCGTAATCTACAATGGACCGAACATAGCTTTTATAGAGGGTAATCAAAGTTTCCGGATTTTGATCCCCACCACGTGCCACAAAGAAATTTGACAATATTTATTGCTTTTGAGCACTTATTTACAATCTTTTCAGTTTGCGGAATGAAGGAAAGTTTGTGATCAAAAATCAAGCCAATAAACTTGACGGTGGGACTCGATTTAATAATAATATTGTTTATGACGATCTCCGTGCTACCCGGTTTAATTCTTTTTTTGTTGAAGTGAACGACGGTGGTTTTTGTAGAGGCAAGTTCCAAGCCGAGATTAGAAAGATGTTTAACAATAGATGCAATCGCTTTTTCGAGAATGCTTTTACCTCTTTTAATCGAAGAAAACTTAGTGTAGACGGCGGTATCATCAGCGAATTGGGAGATTGAGACTGTTTTGGGAATATTGTGTACTACGTCGGCGACGTAGAGAACGTAGAGCAATGGGCTAAGGACATCTCCTTGCGGAACGCCCTTAAATATTTTTCTAAATTCGTTAGGTAAAGCGTCGCAATGGATAAATCTTTCATGCATTAAAAATTTAATAAAGCCGACAAGGTTAGCTGGGCAGCCTATAGAAGCTAATTTTTCTAACAAGGTGTCTATATTGACATTATCGAAAGTACCACTAGTGTCTAAGAACGCGGCAAGAACTTCTTTTTTTTCTAGAAAAGCTTCATTTACTTTTAGCGTGAGATTCAGTAAATTGTTAATGCAGGATCTACCCTGACGAAACCCATTTTGACTTGCAGGGATAAGACCATTTCTTTCTACCCACCATTGAAGCCTGTTTTTTATTAGGGTCTCAAAAAGCTTGCAAGTGCACGCAGTAAGAGATATTGGGCGGAGGCTACAACCGTCTGATTTAGGGATAAGGTGTACAAATGAGTGTTTCCAGGAGATGAGAAAATTGTTTGTAATGTGCATTTCGTTATAAATATCTAGTAGAATAAGCTTGAACTTAATAGGTAGCATTTTAAGTGTTTCAAAGTCGATGCCGTCCATTCCTGGGGAAGACTTTATTTTTTTGTACATAAGCGCGGTATTGAATTCGGTGAAGGTAAACGCAGAGCTGAGAAACTTGTTATTCTTGCATTTTGGGAAGGATGAGGGATCAGTCTCTACACAGGGTGGACTTATTTTATTTAAAGCGGTTTCGATTTGGTTATGAGTTTGAAGATTCTGAGTAGAGGACGGAGGAATGATTTTAGTCCACTTATTTTTTAGAACTTTGCACGTGGACCAAACATAGTTAGGGTCGGTACGCAAATCGATTGTTTTGGCAAAATTTCTAATGTATTCATTTTTTTTTCGATTTGTAGGTTTTTTTAGCTAAGGAGCAGTGTTTATTATATTCGATGAGATCTTCAAGTTTGTCCGAGTATTGCCATTTTTTGTAAGTCGCTCGACGCAATCTTTTAGCTTTATCGCAGTCGGAATCCCACCATGAGACAGGGTTTCTATATTTAAATTTGTTTGAGTTGGCATTATTTCTTGGGGTAGCAAATTTAAGCGCATTTAAAATAGTTTTAAGGTATAAGTCATACTTGTCGTTAGCAGGTAGTGCATCGTAATCAAAAGTAAGGAAGTCAATGAACTTTTCTTCGAGTGAATTCGCAAATTTATTCCAGTCCGTTCGGATAGATTTTAATTTGAACGTACTTTTAACATACGAATTTTTTTCGATAGTTACGTCAATAAAAATAGGAAAATGATCTGATCCCCAGGTTTCATCGCACGTGATGGTATTTATTTTGTCGCAGATGTTCAAGGTGGAAATCACAAGATCAATGTTGGATTTGAAATTATTGCGGGAATCAATATGATTGAATTGTGATTGTGTAAGAATAAATCATATGAGTTAATGGCAGTTTCTCGCCTGTGGCCGTTTGAATCAGTGTATTTGCAATTCCAAATTTTGTTGTGTGAATTAAAATCGCCTAAAAGGATAACGTTATTATTATTGTTTACGTTCAGAAGAATTTGATTCCATTGATCTTGCGAGAGTATTGAGCCTGGGGATCTATAGCACGCGAGTATGTCTAACACAGGATTGATGTTATTTATTTGTATGCCGCAAATCTCGATCGAGTCGTCTGGCGCTTTGATGTTTGAAATTTCCGCAAACGCTAGGTTTTTTTCTTACTAAAATAATGATGCATCCTCCTCTTGAGTGGGTCCTGTCCTTCCTATAGGTAACGAAGCCTGGGAGATGCACAGCGTGTTTTGAAGTTAGCCAAGATTCAACACATACACATAAGTCGATTTCCTTTAAGTTGTACTGAAGTTCGAGCTGTCTTTGAGAAAAACTTCTTGTGTTCCAGTAAATAATTTGTAGGTTTTTAGTTATCTTAGTGACGTCTTGATCCATTTTTTAGGAAAATCTTAACTTTCTGATGAAAAATCACTCGATAAGTCGTCGTTGGCTGTATTTTCTAAGCGTTTATTTTCAATATCGAGATCTTGCAAGCTTTCAAGCATAGATATAAGTGCAGAGATGTCGTCAGTAAAGGCGCGAGCAATTTCTGGGATGTTTGATTTGCCGTAGGATTGGAATAAAAATGCAGTAATTTGCGACACGTTGAGGGGGAGTTTTGCAGAGTTGTTTGTGAGGAATTGGTTTGCAGGAAGTAGTTGGGAGAATATATTCTCATAAGTGATGTTTGTGACTTTAGGTTTTTTGTGTCCTTGAATGGTGATTTTTTTTTTAGTATCCTTTTTTCCTATAATGTTGATTTTTCCTCTGTCGTCGTTTGAGGTGGCCGTGGAAACTGTGCTCGAACGGATGCGTTTAATGCTTCCGGGCGGTAGCATCGTACTATGAAGAAGACTTGTTATATTTTCACTTTGAGCGCCATCCAAACTTTTTTGTGTTTGATTTTCTTCCGTAGGTTCTTCTGTAGTATTTGTAATTTTCTGAGTAACTAGAGGAATTTCAGAAGAGATAGGAGTGTCTGTAGAGTTTTGTGATTTTGGTTCTACATTTTTGCAGTGTTTGGAGAGGTGACCTTCTTCGTTGCAAGCGAAGCAAATTATTTTTTCGGCAGATAGATACACGTAGTAGTTGGTGTCTTCAAAGGTGATGACGAATAAGGGGGGGAGTTTCGGTAAATCGTCAGGATGTATGTACATTTGCCTCCTAAAGCTGAGTACGTGGTTCAGTCCTACGTCGTTTACACCTGCTCGAATGTACGTGATGCTGGATGATTGGACAATATTAATTTTATCTAGTTCATCGAGAATCAGTTGATTTGATATAAATGGGTGAGCGTTTGAGATGATAACACATTTGGCTGTAGTTATTAATGGTCGAACTTCTAGTTGACGGGTGCCTATGTTTATTTTGGCACGATTAGCGGTTAAAATAATCAGTTAATCAGTTAAAATAAGTGTGATCTAATTTGGAACAAAAAGAATTATTAGTGAGAAATTTACAAGATAGAGAAAGAACTAAGCTAATATTAAAAGTCATATGCGCAAATTGATCATATATGAATAATCATAAAGTTATCTCGCTAAAAAACTCAAATAGAAGTTGTATCACCTACACCTCGACGTCCCTTACGATGAGTAACACATGTCAGATTTATCAAAAAATACTAGTTCTTGTTAGGAATCTCCTAAACAATTATAAATTTTCAAAATTGTAGACATAAACTATAATTTTCATAGAGGATTAAAGAAAGTGTTAGTATTAATCAGAAAATCTAACAAGTACTAGTTTTCTGATAAAATGCCTTTGAAAAGAAGTAGGTGTTTTTGAGAAATCCTTATAGTCTTCGTAAGAGATGTCGACTTATACACGCTGCAAATTTTTATTTTTAGGCAAATCAGTTCAATAACTTAAAGTTTAAAAATTTACATAGGTAAAAACTTCATCTAAATGAACTATATATTGTATACTATTTAATTTGTATTATATAAGTTTTTAGTTTCTGTACAACATAAATTAACAAAGAAATGAATGAGAAAAAGAGGAAAATTTTGCCTTATGTTATGACTGCTTTTTTGTAGGATGTATGTTTTTTGCATGTAACCTTTGTATCTAGCCTTTCTAACTTATAAGCCTTTACAAAGACAACAAAATTTGTATGTAATATTCGAATAGTATTTTTATAGATTTAAGAAATCATTAGAATTAAAAAAAATCATTAAATATCATTAAATCATTAACTATATATAGTTTTATTCCAGAAGAAAAATTGTACAACAATATATACAGTATTGGTTAATATACTGCAGCTAACAATTGAGTTTCAGAAGCCTGAGTATAAATCGGAAGCTGTTCGGCATTTAAAATTAGGTTAAAAGCTTTTTAATATAAAGTACATAGGACAAATTAAAATTTTGTAGCTATTCAAATTATATAATTAACTCAATTAGGTTAATCGAGCATATTATCGTCATGGTCATTAATTTAATTCTAGTATATTGAAAACTAATAACCTTACTCTTCAATATACGGGCTTTTTAATAACGTAAAATAGTACTACTCGATTAAAAGCTGATTTACACTTGCAAACACGGTTACTATACACAGTTAGCATAAATCACCTTCATCAACCGAGCATCTATAATTATTAGTCTTAATGGAGTTCTATTGATTTTTGTTTTCGGTCGAAAACTTATTTATATATGAAAAGTTTAATATAAGCACTGACATAAATTTGTTTTTTGAAGTCAAATGAAACTTTCTTGTATCAATTAATTTATTATTATATTCAGCGATACTCAAAAAAATATTTCTTATAACATGAGCATGAAAAAGGCCCTTTCCTATGCCTGTAAACCGAATTAAAACTTGAAAATTTCGAGCGTCTTTGAGTAGCGGGAGGAAAAGAGCTCTTTTTCTCACCGTGAGAGCAAAAAAGTAAAAAATCAATATTGTTTTAAATTTTGAAAATTTAAAAAAATTTTAAAATTATATACAATTTATTATTTTTATTTTCATTAGTATGCTGGACGACTCATAATTCACAATTCCCCATCCGCCTTACATGTATACAAAAGTGGCAATTCATGCACTAATTACAAAATGTACTGCGTGTATCGGGGGCGGGGGGGAAGCTTTCCAAGACTCGAATGATGATTTAAGCACTTGTCACAGACGCCTTCAACACCCTCAATTTCCACTCGTGCGCAATCATCATCCCCGCTTAGATAAAGCCAATTTTCTGCCCTAGTTACACAATGTACTATTGAATAAGGGGAAATTGGGATAACATGAGACACGGGGTATCATGAGATAGTTGCGATAACTAATGTCTGCAGTGGCACCACCTTTCTGACTGCTATTTAATTTATTTTTATATGTATTACGAAGTAATTTACGCCTTATGTTTAACATATAGCTTGAAACTCATGTCATCAATAAATAATAAAGTTTATTATGCGTATTTTTGGGCTATTTTCTAACACATGAAATTCAAAAAATCAGTGTTTTTTAAATCTGTTAGCAATTATATGTTTTACTTATTGTCGAAATCAGAATAGGCTTTATTTTTAACTTATTGTTCAACTTTATTTTCCATTTTGCAAAATTTACTTCGATGGTGTTAAACGAAGTTTTTGGAGACCACTATTTTCGGGGTAAAAAGTAAATTAGAGATTTTTACTACAATACAGCATTTAACTCTAAAATTAATACATGGTAGTATTCTTTGGATAGTTATGTAATTAAATAATGCTCTTATAAAAATACTAGAGTACATTTCATGTTACTGTCTCATAATATACCAGTCTACGCTACATATAAATGTTTATCTAATATTCATTTTATTTTGCAAACATTTCTAACAACACATGACTGTCAAGAACTTTGCACCCTGCAAATGAATATGATAATAGTACTGTTTCCTATATGACTTGACGTTAAATGCTTCCCCTAGCCAGCAAAAAATTTAACGACGCCACTTTTGTAACTTTATCTAGCTCTAGAAACTCAATTTTATGAAAATTCAATGGTTAATTTAATTAGCGACAGAACTCCCCGAAACGTTCGTACACGCTAATTGTCGACGAAGCTCTACACACGTAAGGCGAGCAAACTGCTCGGCGCATCACAATTTCAAGAGTCCACGTCAAAGAACAATTAACGGATCGCGCTGACAAAGCCTCGCTGCTCTCTGCTAATAAAAACTCTGTCTTATGATTCGAGAAGAGCGAGCCCCGTAGGGCGAGGGCAAACAGCGTTAATTAAAGAAAGCATAAACAATGTCGGGCGCGAACAAATTTCCGGCTCTCGCGTGTAATGCTCAAGAGACAAAAGGCAGGCAGCGCGAGTCTGCGAGCCACCGCTTGAAAAAAAAAGGTATAAAGGTGTGCATACACCCAACAAACAGCGACGCACAGAAAGAAACATCAGCGTACCGACGCAGAGAGAGCACAAAAGCGCGGAAAACGAAACCTTCTTCGCCTTTGCAGGCTGCACTGCACGGCGCGCAGTTGGTAGTATTAAAAATGACGCGAGCAAGTTTTTGCCCATCGCGGTGGCCTTCACGTGCAATTTGGCAAGAATCCGAGAGAGAGAGAGAGAGAGAGAGAGAGAGAGAGAGAGAAAGTGAAGCATGCGCCAGCCGTGCTCTTTGACACATAGCCCACGCACGTTATAAAATGCTCGTTATAGTTGGCTGCGCGGAGCAAGAGCAAGAGCCTGCGCTGCTGCTGCTGCGCCGCGCCGCTTCGGTGTGTGTATGTATAGCTGATGCTGCTGCTGCTGCTGCGGCATGGTGCGACGCGCGACGCGCGGCGAGGCGAGGAATTTAATTTAGAACTTGATTTATATTTTAGCAGGCCATAAAATGGGGAAATAATTTGTCCCCCGACACGCGTATGAGGCGAGTCTCACACGCGGAAGAGAGACGCCCTTTGGTAAAGAGGACGAACGCGAGGGAGTGAGAGGGAGCGATAAAGTTGGAGCGAGAGGGCGAGTAGGGAGGAGAGGAGGTGGAAGAAGCAGGAAACGCGCCAGTGCATATGGGCAAATCCACGGAACTTTTAACTTTGCATAAAAAAGAAAATTCAATGAAATATTTGCGCGCGCAGTTTCTCCCGTAGGAATGGCATTGTTTTTTTGTATAGGTACTCTGTTAGGTTAAAATCGCATCGATAGCCTTAATGTTCAAAGATATTTAATGTACAAATAGGATGAATGCGAATTTTTTCATACATTAAAATCTCATAAAAACGTACAACTATACAAAGTTAATTCGACTCAAAGTAAGTAGATTTTAGATGTGACATAGTAAAAACTGCATGTTTTGAAACAATAGTTTTTATTCTGCAATATCAGAATGAAAAGCATTGGTGGTACATTAATGAGACACTTCTCAAAATCTTATTCAAAACACAATTTTTAAAATACACCGACACATATTCCAAGTCTCATAACTTTTATTGAAATTGAGCACATATGCGGAACCATAGACATAGCTTAATTTTACATTCGACTAACATAAGTACTTAAAATTAAAAAACTATAATTAAGAAAACTAACTATCGTCACGAAGTTGACAAAATATAAAAATTGAAAAAAGTTTGATCCGTGGTAGTGAAAGGAAACTCTAAACAAAGAGTCAAATTTGATCAAATAAGTGAAAATATCAAGGTTTTATCAGGCATTCAGTAGTAAAAATTCAAAAAAGGAGGATGCCCACGGCTCATAATAAATCTCCCTGGCACAATTGAAAATGACATATATATATATATATATATATATATATATATATATATTATCATTTAAAGGAACTCATGATTTACACTTATATATATAGTCTCAAGTTATTCACGAAATTTCAAAATGTTATATTTATTTTTTCCCAATTTTCCCCAGGTCAAATTTTTTTCTAAGTGTAAATCATGAGTTTCTTTAAATGATAAAATTGCTTTAAAAAATTTGTCGACATTTGTTCAAAAAACGTCCAGGGAATTTTCTTGCGAGCCGTATAGTATCCTCCTTTACTTCTTTTATATTTTCCACTTTATGCAGAAGGAAATTTTTGTTCAAATGTTGAAAGTTTTATGGATTCTTCATGCTCACATCAATGTTACAGATCATCTATCAACGTTATACCGTTTATATGCATATGATGGGGAGAGAGAGAGAGGCTTGGAGGTTGGGTGGGGGGACAATTTTTAGTACTGCAGTAGGTAGTCAGCTATTCCTCGGCACCAGACTAGCTGACATAGCTGAGAGACAATACGCAAAAGCGAATTTTGTTCCAGTTAACCCTGTCCGTGAGTAAAAATACGTGTGGTAACTGAGGGTTAGAACACATTGGATGAATAGTGTATTATAATATTATTACTCTGCAATAATTTGCAAAAATTACATAAAAAAACAAAAATAAACTAATAATAGTATAAGACATATTGAGAATCATATCAGATAAGGTTAATAGTTAAAAGTTTCATGAAGTTACCCGTGTACGTTTGCGCCACTGCGGATCGCGTCTGGCTAGACCCCAGTATTTTCTACTGAACAATTCGCGCATATACCCGAGCGGCTAGCTGCATATATATCCACCTCCTTTTTTTTGTACACGGAATAAAGGTATGCAGCAGGGAGTTGGCGCGTCGACGTGGTATTTGCGTTTTTATTTATATTGGAAAGTTGGCGGCGGTGGTGGCGCTGGTAGCGGTGGGGCAGGCTTTTTTTATCCACTGCCTCGGAAGATCGGGGTTAATCTGACTTTAATTTCCGTTATTGTTTCCGAAGCGTTTCGTGCGATTACATTGTGAATTTACAATTACGAGTTCTTTGCACGGCTTTAGACGCGCGAGCCGGCTTTTCCGATGTAGCGCGTTCTGCCCTTGTCTCGTGTTTATTTTATGAAATGCGCACGCTGGGGAGCGAACGACCGAGCGAGAACTTGTGCAGCGCTAATTATACGGATATTAGTTTCTAATTTTCGTAATACGGATCGACTGAATTTTACTTTTTAATGGCCTAGACGAAAGTTTTGTTTGCGTATAAACACTGGTATAACGAGGAGTTTTTGTTTGAGTTCAACTTTGAAATAGGATTGGTATAGAAGAAAATTAGGCATCATTTTTTATAAATGAAGACCGTATCCCGCTAGCGCATATCTGAAAAGTTTATAAGGTGCTATTTTTCAGTAGAGCCTCATTACATCGTCGGTGATATAATAAATGTGCTTGTAAATATTCAATAAAAATAGAAAATAATATATTGCATTTCAGCTGAAATAAATATTTCAGAGGTAGCAGATTATTGTTAAAAATTTGTTATAAATCAATATTTTTCATAGAATATTTTAGTAGTTTTGCTTTCTCAATGAGAAAGCTTTGTAACGATGAACATTTTTTATTCAAAGATTTCAATAAAATTCGATGTTTTTGAGGTTCCTGAGTCAGAAAAATAGGTTTTTGTCTGCATGCATGCATGCATGTGTATGTATACATTTGTACGTCTTCAGAAAAAAAAAAAAAAAAACTTCCTTTCCATTGGTATACTTAGCAATTACATACTTCAAAGCTATTTATGTAAAAGAAAAAGAAAAATATAAATTTTAAAAAATTTGTAAAAATAGCAAATATTTTTTTGTTATAAAACATGTTAGGGGTTATTATACATCTTTATTATTTCTCCATTTATTATATTATAACATCATATTAAGACTTCTATGGCGGCATAACCCACATACATATCATAAATTTATGAAAATTTTGTTGCATTTTAAATTTTCTCAAATAATTTTCTTAGGCATTTTTCACTTTTTATACTATATTACTGAAACAGCGTCATGCCAAAGATTCCCTAGAGTTTTCCTATTTATCATCACTCTTAAAAAATTAACAAAATAGTCCTATATTAGCCGCTGAGATAATGTTAAGATAACTTTGAAGTATTAACCTAAGGTTAAACTTTAAACGTTATAATTAAATTTATACCACATCTTGAAATAGAAACAGATTATTAAAAATGTTTCAATTTACTTACTTCTATATGACTTTATTATTAATGGTTTATCAATTTATTTAGTAATAATAAAACATTTATTTACCTTTGAACAAGAAAAGTTTTACGTAAGAGAGAGGTGTAGTGGTCACAAAAACCTTGCGGTTTCTTATGTGGGGTATGGGGAGTTAAAAGTACGGAAAATGACCCTTCCCTAATTTGTACATGGCTCTTTAAAAATACGTACGTTTTCATAAAGCATAATTATTCTAATTTGTATATTTAACAATCACTTCTAAGACATTTTAATGAAAAAGTATAAAAATATTAATTTAAAAAATTTCCAAAAATAGCAACATAATATTATTATCTTTTTATACGTTAAATATGTTTTAAAAATGTGCATTTTCAAAAATTAAACGCAATTTCCTTCCAATTTACATATCTAACATTCATCACGAAGCTATTTTAATACAAGAAAAATAAAAATATTAATTTCAAATATTTTGTAAAAATTGCAATTTTTATTCGATCTATACTTTTGACAGTTAATGCATTTTTCATGTGCAGACATATTGAAAATTATTTTGAGTTTTAAGATTTTTTAGACTGGCAATAATTGAACATTAATGTCGAATAACTTAATTTTAACATTTCTTAGTTTAAAGCGAATTTCCGTTATAAAATTCTTAAACTCGATTTTTCAGGATATCTCTTTGAAAAAGCATTCTGCTAAAGCAGTTAACAGTGGTTTCATTTGTTTATCGTCCGGTGATATAACGATGCTCCACTTAGTCTCCATTAATTTTTGTATGCAATCTTGTTAAGGAGGTGCCACTGAACATGAATCTGGTCGGATACTGATTAAACAAATATTTTTTAAACAAGTTGCAAAAACAAATTCTTATAGGAACAATTTCTTTTAGATTATATGGTGTACTTTAAACAAAAAATGTTACATGATCTTTTTCTTAAAGTCATCATTTTCCGAATTATGATTTTTTTTAAATATCAAAAGATGTAAAATATTTTGATATTTAACGCTTGAAAAGTCAATTAAAAAATGTAAATTTCTGCATAATTAAAATTTGTACATATTCTTCGAACCCTTTGTGGCTTAGTGGCTATTGTAATAGCCACCTCTTTCGTCTAAGATTTTTATGTATAAAAATTTGATTTATAGGTGTATATAAATGATTTTACATTCTTCTATTAACTAAGAGGTTTCTCTATAATACTAATTAATAAAAATTGATATTCGTAATCAGCGACCCCAAAAACCCCCGAGTAACAATTTTCAGAAAATTCATTCATTTTTATGAAAAATTTAAGTATCATCTACTAGTACCTAGAAATGAAGCCTAGCACCCATAGTATCTATAACTAAAAACATTAACATTAGCAGTATATCTATATAAACGATATTTTAACATGAAGCATACGGGCAATATTAATGTTTTTAGCTATATTTCGTCATAAAAGCGTATTCAGTGAAACTACGGGTGCTAGGCTTCATTTCTAGGTACTAGTTAATGATACTTAAATGTTTCATCGAAATTCGCGATCTTATACATCTCGTACACTCTTATTGTAAGTTTGTAGTAGAAAGATATAACTAATTTGTTTGTTAGGCTGACTATTTCATTTAGTAAGGACCGTAACTAAAATATACTAACATTGACTAAGCTTACAGTTTGATCTTCTCGCCCGATTGTCTATCTTTGGCACACGTGCCATGCTAAACATACACTCAATTTAGCGCTATCAATAGTCAAAACGTTCAAGTATATCTATTGCGGGAAAAAAAAATTTTTGCAACACATGCATGAAAAGAGTCTCTTTCCATGCTTACAAAGCGAATCGGAAGATTGGGCATTCCGAGCGTCTTCGCCTGAGCGGGAGGTAATGAACATTACCTCCCGCTTCCCCGCTAATGGTCATTACCTCCCGCTCCTGAATTTCTTAGGTCTATAGTGAACGACTCGTAATGCACATTCCCCATTCTCTTTGTATGCATGAAAAAGGCCCTATTCACACACTTATAAAAAAAATACGACGTGTAACACGGGTGGAAAGGGCTTTTTCAGACTCGAATGATGATTTAATTTTAGTTATTTAAAAAAAAATAATTTTCACCGCTACGTGCACAATTTAGTATTTTTGCTCGCCGGTCGGAAAACAGATGCTTTGCGTCCGCTTTTCAGGTATAGAAAAAGGTGAAAAACGTGCATGCATGATAAAAAATAAATGTTGTATTCTTTTCTATGGGAAGATGCTTATGTTTTCTAACGCTTTTAACACTTATATTTTGACGACCCTTACGAAGGCTAGAAATGTTAAAATTAAGTTATTCGCTCATTTCAGATTTCTCAAAAATACCTAGTTCTTTTCAGAAGTATCTTATAAAAAACTAACACTTACTAGATTTTCTGATTAATACTAACACTGTCTTAGATCCTCTAAGAGAATTAAAGATCTTGTCTAAAATTTTGAAAATTGCTAATTTCTGATAAGAATTAGTATTTTTCAAGAAACCTGAAAAGTGCTAGTCTTCGTAAGAGACATTCAATAGTAAAATTTAAAAAATTAACTTTATTCATATTTTCCACTTCCATGAGAAAAATTATTGTTTAAATGTTTAATTAATTATTCATGCTCATATCAGTTTTCCAGATCCGTAATAAGGTTTTACCTGGGACAGGATGAGCATCCTTATTAAATAAAAGTTATTAATTTCATTAAAATCAGTATTTAACATTATTAAATATGCTTCAATATCTAATCAGTTCTGTTTTACGCTGGAATACGTTCGTGATTTATGGTGGTTACTGGTTATTAAAATTAGTTGACACACACGCATATATACATAAATACATGCATACATACATATATATGTGTATATATATATATATATATATATATATATATATATATATATCGTGCGCCCATTTTTATTTCTATATATTTCGTAGCTAAATTTTAATTTTGAATCATCTGTAAGTCAATAATAATCTCATTTTATGTGCAATATATTAATCGCTGCAATAGAAAAATAATTAGTCAAAAATTGATATGAAAAATGGCAGAATATATAATCCGTCCTTCATGATCTAACAAAAAAAGATTTTGGTTAAATCTTTTGTTAAATTTTCGTTTATATTAAAAATCCAAAAATCAATGTTTGATATAATTAATGAGTTTTTTTAGTTGATTTTGTATCTACAGGATTAACCTACCAATCAAAATGCCTTTAATCGCTTCAAAAGGTATACTTTGATCGCCCCGCACTCATAAAGTCACTCTGGTATACGGTAGGGGAAGATGGGGTATTGCCGGTTCCCTAAGCAAACGTGCTTGTTATTTCCACTTTCAAATTGTTTCTTGTAACTTTAAATAATTATTATGTTAGTTCAAACCATTGACTATAAATATTTCTTACTGGTTTAATATAAAAATGTAAGATATCGAAGCTATAAGTCGAAATAAAAAAAGCATTTTGACCGAATTTACTCCACATCAAAGGGTAATACCGGTCAGCCTTGGTACAATTCCGATCACTATTAGAAAGTTACTTTTATAGGTGAAAAATTTCTTTAAATCAATTATATGAACTTTCATATGATCCGTCGCATTATTATTCGCACTTACATAGTGAAATATATAATAACATAACCACTGTTCAATCAAAACCCCTTAAGCAAGATTACCCTACCTGAGAGCGCAGCGAAACGTTTTCTTAGCCTCACTTTCGGGAGCGTCATATAAATAACATTGTGACCGGGATTACCCCTATTCTGCTTAGTAATTTAAATTGAAATGAACATAAAGTAATAGGTTTATACTCTTTTTTTCTTCACTACTTCGTATTCTTAGATTGTTCAAATTAATAAAGATGCAAAAAATAACTGCATAAAGCAACAAATAATATGCATAAAAGCTTATTTTATAGACCAGATTTCTTATAAGAAATGTAGGCCTACACTTTGATTGTGTATAATTCCTTAATAAAACTGAATAGAAGGTTGTTTGGACATTAGATTAATTGCATTTTATTTTGCGTTTAATATACTATTCGAATTATTACCTAAAAATGTTTAGATTATTGAAAATAAGGGTGACCGGAATTAGCCAGTGACCGGCATTACCCCGTTCTCCCCTACTCGACAAGAAAACTCAATTATTTCAAACCTTATACAATAACATTTTAATATCGTCAAAGATATCTCTTTAGATCGAACAATTTCGTAAATAAACGTTCAAGTAATGTCTTCTTTATTATCTACACGACACGGACTTAATAACTTCGAAATCAATTAAATCATTCAACAATTACATACTTATTAAATTCCAAGTTCGAAATTAAAATACATAAATTTCAGAATGAACATCTTCAATTCTCCCGAAAAAAAATTAAAAAACCCATTCACGCTCGCAGAATTATAATTAACCGATAAAGAAGCCGCCCGTCCGCGAAGCACCCAATCCCGCGCACGCAAACTCTTTCCCAGCCGCGCAATATCCGTCGAGTTAATCGCGATCCCGAACCTCGACTCCCAATCAGCCTGCATATATACTCCCTTATACCATCTCCCCATATCCCCAACCACCGCAGCGCCGCTCGATCCCCGAAGCTTATCAAAGTCCCGTGTCTCTTCTCTGTCATTATCGGCGCGATCGCGGGACATTAAAGCGCCGATTGACTATACTACATTCGGAGAGAGGCAGACAGAGAGAGAGAGAGAGAGAGAGAGAGAGAGAGTGAGAGAGAGCCACATGACACGAAGATTGCCCAAGTAGCAGCAGCGAAAGCGGTTAAAGCGCCTTGCAAGTTCATCTAGCCGAGAGACACCCATATAGGTTTCTGAATCTTAGCTGAAGCTAATAGTTTCGTCCCTTCCCCCTTGGTCCCGGAGCTTCTTATACATACATACATACCTCCGGCGCACCTTACACAGAGTAATTTAGCTCTCCCGCTGCAAGGCTCATCTAGCGATCCTCCGGCATATTCACCCTATCGCGCGCTCATATATATATATATATATGTATATACACGCTGCGTCGTATAGTCGCGGGATACCCAGGGATACTACGTTCCGTTCTATTCCGAGCCATTATTTCCCGTATCCTCCCTCGGAGATGGAGCAAGAGAGAGAGAGAAAGGGAGCGTTAAACGAGGAACGAAGTGGAATCCGGACTCCCGAGGGCGATGCTCACTATATTAACACCTCCATCCGACCTTTAATGAATCCAGTTCTCTCTATTTCTCTCTCTCTCTCTCTCTCTTTGCTACATATAGCACGATGCTCACGAAGAAGAAGAAGAAGTCACTGCGTCCGGACTATCTGTCTCTCCGCTACCTTCCCAAACTCTCGGTCTGGCTTGGCTGTCGCGAAGCCTTATTCCCTCTATCTCTCTCTGACTCTCTCTCTCTCTCTCTCTCTGCCTCTCTCTCTCTCGCGAAGACGGAAGTAGCGAGTTTAACGCGCGCGCACGCAGGGGCGCGGGCCTGGGTAATTCGGATATTTCGAGCTGAATGAACTCCGCGAGCTGTTGCTACTGCTGCAGCTCATTCCGCGCGGAAGAGAGAGAGGAGAGAGGAGAGGGAATTCCGCGACCCGCGCGCAGCCTGAAATACATACGTATTATGGAGTGAGAGAGAATAAAGGGGAGAGCGAGTGCAGGATGCCGAGGACGCGGCGCGGGATTTACTCGGGATTCCTGAGACGGAATTGTGATGTTGCGCACCAAGACGCTGCTGGTGAGCTGCTCTTCTTGGGGGGAGGGGCGGAGGCAAGGCTCTTCGTAGGCACCAGGTAATTGCTGTTTTCTCGGGCTGTCTGTCAAAGTCCGCTTTTCTTTGGACCTCGGGTAGCCGAGATGTATAAATTGCGAAATGGCTGCCGGCTGTTTTGCGAATTGCGCGAGAAAGATGAATTCATTGCTGGTTCGTAAGGGTTTGGAGTCATTAGGTCGAGGTATACTGCATGTTGAGAGATATATGAAAAGTAATAATGCCGTGATTTTAATTCATTTGAGAATTTGTATACGTGCATTTTATTATCTTATACTAATTGTCCAGACATTTTTTAAACAATATTTATTCTTGTTCGCTGAACGTCGCTCACATTGTTTATTATTACTATTTATAATAAAATTGCGTTTATAATCAATAATATATCTATACACATTGAAAACTCATTTCAGTTTTTAATTCTTTATTAAAAAATAGATAGCCGGATTACAAAGGAAGGCAATTATAACAAAATAATGAAACGGAGAATTGTAGTCTGGGTTGTTGTCGGGAAACTGTAGTTAGCTTATAACAAAAGGCAAATACATAAGTTGTAACTGCAGAGTTCAAAATCTTGCATACGTACTACCAATAGTTCTGTTTGTTTTCGTTTGGAATATGATGGACTGCATATAATAGATATTTGCATTTGCAGCATTCGATTAATGTGATTGAAATGATTATTCTATTATTCTATCTATTTACTTTATTGTTTAATAGCAAAGATTTTAAATCATGGCTGCTTCATTGCGAATATTGGCATTTCAAAAATAAATCGTCTGACATTACAATGAAAGTAGAATATATAAATGGAAACTTTTAATTATAAGACATTTATAACTTTTTTCAACCTGGTTATTCATTCTAGTAGTTGCAAAAAAAGAATTTAACACGTATTTACTAAAGTTTACATAAGAAAAGAGAAATTAGTACGTTTTTATTTATAATTTTGTACAAAAAAATTTCTTTTCACTGGTATGAGGAAGAAGTCTGTAATTGGATTGTAAAAAGAAAAAAAATTTCTGTCGGCATGAATTTATTTAGTAGAAATTGTAAGCCGATGTATAATGCATTTTGAATTTTTGATATTGAACTTTATTTCATATAGCGTTCTAAAATTTCTTTATGATGTGACTATAGGACGTGAATATTTTTTTATCGTGACGTCACCAAAATCTTTGAAGCGCCGTAACTCTTTAAATTTTCAAGATATAGATAAAATTCCGAAAGTTTACAAAGGAAATTTACCACGATCCATTCAGATATATTGTTAGATAAAAATGCTTTTTAACTCAATTTAATCTTCACAAAGTGAACAATAAGGTACATATTATAATACTTTCATCCTCTGCTAATACGAATTTTTACCGACGTTCCTTTTTTTGCTTCACAACCTCGACACTCGGTCAGCCAAACTCTTTCAATGACGAACGTCCAAATTAATTTATATCCAATTCGCGTCCCTCGGATTTCACGTTGACCACGTGAAATTTAACCCCGTTCACGATTCTTTGATTGCGAGTGACCTCGCGGCAAACTGTTAATTTCCACAGCAATCAACTTGAAAAACTCATTTCCCGCGGCTTTCGAAATTTTCCAAAATAAAGCTCTCTCTCCTACCCTCTCTACTATAGCTATACACCCACGCATCATGCGGCTAAAAACTGCGTTCGCCTGCACAAAAGCGATTATATAAACAAAAAAATACGCTAGATTAACCAGCTTCAGCGCATGTTCCCTCTCTCTCTCTCTCTCTCTCTCTGGCAATTTAGTTAGTAGCGACGCGCGCGACGTCAAATTTGTCCGGGAATCGTGATTTGCGGGGCTCACGTATACCTATATACACGCGAGCAAGCGAGCGGCTGCGCTGTCCGAATGAAATAGTCCGCACGTGCCGCTGGTGGGGGGCGGTGGTTTTAAAATGATTTAATGCTAACTGCAGGTCGCCAGTGCGCGGCAACTCTTGCCGCTCTTGCTTGCGAGCTCGAGAGAGCTGCGCGACGCAAGAGAAAGAGGGTGGAAGGGATAGAGTAGAGTAGAGAGAGAGAGAGAGAGAGGGCTGACGTCAAGGCTGGCAACTTGTTGCACGCGTCGGTGACACACACAACGGAGCGATCCTCGAAGCTTTATATCCCATTCTGTTGTGTATGTATACGGCGAGAGAGCGTGTTGCGCGGATTTGGATGCCAGCATCGGGAATCGAAATCCAAACACGCGAGGCGAGCGCCTCGCGAACCATTATTTTTCCTCCTTGGCGCGCGCGCACGCTCGCGCGGCTGTCGCGTGGATTCGCGCGCGTGTTCCGACTTGTGTGTATGCAGGGTGAGGAGTGAGGGTAGGTATTATATTTATGGAGTCGAAGGGGATTTTTCATTTGCGCGCAGTCAATGGCTCGTGAGAAATTGCTCGGTCGGGCGCGAGCCGAACGGCTGTTTGTTGTGATGTATGAGTGGCGAATTAAGTTTACGAATTGACTGTTGATAGCGGAGAAAGTTATGTGTATTGAGCGAGAGGTGGGGTTTCGTTGGCTCCTGCTGATTCATTGCTTTGGCTTGTTGAGTTTATTGGAATCGTCGGGTTATCGATAGTTTGTAGACTCTGTATATTCAGTGGCGTAAAGCTTTTAAAGCATTACTTTTGATGGTACGAGAATTCCTAGAATAGAATTTCTATCTAACACAACTGAAAATTTACAATTTGACGATAAAATCGAAAAAACCGTTCTCAAGATCAGTCCTCCCTGGGTCCAAACCGATGCAGACTGGTTGCCTGATCATGAAAACAATGAATTCTTTGATTCTACTTTTAGCTTGGCTGAATTCAATATAGCACTGTCTCCAAAACGCATAAAGTTCGCACTGCCTTACTTATAAGTAATCACATAAAATTTTATAAGCAATTGGCTTTTTCTAATCACAGGTGTATAGCCAACTCAATGCACTACCTTGATTACATTGACGTATGGGCAAAACTAAATATTTATACTCACGATTATAAAACAATTTTCACTTCCATTCCAATTTATACAAAACTTGGAAACAAACTGAAAAAATCTTGCAATCCTACTAAAATTTTCGAAAGCTTTTTTAAACACTTTCTTGAACACGTTAGGCGCTGCGGTGTTTTGTGACAAATGAAATCTTCGTTCAAAAAAGAGTTTAATGAAAAATGCCTCTGTGTTTACCGCCAAATGTGATGCCGTAAATGATGCTTTAGATATAGCTATAAGCCACAGTAATTATGACTTTCTCATTTTCTCGGACTCTCTTAGTGTTCTATAATGATTAGGATCCACGATAATTGATATTAAACCCAGTAACTATATATTTAAAATTAAAACTAAACATAAATTATTCCACACTAACTTTACAAACGATACTTTTATCAAATTCTATTGGATCTCCTCGCACATTGGTATCCAAGGAAATGCAAAGGAAGCCACTAAAGCCAACTGTATCGATATTTAAAATATTCCATTCACTGATGATTTAGAAGAGTTTAAAAATTTAGCAGCAATGCGGACCAAAAACGTAATTAAAGAACAAGGTCTCACTAAAAGCCAAGATCACTTTATTGCATTTTACAAAGATAACAAAAAGCCTTAGTATACACGCAAAAATCTCCCTCAAGAACTTACTTCGACTGTAAATCGCTTATAGCAAACCACTATAATATAGCTGAGTCACTGCACCGTGTAGGCATAGTTAATGACCCTAAATGTACATGTAATCATGAAACAGAAGATATAAATCATGTACTTTGGCAATGCAGGCTCTACGACACTCAACGTTCCACTTTAATCGCAAATCTCAACAAAGAGAGAATTCAGCTTCGTCTCAATATTGATATTCTGATAGCCGAAACAAATGTTACAGTGTCCATATACATGCTCAAATTTTTAAGTTCCAAATGAATAGCTAAATAAACCTTTAGGTTTGAAATGCTTAAAAAAACGGTTAATGTATACTTTAAGATCTTGGAAGGAGGTAAAAATAACGAGATTCTATTAAATGTTAATATAAAATTAAAGAAAAAATAATAATAACAAAAAAAATTTAATTTTAAGATAAAATTCAATTAATTAAAATTGTATGCCCATCAATTTAAGATTTCTTATTATATTATTTCGACATTTATTGTTATTATAGAAATGGCTGTTCCTGGGTTATTTAGGTTTAAGATTTTATTATTAAAAAAATTAGTTACTTTACAAAAAGGAAGATTATGTTATGAGAAAAGTTTTGTGTTTACAGCACCAATACCTATTTCGGCGTCCCTGAACATGGGGTATCACTCGGATGACACCACATGTTTAGGAGAGCCTAGATATTAGGATATTTTGATTTGTGTAAAATATGACTTTTGTAATTCTACAATCTAGCAGGTGTATGCTTGCACCGTGTCAAAAAATGAGCACACTTTTATGTTCCACTTTATTATACAAAAACGCGTAATCCAGAAATATGTTACAAAAAATATAGTATGCACCATGGCTGATAAGTCGTTTCAGCCGTGTTTTATTTTATTTATTTATTTATTAAGTTTAGCGTTAAAAATATTGCGCATACGAATAAGTAATGATGTGATTCTTTTTCTAGATCAGATCTGAGCATTTCAAGAATCGATTCATAAAAAACAAAGGTTCCAGAACGTGTATTTTTTTAATAAATGCTTTAGAAACATTCACTGTCGCTAGTTTATATTACTGTGGCTCGGCATGTATTTACTGCGCGCCGATTACTGTGTATACAATTCACAGGTTATGACGCGCAGTAATACAATAGAAAATAGATTTCTTCTTCCATAAACGTGCATATTCCCAAAAGTTAAGGCGATAATAAATCATTTTTAAAGGAATATTTACTAAAAAGTAGTATTCTTGTCGACTTTGTAAATCCGAGTAATCGGGGCGTCCACAGGAATACCCACTCTTACCCTACGAGTATTGCTGCCCTTTTACTTTGATTTAACAATTATTCAAACATTGATTGGGATTGATTTTGACCTTTGCCACAAATAAATTCTGATCGACAAAGGATTTTTGCAGCCGAAAAAATTGGACTAACGGAGATTGAAACCCGCGCCCGCGGAAGAACATCGCGTTATAAAGCAAGTTTATTACCACTTAAACCATGGCTGCTCCTTTAAACATTAAAAATTTTAAATTTTCAAAACTCGCTCCAGATTTTACAACCGATGTTTTTTTTCAAATCTTTCATATGGCTTAGTAAAATACTATAACTGTATAATATGTGCTGATTAATTTTTTATTGATAATTGTACTAGGTACTTATTTAATGATGCCAATAAGTCAAAACTTGAACCAATTTATATACTTTATAACAACTTATCCAAGGTTTTAATGTTTCAGTTAAAAATGCAATATAAACTCATTTCCAATATTCTTATTTTATGAGACATGTAAATTATCACATTTCTATTTCCTTCTTTAAGATTATCTTTATTATATGAAATTCATCATTAGTTACCGTTTTTATACAGGGTGTTAAAAACAGTCTCGGGATGGCAAAATAACTTGAAAAATAACCACCGTGGAGGAAAATATAAGGAAAAAAAGTTATTTTTCCCTGGCTATTTGATGGTGATTTTGGATTTGACCTTGACCATGACCTTCAAGGTCATTTCAAGGTAATGTCAATTTTTTTAAACGGGAACCCATTTTTTTAGCAATGAACCTGGAAAGAGCCAAAAATTTTACGTTCAGATATGACCTTGTGCTAGTAAACAATTGGACCTTGGAAAGTCATGACAAGGTCAAACGTTCAAATGTCTCGGAAAATATTACTTAATCACATTTCAACACCTGGCCATTATTAAATCGACAATCACTTAATACCAAGGGAATCAGTATCGTATATCCGAAATTAATAAGACGTGAATATCGATAAGGTACTAAAAATTTAATTTAGAAATGGAAATACAGTTATGCAATTTTAAGTTAAATACATAAATTATACTGGATTCATTATTCAATTAATCAAATGCTTCATATTATTCCGACCGGCGGGCGGAAAAGACTTTTGCGCTCGCTATTAAATTAGCGGGCGGTAAAGTAAAATTGCTAAAATCAGCTCGATGTGGGTTTCCGCCCCTAAACACCAAGTACCATCCGGATGATATCACATGTTCAAGTGAGCCTAAACACTCTAGTAGGCTGATTTTCGAAAATAAGCCCTAAGAGAGTTTAGACCCCTAAACATGGGGTGCCATTCGGATGATACCACATGTACAGGTAGGCCTAAACACTCTAGTAGACTGATTTTACAGTCTAACAAGCGTGTATTTACACCGTGTCGAAGAAAGTCCAAATTTAGTTTCGCTTCATAGGCATAAAAAAACACGTTATCAATACATGTTTGACAACAAAAACGGTGTACACCATGCGGAAGAGGACTTTATCGCCCTCGTGTGTTTGCAATACTTATGTTCAGCTCGCAATACGCACTCGCCTTCGGCTCGTGCTTGCTTGCCTTCAACTCGGATTGCAAACCTCACACGCGGGTGAAAAAAGCCCACTTTTCCCCCATGGTATATATAATATACTATTATTTACAATGATGCATAAACTATAAGCCTTCATATTCCGTTTCATATAAAATAAGCTTTAAAATCTCACAAACTAATTCTTTAAAACAGTTGGAATCATTCAAAATTCACCGACATCAATTTCCCAACTTATTCACAATAATATATCAAAAGCATTAACCTTAAATAAAGTACAAAAGAAAACACGAAAACATTTGTAATTAACATCGCAAAAAACAAGAAAAAAGTCAAGCAGAAGAAGAAGAACAACAACAACACGTAATCCCTAAAATCTGTCCCACTCGCATTAGAAAGCAGCGCAAGCACGACACGAGCCTGCAATCAGCCGAGTACACACACGTGAGTTAAGGCGCACGCCGCCGCCGTAGCTCCCCGGGAAATCAAGCGAGCAATTCCGTCGATGTCCCCCTCGACATACTCGTATATAAGACTCGCAGTCGCGGAGTCCAGCCTGAAACCTACAGTAGATACGCTTCCTCTACCCCGCTGCCTTTTACGACTTTAACCGCGCTCGCTCGCGCACGCGCTTAATATCCTGTTCGTCTTCTTGACCACTCGATGCATACACACACACACACACAGACAAATACAAGCGCGTGAACACGCACGGACGCACACGCGGATCGGATTCAATCGTGCGCGTTATGAAGCGCGCGGCGATGTTTGCGTGGCACACGCTGCTGCCAATTCCGAGCGGCTGCAGGCACGTCAATCAACCGCGCGCGTGGTCGCACACACGGAATTGGAGAGAGAGGACGAAGGAAAATTCAAGTGCTTTCGTGGAGGTTTTTTGTCTTTCTTCTTTTAGTTTTGTTTTGTAAGTTCAAGGGAGAGCTGTAGGTACTACTCGGCGAAAACGAGCTGCGTTACTTTATTTGTGTGCGTTCAAAAGGCTTGTAGAATCGATTCTGGGAACTCGATGAGATGCGTTAGTTTTTGGAGAGAAACGTCGTTTAATCTCTCATGAAGCTTGGTGGAATTTTAGATGTTAAGGTTTGGAACACATTGTGGCTATTTATTTATTCGTATGTTAAGCGACAAATGGCAACCCTCTGATGGTCAAAGTTCGAGACTAAACTAGTAAAAAACGTAAAAGATTTGATAAATTACAGCGAATTTGAGCAATACATAGGAGTAAAATATATTACGGGAAAATGTTTAATAACCAATCATATTATGTATGTAAGCATCGCAGCTTTAACCGCAACACAGAAACATTTAATTTGTTTGGGCCTCCAGACAAGTATTTTATTTTCACCATGCGAACTCAGCATAAATAAAAAATAGAAAATTGATTTCAAATATTCTTGCAAGCCAAGAGTATCCAACAAGAGCTGTGTTTTTTTATTGAATTTTAATATGTTGAGAATCTTTGATTTTTGTTCTACGTTCAGCCACTCAGGCAGATATCCTGCACGCAGTTTATTCGGTATAAAAAATTTAGTCTGAGTAATAAATATGAGGCACCGCCATTTTATTAAAAGAAATATGAAAGCAACATGTTACATGTTTTAATTTGTATATATACACAATCAAGTTCTAATAATAGTTTTTAAATAAATTGATAAAACTAAATATCACATTTAGACCTCGGGGTACTATATTTTGTATTGTATATTATCTGAATGTGTGTTTTTAAAAGAAATTTTTAGATTTACAAAAATATTATTTTACGCGGAAACATACTTTCTAATTTCCACGAAACATTTGACATCCATATAAAAGCGACCCATGTATAAACGAAAAGAGTTTTCACAGAATTTATACAGAAATATTTGTAATTCAGTCTTAAAAGTAATTCCAAATATTTTTCACACACAAAGAAATATTATTGCTAAGACAGAAGGACACTTTCCCTCGTTTGTTTTACCTGGTACAGCCAATATTTTCTTATTTTCATAAAAAAAAATCCTTTCAAACTCATTCAAACTAATTGTCACTGGGCGGATATGTCAGAGCAGCAGGCAGCCGAATCGCGAACGAGCAATTGCGCTGGGAGAGCCCGATACTGCAATGAAATGGAGAACCGACAGTATCAACACGTATACGCGAGCGCGATGAAGCGTCGACGCACTATATAATGTGCCGATAGGTGAGGGGGAGCCAGAAATATGACCCTCGATCTAGGGCTTATCGCTTTCTCGATCATCCCTCGCTCGCTCGCTCGTTCGGGACGAATCGCAGGTGTAGATTCTAATTTCAAGGGGTTCGGCACTCGGATACACCAGGCAGCCGTGCTGCTAATTACGCGCACTCGTCGACTGAAGAGGACATGCGTCATTCCGATAGACCTGCCTCCCCAATATCGAACTGTATCCCTATCGAGCTTTCGACAACTTGTTCTAGTCTTTGCAGCTTTCGAAGGTATTAAAGGCTTTCATGATTTTCAAAACTATGGCAATTTACAGAGGGTCATAATATGTATTAATTGGTATATTAATATATATATAATATATATATATATATATATATATATATATATATATATATACTAGAGGAAGTTCGCCCCTGCTCGCTCCGCTCGTCACTATTTTTTACTTTTAATAAGTTAAATAGAGAACAAAATTAGAACATTTAACTGTAAAGCGAAAGTTTTGTATAAACTTTAATTTTTTTAACATATATTTAACATATTAAAAAGGTAGTTTTGCCGATTGATAATAAATAAAATAAAATAAAAAATCGATGTTAACAAAATGTATTTATGAGTTACCAACGATCGAAGAAGCTCAAGTTTACTATTGTATATAGAGAGAGTTTTTCTTCTTTTGTATCTTCGCAAAAATCTAAAAAATTAGATATACTTTACCAATTGCAACCAAATTTTATCTGATTTATACACTATAGTCTATATTTGTAGTTCAGCTAGTATAGTAGTATGATTTACTGTACAACAATATCATAACTAAAAGAAAAACTTATTTACGGTAAGTAAGATGAATAATTAGAGAAAATTACTGTCTTGTGCTGTGCTGTGTTGTGCGGCCCAATTTTATAAGAAGTCTATCTACATCTGTATCTATGGTCTTTGAAGTATTATTTAGATTCTTTAATAAATTAAAGATTTTAATAACATATTAAAACTAAAACGTTATCAAGCAAACGTTATAAATACGGGAGTGCGCTTACGTGGACTCTCACTTATGATGAAGTATAAGTAATTGGTCATGTGGATTGGATAACTTGCATCGCTGACTTTTTTAATAATTCACAAAATTTTATGTTAGCCACTTATTCTCAAGATAATACTATGTAAATAAAATTTATTATAAAATATAATTACAAAAGTCGTTTAATAATTCTAACATATCAAATAATTATTAACATAAATAGTGGTGGGGCAATGACGTGACAGTGGCGCGGCTGAATACCGAAAAACACGATAACAACTATATAATATAGGAAGATATATATATATATATATATATATATATATATATATATATATATATATATATATATATATATATATATATATATATTTATATTTAATTTGTTGTTATTGTAAGTTTAGTTTATTAGTTGATTTGTAAAACTAAATTTTATATAATTGATTAGTCTACTATGTGAGACAAACTTTATTTATGATGTATAAAAATAATACAAACAGAATTATCAACAGAAATGATTTATACATATACTGACGAATTGGCGAGCTTCTTATTGCATCATTTCATAAATAATTTGCTTGAATTTATCTCGCTATTTTTTAAAATTATTTCTACGGATTTTCCACCACCTACTACCTACCTCTTTCATTTAAGAGGAGAGTCTCATGTAAATAAGGAGATTTTCAAGTGCTTTTTGTTACAAATAAATTATTTATTACCATTTACAAAACTTTTCTCATGAAAATAAAGGTACACTTGAAATAGGAGAAAAAATTGTAAAAAGTAATTTTGGAGTGGAGCCCATATATATATAGGCTCCGTTAAAAACGGCGGAAAAGCTGGCATCCTTAAAAAAAGTCTAAAACATACAAACCAAAAAAATTTCTCTGGAGTATGAAAATACCATGCCAATAAACCAACATTTGTAATAGAAAAGTGTAAAATGAGTAAATAATGGGACTTAAAACCAAATCTTACGTTTAAAAGAAAATCGGTCTTTATCGGTATTTATCGTGTTACCTGCTGGACGCTCATCGTCCGTAGCTACTTTTCGAGGTCGAATATTACGCTATAACTCTAGAATTATATTCTCTAAATATATAGGAAAGTTTTTAAGCAAAAAAATATGTTTCTGTAAGGTCCGCAAGTTTAAAAAATAGAATTCTATGTAGTGGAATTCCGAAAATTCTGTCTAAAAACAAAATGAACTGTCTAGATATCGATCTCCTCTCCCTAAAATCTGTAAAACGTTAAATAATTTAGTAAATAATTAATCAACCTACATCGTGTTGTTTCATGTATCGATTTACTGAATGCGCAACTCGCTCTGGATTATACATAAGACTCAGTTAATTATGTAAATAAATGGAGTAGAGTAGAGATTAATATGCGATTCTAAAAGAATATATATAATGAATACTAATTTATAAATAGAGAGCATTAATGTATTTGCTAATGCTATTTATGACTTTAGATTATATTATAAAAAAACGTTGCCAATTCATTGGCGCTTAGCTTCCTTAAACTAAATTAATTGTTCCAATATGAAATTCTTTGTTGTAATAAATACAGTTTAAATTGCTATATCTCTTTTTAAATAATACCTCAAAATGGGTGTGCTCTTATCATTGCAATTTTTTCTCTGTATGTAATTTATTAAAATTATTTAAATTTTTAAATCAACATTAATCAGATGTTAGTACGTTGATTCACTGAATTCCTAATCATCTAAAATTGTGTGACTTTGTTCGTGTATACCACAAGAAGGGAAAGAGCCTATCTAAAATTTTTGGTGTTGTAGAAGATAGATAATTTCATGCTCTGTTTAATGCATTTACACTAAATTAGTCATAATATTTGTAACATATCAAAAACCTCGAGAAACTAAAACTGTAAAATGAAAAAATCGAAAAATTTTTATAAAAAAAGGAGTCGATGAATCTTTAAACTTCTTTTCAATTTTGACTCTTCATTAAAAAACAAAAAAATGAACCCTGTTTGTTAAAAAATGACCATGCCATTCTCGAGATATAAGCGATCAATAAAAATTTGGAAAAAATACATAACCTCAAATATCTTGAAATATAAAGGTCGTTGTGATCTAGGAAAATAACTCGTTCAAGAGATAGTAAAGAGCTACTGTCTTGGGAAGATACAGATAAAATGGTTCAAAAGAAAAAGATAAAGCAACAAAAATTTTACAGAATATTCTCATCCATATTCCGAGTCATTTAAATTTTTTTTTAAATTTGTATTCTTATATTTCACAGATATAACCGTTTGAAGTAAAATCACGATTTCGTTACTAACAAAACCAGGGAAATAGCTTATTCAAAATTTCGGGTGGGGAAAGATAAACACACATACACATACATACACACATCCACACAGACATTTTCTAAAAACAATGTATTTTGATTTCCAGTATCTCAAAACATGTTTCTAAAATGCTTTTAGAAAAAATTTATTTTTTTCATCACAAAGCTTTGTATATTTAATTTGTTTGATGCATGCTTCTATAATTCAAATTGTACTTTACAAAATTAGTTATTTACACGATACTTGTTTAATCAACTGTTATGTTATAATATCATTTAATTGGTTTGATGAAAGCTTCTATAATTCAAATTGTACTTTACAAAATGTGTTATTTACATGATACTTGTTCAATCAACTGTTATGTTATAATATAATTGTAGGTGCAACCCATCATGGTAAAGATTGACTTATTTAAAAGCAACACTTAAATCGAAGCGTCAAACATCTTAATGCAAGAAACATCATTGACAGTTTTTCGATTCTTCTATAGGAACTTGTAAATTCTCAAATATAAATTACTAAAATCAAAAGCATTAATTTATTTGAAAAGCGTCAAAATTTGAAGTATCTTTTAAAACAAACGAATTATCATT
Organism: Gastracanthus pulcherrimus; assembly: GCA_949152435.1. Lineage (NCBI taxonomy): Eukaryota > Metazoa > Arthropoda > Insecta > Hymenoptera > Pteromalidae > Gastracanthus > Gastracanthus pulcherrimus. Next base: position 149,778,854 of record OX424574.1, on the reverse strand, counting down.
GTTATTGAAGCTGTACTTATGCTGTGTAAGTATTTGCTAACATAGCTTTTAATTCCCTCATTTTATTCAAAATCGATAATTGTAAATTTTTAAAATCGATTTGAATTAATAGACTCTAAATATGTAAGATGATTGTGCCTAATATGGCCCACCACGGCTATACTAGCTACCACGCAATTTAAACGGTAAATAGCTAATGCATTATGTATATGGTGTCAATACAAGCTATTTCATCGAAAAAATTTCTAACGGAAAGAAAAGGAGACCAACCTGCAATGTATATTGTCTTACACCGCTTAAGTGAATTCGTCACTATAATTTTGAACAAGTCATTATATTTACTGTGATACTAAATAATAAAGTTGATTCAAGTCGACACTGCCCCGGATATTACTACGTATCGTCAGCTTTTCAGTAGCATAGCTTATTTTATCATACGGCTACGTACCGTTATAGTGTAAGAGAGTACATGTCTATACACTCATTCTACCTAATACGGTCCACGCAACCGAAAACATACAAAATTTGTATCTAATGACCAACCTTAGAAATTTTTTAAGCTTTTCAAGGATAAGAAATATATATTTGTTACAAAAGATACTTACACTGTTGAATAATTTATGAAAAAGATGTAAATAATATGTGTTTAAATAAATTTTGCGTTTTATAGGTACATTATTTATGTCCGCAAAAATATGCTTATAGATTTTACTGCTAACGGCAAAAATTATTGTATCTGTCCTCAATGCCTAAAGATTGTTTAAATTAATGAAATATATTACTTTTAACATGTATCTAAAAAAAAAAACTATATCCTTTCATTATTTTTAAATACCTCCGACAGATATATTTGCTTATTATTAGTGATTGACATGACATCTGGCGGATTAAGCTATATTCCAACTACGCTATGGCGTAGGGCGGCAATCTTCAAGGAGGCGGCACGGTTTTGAAATGTGTACTTCTCAATATTTTTTTTTAAAGTTTAAGCAATAAAACCGAAAAGTCCAAAGACTAATCCTGACTTTAACCCCAAACTTATCAATTTTCATTAAGAAGATTTAAAATAATAAAAGCGTAAACTCTTTAATTCTAACCCTAAATAAGCCAAGCTCAAAGATTTGTATTTAAAAAGTAATGAAACCGTAAACCCTAAATCCAACTAACCCAAGCTGAGTAATTTTCAATTTAAAATATGTTTCAATAATATGCTGGGCACAATACAATAAAAAAATGTTATATAATAAAACAGCAAATCCGAATACGAATCAACCCAAGTCGAGCAATGTCCGATAAACAAATGTTTGAATAATAAAACAATAAATCCTAAACTTTAAGTTTAACTACCCCAAGTTGAACAATTTGAAATAAAAAGAATTATAAAACCGTAAACATTAAACACTAAATCCAACTATAAGACCAAGCTAATTAATTTGGGTTAAAAAAGTTAAAATAATAAAACAGTAAACCCTACACCCTTCAACTTAAACCCAACTAAACAAAGCTAAGCGATTTGCAATCAAAAAACCGCTGCCAATTCATTGGCGCTTAGCTTTCTCTAATTTAAGTAATTATTCCTACATTAAAGATAGAATTTTAAATACCATTGTTAGTTTCCAAGATATAACCTATTTCAAAAGAATAATATTTTCCTGTATAAGAAAATGACACCCATGGGTAATAAACATTATCACAGTGATTTTTGTTATGCATGCGATATTTATTAAAATTATTTAAATTAAATAAAATTATATAAAGAAATGTTAGTACGTCTATTAACTGAATATTCTTTTCGATATTCCTTATAACTTTAAATTTTGTCATAGATTTTGCATCATAAGTTTTCTATATAAAACTATTTAAGCGGGTCTTTCGCTAGATATAGGGCATAAAACAAAAATTCATATGGGAGTTTATAAAGGTCCTATGATAATACTAATGAAATGCACTTAATAATACTCCATAACTATATGAAAAAAATTGTTCAAAACAAATCGTGAAGTCACAAGTGTAAATATTGTCAGTTTAAAAATATTTAGTTAAACCCCAATTTTTCTTTTTATTTCTTAACCAATTTTAATGTTTTGGTGTTTATTTTTTTTCCTTAAACATTCGCTACAAAAATTCTACATTTTTTAAAATTTTTTTATGGAATATGTCTTAAATAGACTATAAGTTTGGTCAATAATTTTTATATACGTATTCCCACACTCATATCATAACTACATGTATTTTGAACATAATAAAACCTTGAATGTGTCAGTTCGATTACATTAAGTCTCTAAATCTTGCGGTAGTCCAAGAAATATAGAGCTTTTCATTATAGCCAATCAACGAGACCTAACGATCTTAAAAAACAAAAAAAAACAGGTATTATATGATGAGTGACTTAGCTTTACCTTAAAATGTATTGTCAATTAATTTAAAATTTAAAGGTCTGTCCCCTTAAGGTTGAAAAACCGGGCCCAAAAAGTCTTTTCTGTAACACATGCATTTGATTTATTTACTTTAAGTTTCTATTCTAACATATGTCACAAAAAATATGGTGTGCACCACGGGCTAGTGGTCTTTTTGACCTCGTGTGTTTGCAGTACTCGGTCTAAAAAGCCAACTTTACGCCCTTGGTACAGAATATATTATTGCGCCCGCTTTTGACTTTTCTTCCTGTTTAGAGCTGCTTATCTCGAAGCAAGACAAAACTTTAGCCAAAAGGTGCTTAGCATAAGGTACGATCCAGATGATACCGAGTATTTAGGGGGTCTAAACACTTTGGTAGTCTAATTTGTAAAAATTGGCCCTAAAAGTGTGAGGCCCCCTAAATATGGGGTACCGTCCGGATGACACCACGTGTTTAAGATCCTAAACCCTTTAGAAGTTTGATTTGTGTAAAATAGGTCATACATATGTTTTTAATTTTCTAATCTAACAGGCCCACGTTTGCGCCGTGTCGAAAAATGGCACACTTTAGTACCGCTCTATAGGTATAAGAAAAGCACGTAATTCAGACACGCGTTACAAAAAATATGGTGTCTACCACGGACGAGTGGATCATTTTAACCTCGTGTATTTGCATTACTCGTCTCCGGCTCACGATGCGCACTCGTCTTCGGCTCGTGCTCGCTCGCCTGCGGCTCCTACTGTAAACTCCACACTCGGTCGAAAAAGATCCACTTTTCGTCCTTGGTTCACAATATACTATTTTGTCCAACCTGCACCGAAAGTATCCTTTTTTGTACATATAAAGCGGGCAGTAAGTGGTTCTTTTCCGCCCGCTTCATATATGCACGAAAAATCATACTTTCGATGGAGGTAGGACGAAAAGTATCGTGTGCACCACGGGCGGAAGGCGATTAACGCTCGTGCTAGTTGCAGCCCTTGCCTCGGCCCTTGCTCGAGTTGCCTCGGTTAGGTATGCAGCGCCGTCGGGGTAATTGCCTACTTTCTGACCACAATATATTATTGTGTCTCTCCATCCTTAGAAACAAAATTGTTCAGCTTGAGTTAGAATGGTTTACAGTTTAGAGTTTATAGTTTTATTATTTTAACTTATTTATTGCAACTCGCTTAGCTTTGTTTAGTTGGATTTAGGTTTAAGGGTGTAGGGTTTATTGTTTTACTATTTTAATTTTTTTTAGATGCAAATTGGTTAGCTTCGGTTTATAGTTGGGCATAGTGTTCAGGGTTTTATTATTTAAACATTTTTTCATTGCAAATTGCTTAACTTGAGGTATATGTTAGGCTTAAGGTTTAGAATTTATGGTTCTATTATTTAAATACTTTTAATGAGAAATTATTCAGCTTGGGTTAGCTGAGTTTCAAGTTTATGGTTTTATTATTTATATATTTTTTTGTTTCAATTTGCCCAATTTGAGTATTTAGGGTTTATGGTTGTATTATTCAAACTTTTTTTATTTACAAGACTCAAATGCAAGACTTCGATTATATCATGCATAGAGAGTAGGTACTAATTCTCTCTCTCTCTCTCTCTCTCTCTCTCTCTCTCTCTCTCTCTCTCTCTCTCTCTCTCTCTCTCTCTCTTTAGATTTCAATAATATGATCAATAAATTTAATAACAACTAACATTTTAGAATCATAAAATAATTTTGTATACCATAATTTTAATTAACAAAAAAATACAATTTAAAAAATGTGTATTATATTATTTTGGCTTTGTGAAAAAACGCTGTCCTTACAAGGGACGGCAGTGTCTTGATGGCGTAAAGTGGCATATTTCTTAAGCCGCCTCTGATGACATGTCGGTACACCTGTACCTAATATGGCCAATTGGGTGTCATTTTTTCCAATTTCTGTTGAAGTGCCATTTATGTATATATAAAATTTAAAAAAAATGTTTTTTGTTAGTTTTTATGCTATATTTTGATGTCCAACCAGCCCGGAAGAAATGATAATATTATTCGAACTATGGTAATTGCTCTAAGCCTAGGTAGGCCATATAAGGTACACTTACCTTATATTTAATCATTATTTGAAAATCTTTGTTTTAATAAATATTATTCAAATGGATATAATAATGATTATTGCTTTAATAAAATAGAACCATGCCTGGAGTTTTAAACAAATTTCCATCTTAAAAATGATGAAAAATTTTTCATTTATCTGTATTCGATAAACTCATACGGAAAACCATTTTAAAAATCGTTTGGAGTAAAAGTATATGAAAAATCAAAGTCAAAGGTTTGCGTAGCCCGTGAACTGCTCAATCCGCAAAGCGAAGCTCTCTGTACATGTTTTAATATAAAACATACCTGCACGATCCTCGATAACGTACTTGTCGGTGCAGCTAGCTCGCCATCCCCGCTTCCCCACGCCCCCTCTTTTGCTATCTTTATCCACGCATTAGCCGATGAGTCTTTGAGCCTTTGTAAAGCGGCAAAACCCCGACAAGGCTCCTCTTTTTGAAGCTCTAATTTCGCGCGATATCAACCCTGCGTCTGAAACACGCGCGTGCATATTTCCAAAGCCCAGCAGCTATATAGGTACCATTACTGCATCCTCTCCGTCTCTTCCGGGCACATACGTACAAACTTTTTTCTCTGTTTCGCTTTTTTTCTTTCGAAAAATCAATGCCCCTTCCCCCCGTCCCAACGACCGTGAGTCACTGGCTGAAACGCTGAAACACAGAAGAATGTAATATATACGAGCGGCTTTTGCCCCCTTCTCTCTTTCTCTCTCTTTCGTATTACTACACCCCGTGCGCGGTTATATATATTGTTTCACCAACACAGACGCGCATGCACTGTCACATTAACTGTACGTATATGCACGCGGATGACTACTTATACCAACACACAAACCTCACACATAATACAAACACCAATGTACTTTACTTGCATACACACACATTCATACATGCGTACTCAAGCCCCCACACACACGTCCATACACACATACACGTATGCACACACGTGCACACATGCACATACGCACCCACATACATATATACACCTGCATGCATGTACGCACATGCTCACACAGGTACACATACACTAAGCAAAGCTCGTAAACGCGAGCAGACGCATTAAAACACACGCCGGAGCGAGAGAAAGAGAGAAAGAGAGAGAGAGAGAGAGAGAGTGAGGGAGAGGGAGAGAGAGAGGAAGGGAGAGGGTGGATAGAGGGACGAGCTCTCGGGTATTCATCGGTGCGTATGGGTTTCAGAGGGTAGCTGTGTTGAGTGCAATAATTGTACCGCCGAGCCACTTTGATGTTGATGCATTAACCCCCCGGTGCACGCGTTGAGAGCGTATATACGCTACGCGCGTTGCTCACTCACTCTCTCTCTCTCTCTCTCTCTCTCTCTCTCGTTCTTGTTCGCGCTCTATTCGCGCGCTGCACTTTTGTTTGGCGGGGATATATAGTAAATGCGCCTATATACGACAGGACAGTGCTCCACGGCTGCTGCTGCTGTAGTTGTTGTTGTGTGCGCAGAGAGAGAGAGAGAGAGAGAGAGAGAGAGACTGCCTCGGGTCGAGTGACCGACCGACCGACCGGCCGGCAACGACGACGCGCATATTACACGTCGAAAAAAAATGAGCCTTTCGTCACGAAGGTATTAAACGCTTTTTTTTCTATTTCGTTGTTCGCACGGAGCTTTTGTTTGCGCGTACGCGGGGCATACAGCGTTCGTTACATCGAAAGCCCCCCCTGTGTCCGCAGGCCGACTTTGTTTTAGTAGAGCGGCTATCTCGCTCTCTCGCTGCAGTGTTGTACCCGCGGTGGTGACGAATTTTATGAGATTCAGCTGGACGCCCGTGCGTGGTTTTTGACCTTTTGAATCCGTCGACTGGGGCGCTCGAGATTGGCTGCAATACTGAATGTCGTGTGAAGTATTGAGAATTGATTTGACATTTTGGGCTGTTTAGAATTGGGTTCCTCTTTGTAGTCACTTTATTACCGAAGCATTTCTTGATAGATTTATCAATGAAAACCTTTGAGAAAAATATAGGTATTTAACGATCATATTTCTTTTCAAAATCCAACATCATTTATCCATGGATAATATAGCATTTCTTTGTACCCGGATCTTAGCCTAAGGGCAATTTTAATGAGGTATATTGTAGTAAAAGATAATATAAAGTAATCCGTACATGAACAAAGTAGGTAACAATATATTTAAAAATACATTTTAAGTGTTAGAAAGAAAATGAATGGTATAAAAGCGTCGATTTAATATTTGAACTAGTCTAGCAAAGAACATTTAAGATTCAAAGAACTTTTCTACATTTAGAGCTTTTATGAAAAAGCAATTCAATAGAAGTACTCCTTGATGTTTATCCAAACAAAAATATTTATATTTATTTATTTAAGTATGATAAGTGCATTTGTACATTTGATATCATTTGAAGCATCGAATGGGATAGCTCTATAAAAAGACTCATGTATTAATCGTACAGAATACTTCAATCAGTATCGTAAAAACTTTTCATTTGAAATATTAAAGAATTTTACGTGCACGCATGGCAAAGTAAACAGGTAATAACAACACCATTTATTGAATAATACTCCTGTAAAAACCATCGCTCTAGGAAAACAGAAGTAGTTGTCTTATTAAATAGTACTCTTGGAATCATAAAGACTGCAAAGTATGTTTGAGATCATAAGAGCCTTTGTGTGGATGGGCTTGTTCTACAGAAAAACTTTTACGGACCGTAAAAATCTTTATGTGGTTGTGGTTTCCTGGAAAAAAACATTTAATATCGAGCTGCCTTTGATTGGGTTCAGATAACTGTAAAAGTATTTTATTTGAAGTAAAAAACTAGATGACTGCTCAATATGTTACAAATTTACCAACGTTGTAACATTCATTAAACTTTAAGTATTTGATATTTATTTAAATTTTTAATTACTTACAAATCAAATAAATAATTTCTTTCGTAATACTATTGTTAAGTCGTAACGTAGAAATCACTCACTATATATTTTAACGATTTAATGTAAATTAAATAGCTACATAGCCTGACATGGTAACCTTCAGCAACAAAATGAAACATTAATATTATGTACGATACGCCTTAATTGATCATTAACATTTAAAACGTTCATCAGTCTATAAATCAATACAAGTAATATTCATATATGTGCGCTATAACGTAAATCATTATTCATTTAATGAAATTACTTTGCTGTGACGTTGTACTGTTTTATTTGAAGCAGTGTAGGTATGAACTTGAAAATTATTTCATTTTCAAAATTATTTCAATTCATCGTACAAAGCATTCTGTATAATTTTTAGGTTAGTGACCCTAATATACGTAAGTATACATTAATCCAAACAAAGTATTATCATTTAGGAATGACTACCGGCCTGTTATCCGTGAGACCTCACGTACATATTAATTATTTATAACTTTGCAAAAATCATATTCCTAGTTTTTTAACTTTCATGTGTACTCGTCAAATATCAATATTTTTATCAAAGTTTGATGTTGCAAAATTAATTAATTTAACAGTTTAAATATTTGAAGCACGAGTAAATAGAGAAAATGAAAATGTAAAACTAGAAAAATACATATTTTTCTGCAAAAGTGGTTTCTTATGACAATTAGAAAAGTTTCCAGTAAAATGTGTACATACGTTTCCATTTTATTCATTTCATATATCGCTCGTTTTATAACGCACTTATAAATGAAGGCCCATGATCCTCTTAAAAAAATTGTATCTCATAGGTCAAATTACTTTTTTAACCAAATGTTGTTTTGATCCATTAATTAGTGTTGTCTCTAATCCATACCGTTAGTTATTATTATTATTATTATTATTATTACCATTATTATTATTATTATTATTATCATTATTATTACTATTATCATTATTATTATTATTATTATTATTGTTATTATTATTGTTGTTGTTATTATTATTATTATTATTATTATTATTAGATCAAGAAAGAAGCGGTCGTCTATTAGACGCAAGAATGGCACCATCCTTGAGCATTGTAATGAACAGTTATAAGGTGGGTTCTGTCAGAAGAGGAATGGGTGGTAGGTTTTAGTGGGTCGGTTTGCGCTGCATTCGTCGTGTAGTATCCCGTTTTTGTTTATTTTATTTTTCGTCCTACATCACACTCGCGGCGGATGTATCCCCACCTAGCCCCACTCTTTCCGGATGTGCGGACCCGGTCGGGTGTGGCTTAGATGGCATTTCCTACATACCGCCGAAAAAAAAGAAAAAAAATTATTATTATTAATATTATTATTATATTATAGTGGCATTTTATATTATACTCCTATATCCGATAGAACTATGTAGTACATAGCTTTGTTCACACAAACACGCAATTTCTCCCTATTCTGCAAGGTCCATCCAGTCCCCCTCATAGCATGCTATTTCTCGTAGATCTGCTTTAATATTATCCTCCCACCTTTACCTCTGTCTACCCGTAGGCCTTGGGCCTTCTGGTTTTTCTACTAGTACTCTAAGTGCTGTCCTTTCATTTCCTATCGTAGCTACGTGCCCAACCTATACTAATTTTCGAGATTTTATCAGTGTAGTAATGTTCGGTTTTCCGTATAACTCGTATATCTCCCGATTGTATAAAATTCTCCATTCTACGGTTATCTCATCTATTTTGACCCCGAATATCTTTCTCAGAACTTTATTCTCAAATACTCTGAACCTATTCTCTTCCCATTTAGTTAGTGCCCACGTTTCGCATCCGTATAGGACTATACTGGCATTATATTTTTATATATATATCTCTAGTTTTGTCTGCCATAATAGTATTTGTGATTTTAGTAATTTACCTACCGAATAAAGACATGCTTTTCCCGAATGTATTCTTTACTTGAATTCTTTATGAGTTTCATTTTTAAAATCAATTATAGTGCCGAGGTATTAAATTTCAGGTCGGTATTAACGGGTTAATAGAACCTTAAAACAATTCAATATTGGGATCAGAACTGCTCTGAGAAAACCTTTGTCATACAGCTTTAAATATTTTCACTAGAAGTAATTCTTAGAGCTATTATCATCAAAAAGACTTCTTAGAGCCTTCTCCCACATCTCAGAATTTGATCGACACTAGAGATAATTCTTAGCGCTGTCGTCAACCAATCCCGTTCCCAATACGAACATCCTTAACTGTTCCAGTAAAAGAACGATTCCCGTGTTATAAAACTTTTAGTTTTCAATGTAGACATATGAAGCCTATACCCTACAGCTTGGTGACTTTAAGCCGGCGGGGTGAGTTTGGACTAAATAAAATAGTACATTTCGACACGGTGCGAAAGTAGATTATTTGCCTCACGTGACGTTATTCGCTCGAGCGAAGCGAGAAATAAAAAATTTTGTATTGAATAGTTTCCAAATAAAACAAGACTGTAGAGCATTTTTTAGTTAATCAATATATTTTTGACGTTCCATTACAATTTTTTAGGAATAAATTTAATAGAGCTAAAATTTGGGTTCACAGTTAAAATGAGTTTGAATAAACTATTTTGAATAATAACTCGGATAATTACACTTAATGAACATTTTTGGGATTTTCTTAGTCACATATTAGTATCTTATATAAATTTATTTGTGATAATGATATGTATTGTATATATTGTAAAATATTTTAAACAACAATACTTTTTCGTAATTTATGCTATATTTTTGCATAAGTTTAAATTACTAAACATATATATATATATATATATATATATATATATATATATATATATATATATATATATATGTGTGTGTGTGTGTGTGTGTGTGTGTGTGTGTGTGTTTCAACATATTAAAAAGAAATACATTTGTCATTTTTATTTTTTCCCCCAGTATTAAATAGAATAAATCATTTCGTATTGGAACATTTTTAAAAGTTTTAGGAAGCTAAGTGCCAATGAATTGGCAACGGTGTTTTGTTTTCGTATATAAATATTTGACTGATTATTTACAATCGACTTTATTATTTTGACCACCCTATTTTTCATACATTTTTAAAAATTACGCTTTTGAAATTTCATTCCTAGGGTCTGAATACATACTATAGCTCACGACTAATCTTTTAGCACTTGTAATAGAACTTAAGTGTTATCATGAAGGTAACCTGAGTAGTATAAAATTTCAAAGCGGTCCAATTGTTCCCGCTCTACGGTACCACATTTAAAGCACAAAAAAATTATGGTAGAGTTCTATTATAATTTCAAGAAAACTTCGACGTCATCATTTCTAGAACATAAATTTTATTATAAGGTTTATAAAATTTAATTTAAAGACTATAAGTAGATACAAGACGAGTCTAGTAAGACACATATATTAAATACAGTTTTTTTTCACCATTCACGTGTAATAAAACATAATTTTTTTTAAAAACGTAATGTTCTTTAATACCTATTATAAATAGTGTCAACACAGCTTTCACAAGTTCACGCTAAAGTCCAAATTTCATATTTCTACCATGGACATGATTCTTCGATACTAACCAGAAGCACTATTCCCCGACCATTTCAATACACATCTGCAACATCATCGCAATATCTTCCAAAAGACGGGGCACACCGCGCTCATGCGATTTCGCCCTGTACGCTCTATAAGTTCCCTCGTACCCCCGCATCAGTCCTCGCGCCCCCTGCAGCACTACAGAGGACTGACTCGCCGAGACACAAGGATCTCGCGCTCTCTCTCTCTCCCTCTCGCGAAATCAAGCTCCAGTCAGCCATCCCATCAGGCAGTCTCGCGGATCAGTTGCCCCTCCTCGTATACATAATTCTATCTTTTTCGGAGCCGTGCACACACGCGCGCGCGCGCTCGCTCCTCGAATCAATAGGGCTCGATTTGACTTTGGCTCGTCGGGCGCGCGCGGCACATCGGAATACCGGTAACCGGCTGCCGCTGCCGCTATACCTCCTCCGCTCAAAGGCGAAACGAGCGTCGAGAAAAGAATAGAGAAGGGTGGCGCGGACGCGCAAAGAAAGCGAGATCGACAGAGACGGAGAATTCATTCTGCTTTCCGTTCACGACGGGAGACGGGGGGTGGGGGGACGCCCGTGGAACAAGTGGTACTTCCGAGCGTCGATGCATCAAAGACGCTACTGATATTGGAAACACGACCCAACTACTTCTCCTATAGGCGCGCCTCACAGTATCCATCCTGTGCCTGTTTTACCGATTCGTTTTTCCTTGACTCTTCTCCGCTTTCTTTTGCTCTCTCCCTCTCTCTCTTGCGCTACAACTGCCGTTTCGAAGACGTTTCACGACTTTTCAGACTCTCTCGCCGCTTTCCTCGCTTCTTTTTAATACTTTCGCGGAGCTTTCTCTCTCTTCTTTCTCTCTCCTTCTCTCTCCCTCAATCTCCCTCTATCTCTCTCTTTCCAACTCGAGCCCTTATAGCTCTTCGTGTACATATATATATACACGCGATGCGAGGAGAGAGGACACTTTTGCCTCAGACGCGCATAAAGGTAAGGTCATGCGCTCGCGGACTGCTGCGCTCGCGCTACTCGAAATCGCGCGGCGCTCGTCCTCCGTGAAATATTCGATTTGCGAATAAAATATCGAAATTCGCCAGGAGAGGCAGGGGCTGAAACGGAATTTTAGCTGAGTGACGTGCCCGACGTGCACGCTGGCCTTTCAATTGCTAGGGTCGGATACGGAGAAAGTGTTTGGTACTTCTTATTGGAAAATTGACGGGGTGGTAATTGAAGTAGCTAAGGGTTGACGGGAGTTTTTGAAAATGGCGCGTTAAAGATCACGTATCATCCCTTTCAGCCATACATTTCTATACTAGACAAATTTTTGTGAAACTTTATACATAAGGGTTGATTGGATCGCTGATTACGAATAACAATTCAGATTTAAAAAAATTCAAAATGGCGGACCCAATATGGCAGATAGAAAAGTTACTTCCGCCATATTGGATCGACCATTTTGTACTTTATAGTTTTGACATCGGATTCGTAATCAGCGACCTCAAAAATCCTCAAAAATCCCTGTAAATGAATTTTAAGCAAAATATTTTATTAAGCACTTTTGCAATTAACTCGCTAACGCCCAGTGTGCCTTGTGCGGCTATCAAGTTTTAAGCTCAACAGTAGACTAATGATACTGTTACATATAAAAAACATATATAATTGCTGTAAAATTCAAAATAACGATACCGCATCGATAATAATAATGATGTAAAGGGAAAGCAATGCAAATGGCGATACTGATTTTTCCCTATTAACTTCAAATTAAATTTTGTTTGTAATGTAAATTTTTTTACAGGATATATACATGACTACTAATGTATGTAAATATTGACGGAGGCAAAATTAATGTGCTAAATTTATCCCAGACACGATCGAAAAGCGTAATACGCACTATATACATAGAGTGAAAGCCGACGGCGGCAACGATCAACTTTAAACTTCAATTATCTAAAGATACATTTTAGCTCTAATAAAATTACGTATCTTTAGATAATGGAAGTTTAAAGTTGATCGTTGCCGCCGTCGGCTTTCACTCTATGTAGTGCATATTACGCGCTTTTCGATCGTGTCTGTGATAACCTTAGCACGTTAATTTTGGTCCGTCAATATATATGTACATTTTTAGTTGTATGAATATGTTGGTAAAAAGATTTTAGCTCTAATAAAATTACGTATCTTTAGATAATTGAAGTTTAAAGTTGATCGTTGACACTGACGGCATTCACTCTATGTAGTGAGTATTACGCTTTTCGATCGTGTCTGGGATAAATTTAGCACATTAATTTTAGTTCGTCAATGTGTATATACATTACTAGTTATGTGTATATGCTGTAAAAAAATCTTTAGCTCTAATAAAATTCCGTACCTTTAGAAAATTGCAGTTAAAAGTTGATCGTTGCCGCAGCCGGTTTTAACTCTGTGTAGTACATATTACACGCTTTTCGATCGTGTCTGGGATAAATTTAGCACGTTAATTTTGGTTTATTAAATTATATTTACATTACTAGTCATGTATAGATATTGTAAAAAAAATTTTGATCACTAATACAATGGCGTAAGTTACTCCGGCTCTTATGTACCTTTGACCTTGACTGGCAATGTCACCTACACATTTCTAACATCATGCAGTACACACAAAACAATTTTGAGCACTAATATTAAGTCATTCATTATCCATTAACTTTAACACATTTGAACTTACATCCACGCTAAACGCAACGAAACCTATTAGCCAGACATCGACTTCTGTGATTGGCAATTTATGAAGCCAGCTCTCCGTCTATTCGGCTCGAGGTTGTTCCCCTCGAATCATACTGCAAACCACACGTAGGCTTAAAAGCCTACTTTTCACCCACGGTACATACCGTACTTTGTGACACATGTCTTTATTTCGCGTTTCTTTATGACTCTAAAACGGACCCAAATGTTTTTCGACTAGGTGTAAACACACACCGGTTAGACCACAATATCAGGATATCATATTGTTAGGAGGGGGTGGGGGAAGATATATTTGAGGAGCGGGTGTGATAGTGAGCGAAAAGTTGCGCCCGCTTTAGAGGCTAGAAAAAATGCGAAAATCGTGCATGTGCAATTTCCTATTTATTTCTATGATAAAAAAGTAGGAATTAGAGGGTTAACCAAATTTATTTGTCTGACTTATTTTTACATTCATTTATCCCTAAGCATTCTTTCTACAAAAAAAAATTGCATTATAATAGACAAGCGTCACCGTAAATCATGAAAATCCGTTGTAATAAAGGTGTATCATATATGCTACACTATGGCTCAAAGGGTTAAAACCTTCAATAATACAATGAAACTATACTTTATTGGTCGTCTAATATTTATTTTTCTTTCTGTTACAGGTGAGTTACATTGCAGTTATGGCTGGTTACTTTAGTTGGCATGTATATAATTAACTATAATTTTAAATTTATATATAAAGAAAACTTTAATTGTACACAATATTTAATCCATTGCATAATATGTATTTATTAAATTGTTCAATATGAATAATATACAACAATCAACTATATAGTAATTGTAATTTTCCCCTAATAACGTTTTGAATAAGAGCGATTAAACGCATAACAAGATTTCTGATTATATAAAACTTTTTTACTTAAGGGGGTTAAAGGCTGTGTAAATATGAAAATTTAAAAAAATGCTATATATATAAAAAATGATTATATTACGTACATAATAAGCAAGTTGAAAAAACATAAAAAAGATATTATCCAACCTAACGCATTGCTACCTATTGTCTTCATCGGTGACTCCCAAAATTGACAAAATCTTTTTACCTAAAAAATTATTTTGTACATTCTTTATACATGTATTTATTGCTGTGACCAAAAAATAACTAAACTTCTTTAAGATTGATCCAAAAATAAAATTATTTTTCAATTTTATTATTCAATTTTATTTTTCAATTTAATTTAATTTTATTTAAAAAAATTAATAATAATAATTATTTACAAATTAAAATATTTTTATTTTTGGATCAACATTAAAAAACTTTAGGTTTTTTATCACAGCAATAAATACATATATAAAGAAGGTAAACAAAAATTTTTAGGTCAAGAGACTGAAAATTTGAAAAAATATCCTATGGCAACTGTGATTTTTGAAGTCACCAATGAAGACAATAGGTAGCAATGATGGTTGGATACTTTTTTTCTAATGATTTTTCAACTTCCTTATTATGAAAAATAATTATGCATAAAATTTAAAATTTAAGCTATTTTTAGAAAAAGTATTAAAAAGATAGACTTATTAACATTTGTTTAAATTTTCATATTTAGACACCCTTTTACCCTCTTAAAACATATGAAGTATAAACAAAAAACACGTCACTAGAAAATGTTTATATACTTTCATAAATAACTGACAGAAAAGCATCACGAATTATGTATTCATTTTGTAAGTAAACATATATATTAGTGCGCAGTATTTGATACACATTATTTACATTTCTCTGATGTTATTTACGCTAGTATATTATATCAGTCTTTATATACTGTTGCACTCACTATAAATGTACGTACTCGTGAATGACGGAATAAAGCTTAAAAATTTTAATTTATAAACAAAACACTAAAGTATATTGTTGTATTCATTATTGTAAATGAACATTAAATAAAGAAACGACGAAATATTAATTTACAATAATTGAATTATTTATTAAGTCATTTATTAACAAAATCACTGTATGTCCAATCACGATGATATTCTGCGTCAATAAGAGTGCATAATAGCTGATGCAAAATATTTCTCTTGCGAAAAACGAATTATTCAAATAAATCATTCCCGCCGAATCCGTAATACTCGCGTTGAATTCTATGCATACTGAACCAGCGGCGGTCCATTGCCGAACCTGGTCAATCCCCGACGATATTCACCCTTTATGCACCGCAGATTGACTATCAATCAGTATAAATAATAGGGCCAATTTTCAAACGTAAACATTAAACAACTTGTTTGATTATAATTTCGGCATACTCATTGATTGCTACCTACTTCATTGAGACACAATTCAGATAATTAAATTAATATTTAAATAGATAAATAAATTAATCTATCGTTAGGTTATAAATAAATATGACAAAGATGTAATTATTTGCATGCGAACAATAATTGTTTGATTCTATTAAAAATATTATGCAAATTATCAATTATTAATTCAATATTCCTTTTATTGATCTAAGCACATTTTGTTAGTACATTAAGGTTAATGATATTTTAATTGCTTGATTAAGTTTTTCTATCTAAAAAAAGTGAAGATGATCAACATAATGGTCAGCACGGTACTCCTCGATTTTATTGGTTTAAAATTGGAGCGTCATATTTAGTATGAAATGTGTGTAACTAAAGGAAAGTGCTATAGACTTGCAGTGATGTACAACAATAATAAGATTATAGTTATATGATAGTTTACGTCTGAAATTCAATTAAGTGCTCATTAATCTTCACTTTGCGGCAGTGTATCGTACTTATGTTATACAGTTAACAGTACAGAACGTTTAGTTGAATGCATGTACGAGTTACACAAATCTTCTTGTAAGAAAACCGGTAACCTAAAAATTACGGAAGTAAGAAATCCAACTTTAATCCATAAGTAAAAATCATATTCCCATGCGACTAATTTCAAATTACTATATAATTTCGAAAGAATGTTCTTTAGTAATTCTAATTAAACGTTAAACATTATCTCAGCAAACTGTTTTTCAATAATATCAAAGCAAAACAGGGCCTACGGTGGCTCAGGCGACAGAGTGTCGGATTTCCACGGCAGTGACCCGGGTTTGATTCTTATTCTCTGCCGATTGATATAAGCACCTCTGTAAAAATTGCAAGTGCTTTATTTACAAACATACCGCAAGCCCCCGTCGTCGATTAGCACCATATGGGAGCACAAACATGGCGACGTAAAAAAAAAAGAATAAAAAAATAAAATTTAAAACAAATTGAACACACACATTGTTACTGACAGAAATAATGATAATTATTGTAAACTAAAATTGACGGCGAATATAATAATGTGAAATAGATGATAAATAAATATGCAGTGCTGAAATGATGCAATGTATTAACTACAGCGTTATGAATGAAAGAGAACCAAATGAAATGGGCTACGCGTAAAGGTCGTAAAAAAAGGGCCAGCGTTGGCGCTCTCGACAACAACAAGGCAGTACAGTTTAGACTCTCGTGTGGTTCACATCGTGTGACTATTAGGGAAAGAATCGGCTTTTTAGCGTAAATGCGTCACAGGAATATATCGGCTAGACATTTGAATAAATATAATTTTGAAAGTTTAAACTGTTATTGAATTATTAATTTCTTCTCTCGTGAATCCGGCTTGTGCCGTAACACACATTCTTCTATATTATAATGAGCGTGATTTTCAAGGATGAGCAAAAACTTTAAGAACTTTCTTCACGTCCAACGAAAACCACCTACGTAAATTCGAAAACCGTGAGCTGCATGAGCTTTAAAAATAAAAACAACCCAAGAGTGATTCGCTTTGCTCGAAGACCCTCCTAATCACACGCAAACATACACGTACACGAACACATGCATACAGACACACAGACGCAGAGCCCCAATAAATGCGAATCAGTGGAACGCGTAATGGGGAGAGGTAAAAGAAAGCGGATGAAGGAAAACCCGCGGCGTGCACGAGGATAAAACGCAGATAAAATACACACACGTACACGCAAGAGCCAGCAGTAGTAGTGGTAGAAATAGTGGCAGCCGTAGAAGAAGGAGAACGGCTCGAATTCTTTCGCGCGATTGATATGCAATTCGGCGCTAGCTGAAGCAGGCACTCGTCGTTTCGCTCGGTATAAGCGCGCGCGAGCCTTCCGTCTACGTGTACATACATACACGCACACATATATGTACATAGCCTCGATGTCTGTATCTGTGTCTGCGTATACGCTGCCGAATTCTCGGCGAGACGAGAAAAGGTGTCGATCCGAGCGAAGAGCGTATAGCGCTCCGGGCATTCTCTGACTCTGTGCTTCCTCTCTTCTCTCTCTCTCTCTCTCTCTCTCTCACACACACACTTTCTCAACACGGGAAAGGATAGTGGTTTAAAGGCCAGCCACGTAGCCCGCGGGAGATGGGGGGTGTGCCGAGAGAGCGTGGAAGAGGCGGACGATCCAAAGAGAGAGAGAGAGAGTGCCGGCCCACAGCGGTCAGCAGAATCAGAATGCTTAGAACCCCATATAACGGCCACTCAACTCGCACGGCCTCCAACTATCGCCTCCTCCGTCTACTCTTCCTCCTCGTCCTCCTCCTCCTCTGGACCCTCTTTCTCGTTCTCCAGCACCGTTGCAGCCCGATGGCGTCCTGCAGCGGCCTTCTCGCGCGCGCGGGAGCAGCAGCTAGCGCTAGTGGATGGCTACTAGGAGCTGGACCTCGAAATGCTAGCGTATTAGTTGGCGAAACTGTCTGTCGGAATTTCCACTCGGAATTCGCTGCTCCGCTGCTGCTGCTGCTGCTGCTGCAGGCTAGAAAAGGAGAGCTGGGGGAGGGGGGGAGGGTGAAAAGCGTGAGTGCAGCGCTAGTTGTCGTAGCGCGGGGATGGGATGCCGGCGCGTCGTGTCTTTTAGTTTGCTCTCGGGCGCGCGTGTGTGTTTTTTCGTTTTCTGCGTAGGTGGCAGTATGCGCGCTCATTTTTGCAAGGGACAGCGCGGTGCTCGGAAAATTTCTGGACGGGGGAATCGAACGATCGAGACGGAGATACGCGCGGATCGAGTTGTATTTTTTTTTCTTTTTTTTTATGAAATGCTCGAAGCGCGCTTGCTGGGAAACGTGGGAAATACAGCTGCGAGGTGGAGGAGTGTACGTGCTATCTTGCCGTGTTTTTGATTCGGGAATTGAATATTTAATTTCGTAGAATAAATGTGTTTTAGGCAAGTTTGTTTTCTCATCGATAACGATAACTGAGAAAAATACTTTCAGAGTCTGTGGAGTATGGATAGGCAGGTCTGCGTATAGATACGAATCAAGTTTGATTGAGCGTTGTATTAATACTAGACAAGATTATGGCGCGCTCCGCGGTTATCTTCACGATCATTCATGTTTTTTGCAAATCTGTTTAACAAGAAATGAGTTTAATTTCGAGTGCGTGTGAATGTAAATCAAATATTACGCTGGAATCGATATTGAAATGTAGGTATGGGCAAAGAGGGATATGTGTATATAACAACATACGGTTCGGCGCGAAATGAACCGTTTAGTGAAGTCGCGTTTTAATATCATATGCAAGTTAAAATATATCGATCGGAATAAAGTAGATTTTGAGATAAATTAATTGCGTTGATGATTTAATTCTGGACTATTTTAACTATCATGTAATGACAATTCAAGTATGAATAAAATAGTGTTAATATTTAATTTCATACGTTAAGTTTAATATCTTTCAATTTATATTGTGTGTGTATGTTATATAAATATATATATATATATATATATATATATATATATATATATATATATATATATATATATATATATATATATATATATAGTGATGTAAATTGTACGGTGAATCTTGATTTGAACCTTCAATAACTCAAGTATTTATTAAAACTTAAAATATCGTTTAAGCATTTTATACCAACAACAATTATTGTTGCTAATATTAAGCAAATACTGTATAATACTAAATACTAAGAAGGAGAGTCAAGATCCTACAGAAAACATATATTGCTTAGGCTATGGAAGATGAATTCTGGTTCCCCTTACTTTACTTTTTTTTACCTTTACTTCTGATCATAACTCTACAAGTATTTACCCCAGAAAGATTATCCTAAAAGAATATCATTAGACAGAAAAAACTTAAATTTGAACTTCGATTCACATATAAAAACATATTAATTTGTTCTACATTTATTAACAATGACATACATTATTTGTCATTATCTTCGATTGTTTAAAGGTTTAAAATAAATTGCCAATGCTAAACTAAAAATATTACCATATTTTAGTGTAAGAAAAATTAAACACAGTGCAATGAAATAGAAATTTCGTAATCATAATTGTATATAATATTTGATTTTTATTACTACATTCCTGTATAGTTATTCCTTCTTTTATTATAATACCATATCATAAAGAATTATTATAGAGAAGCTCCTTAAGTAAATATCCTGATTCTATATACGCTCGATAAAAATAAATAACCTAATCGCGCAAAATTAGTACATCAACGTAGCTTACGCGTAACACAGCGTGGCCCCTCACTATCTCCCATTCAATAATATTCAACGCTAATAAGTCCGATAAATATAAGCGCCAGAGCAGCGTGATATTCAAATCCCCCCACAATGATCTCGGGGTATATAATAATACCCGCCACTTCATTTATACGGCTCGCGTAAAGCGGACTTTTATCGTAACGACGGATAAAAAGACCAGGTTAAGTCGCACAAAAGGGACACACGATCAGCGCGGCGCGAGAGCGTACAGTATAGCAAGGAATGAAATAAATCGAAGGCGAACGGGAAGTGAATTAGGCCGATGGGATGTCGTATTAAGCGCGTAAGCTAAGTTTTATCGGTTCGGCCCCGTTTTCCCCTCGTAAAGCGTCAGAATGCCAACGCTGTGCCGCCGTCGCCGTACACTTCCCAGCTACGACGAGACGAGCGCTAAATGGAAACTTGCGACGGAGCCGATGGGACAACTTCGCGCTCTCTCTCTCTCTCTCTCGCCCTCGCTCACTTGCTCTCATGTTTCTCTACTCTTTCATCCTTATACATCTGTCGCTCTTGCTCTGCCTCCCGTCTCGTGATTTTCTCCCTTATGCCTCCTTTTCTCATCTTGTTTTCGCTCTTTTCATCTGCGCGTTTGAGTTAGAAAACTTGGGCGAAAATTGATGAGACCTTGTGTGCTTATTGCTATAGAAGGTTTTTTTGTCAGATCTAATGTTTTTAAAACAATTTTCATGCTCATAACATGGAACTTTATAACAAATGTTGAAGTTAATCACTTCTCAGAACCTATTATTATATGAAAAATAAATTGTATTTTTCTATGTATATTATTTTACTTGTATTAGTTAAATTTAAAGTTTCGTAAATATTTAAACAAAAAGCCGTTGTATTCAGTGCGATTTTCTTGAATCTTATAAGTTACATAAACTTATAATAAACCTAAAAGGGCCTTTGTCAGCAATGTCTGGTTTGTAATACAGATTAACTGCATTATCTTTCTGAAATGTAGAATGCTTCATATAACATTTATAATATTTAGACATTTAAGAAGATATTTCTTGATGATAGTCTAGTCTATGGGCAAGTTTGTTTTTCAAAAAAGTTTTTTCCGAGTATCTTTATAAGAGATATTAAAGTATACCTGGGATTTGATTACTGACACAGCGTCATGCTTTGTATCTTACCCTAGTGGAAAATAATCTAGAACAATGTAGGTCTATCTAGTTTACCATAATAAATAATCGAGGACCTGGATAAAACTAGATAATTTTCTACGAGGAGAATATTTCTTTTGATAAACTTAAAAATTTTTTAAATTTTAAAAACAATGAAAAATAAGTTGTTTTATAGATATGTAAACTTTTGCTTTAAATTTTAAAATGACACATCACTGAGGTACAAGATATTCAAATAGTATTATCAAACGATAAAGGTACCGCAAAGGTACACTGTGCAACTTTTTATCTTAGATTTCTGGTGGCATTTAGTCCAGTAAATAATTCTAAATGTTCTCGATTTGTTTTAGCCGATAAATTGGTGAATTTAATTTTTCGTCTGAATGCTTATTATACGGATTTCGCTTATCCATCTCCGCCGCACCGTTTCTATTTCAAGCAGTTCGACAGAAAATTGACTGCAGAAATATTCCAGGTTACAACTTATAAAAATATCAAATTTATTAATAATATACTTAGTTTTGCTCATGAATAAGAATGTATTCTACTTTTATTAGACGTATTAGCAAGCCAGATATTTTATTTCTTTGCGATTTCTATTTTTTCTCTCTAGTTTGCAAAAATCGGAAAAACTTTAGAGTAAAAATGTCAATTTAATTATTTGGACCAAGAATGATTTGATGAATAAAAAGTATATCTATCTATCTATCTATCTATCCTAGAGAGACAAGAAAAATCGCGAAATAATAACATCTGTGTCTTGATAAAACCGCCGTTAAAAGTACAATAAATATCAGTTTTTCATTAAAAAAGAATGTTAAAAGCTAGTTTGACTTTTAAGTTGATCGATTTAACTGACAATGACTAAATCTTTCAATTTATATTTCTAAAAATTTGAAAAACTAATAATCCAATACGAAAGTCGAAAATGAAAATGATTACTTACATAATGGAAGTGTCAATTTTAGCATGTTCCATTGTATGCTGGAAATAGAATATAATTTATTCAGTAATTGGTATGTTTCAACCACATTTTTATGCCTTTGCCAGTGGGTTCACCATCCGCTGGACAATAATCCCGCTTATTTCATCACGGATTTACTCCCGTTATTGCCCAACGGATGGTGAATTTTGAAAATTATGATAAAAGTAAATTTAATATGACTTCCTATTCAAATGGCTTATTTAATATTGCATTATCAATAAATAAACGCTATATGAAATAAATAATATAGTTTACTTCATAAAATAATATTTAAAATAATAAATAATCGCTATATAAAATAAATAATATAGATTAATTCATACAATAAAATTTAAAATAAGCATCAATAGATAAATAAACATACTTTGTGACAGATTTAGAGGTCATCTGTATTAAAGATATGTGCATACAGCTATCTAACCTCGCACATTCGTAAGATGACCA
Organism: Gastracanthus pulcherrimus; assembly: GCA_949152435.1. Lineage (NCBI taxonomy): Eukaryota > Metazoa > Arthropoda > Insecta > Hymenoptera > Pteromalidae > Gastracanthus > Gastracanthus pulcherrimus. The sequence continues at coordinate 149,756,107 of OX424574.1, read as the reverse complement.
GTCAGAATAGGCCATTTAGGTTGGGCTATTTACTACCAGGGTTATATTGTAATTTTTATATAAAGTATCTATATAAAAAAAATTTAAGGTTGTTTTATAAAACCTATACAATTATTTAGAGTATAATATATATATATTAAAAAATTGAATTTAAAATCAAAATAAGTGATCCTTTGCTAGAAAGGAAAGTTATAAGAAATAAATTCGAAACATATGTCTAACTAAACTCGGTCATTATCTACTTAAACTTTTATCTAGTTTAAACCGAAGAAACTGGAAATCCTACTAAACAAGATATAATAATAATATAATTATAATATAATTATAATATAATTATAATATAATTTTAATATTCGACTTTATAAATCTTACAATAATAACATAAAATCATAATCTCCAATCTCAATTACTTTTCTTAATGTCATTTATTTGTAAAATAGATAATAATTGGAAATATATCTCAACTACAAATTCAATATCTGAAAACACAAGCAACCTCTTATCCCCCTCAATCATCAAAAAAGCTAGATGCTAATGCTGACCCTCTTCTACCTTTATCACATAAAATAAACGTGCACATTAACGCAATAACCAAACTAATAATAACTTCTTTCTCGCATCCTATATCACTTTTTTCGATCTCGTCGCTCCCTCCCATGCGCAAACTCCTTTTCTCCTCCCCCCCCCCCCCCCGCCCTCCCTCGCGCATTCGCTTATCGTCGCGTCTCCGCAACGACAAAAGTTTGCGCCGAGGCCCGGGCTACGCGACGAATCTCTTACTCGCTGCTGCTACGAAGGGACGTCGACGTCAGGTGCAGAGTGTGACGCGACGTCTCGCTCGTTGTGTATAGGCTGCACGTGTGAGCCCCCGAGTAAGGATAAAAGAGAAAGAGAGCGAGAGATAGAGAGAGAGAGAGGGAAGGCAGAGGCTTGCGGTTTTCCGTAAAGTGAAAATGAAAAAAATTCGACGTCGAAGAGCGCTGCAGTCTGCTGCTACCGCTGCTGCTGCTGGCCTTTGTCGCGTAAGCGTGCACCTTTGGGAAACACTTTGCTGAACTTCAGTTTGCATATTTTTCGGGCGCGCCGCGCCTCGCGCGTCTATATATATATATATATATACGTGATCAGCGAGATGCAATGCATACGTATGGATGATTCCGCGGCAACTGGACCACTTTGCGCCCGGGCTTCTTCAACGCTTATGTATTAGAAGAAAGAAGTGTCGTACCTTGGTTTTGATATGCGTGTGGTATAAACAACTACTATTGTTAAATAAAAAAAGATAACAAGTGTACGTATTATTTTTTAAAACGAATGAATTAAATTTATCGTATTTGTCGTAAAATGTCCAAAATTCAAATTTTGATATAAATGGTACACTTCGCAAAAGTAAGGTAAACAAAAACTCCTTTCGCGTTCATTACAAGCTATACAGTTGATAATATATATTTCTGATTCGTCATATTTTTATTACTTATATTTGAATTTACGTGACTAGGTTGTGAATTAGCGATGATAATAAATTGATTAACATAATCTGTTTAGCAACGTTCCAGCGGCACGTTCGTCGCTCTTTTCAAACGTATATTATTAAACATTTGGTTTGTCATTTACATACAAATTATGCATTATTTCCTATTAGTTTTAAACTTAAAATTCGCTTATAATCATTAAAACAAGGTCCACACTTTTAATCCAGCAATATTTATTAAAATGTTGATAACAACACTATCTATACTATGAAGCACAGTGGTTTGCTCATGGTGCATTTTCAAACTATTAACTAAGGCTTACTTCCCAGGAACTATTACTGATCCAGGAAAAACCCCTGGGAATTCAACATTTCGCAAGTACAAACACAGTTTTCTCACTGAGGGCACACTCGCAGTAGTGCGCGTCCGATTTTTTACATTCCATGAGACTTTATTTGATTAACATCTAACAAAACATTGATTCAGAAAATGTTTAATATCATTTTAACTAGTATTTTTAAAATAATGACATAGGCTTGCACGCCGGGGCTATCCGCTCTCGTGCACGCTACTGAGAATGCATCCCAAGAATTTTAGTGTCCAACAGTAATAGTCAATTTCCTGACAGTATCTAAAACACTATCTAAATGCTGTTAATAGGTATCATCTCTATACGGAAAATTTTGCCATCTACAAGTTATGAAGGCAGTTTGAAAGCAAAAGATTAGTTCCGTAGCAGCCATTTCCGCAGCATGCTTGAAAAATGTTATAGGAATGAAAGATATTTCTGATTATTTTAACAAAACAAACATAAGATAAAATCCATATATATATATATGCGGTTTATGAATAAATGAAATTCATAGCATTTCTTATATTTCTTATGTATATTTTATCTTATATATAAATAATGACAAAATTATGACTATTCTAACGAGTCATAAATCATGATTAAATGAAATTAGTGTCACTAATATCAATTATAATTACGAATACTGAATTTTGAAATAGACAACTAGATTTATTATTATATTTATTAATGCATTAACAACACCAGATATTATGAATAACTGTTTTTTGTGCTAATATACGGTAAAAATGTTCATGAATTTATTAATATTTGCAATTACGTGGTTGATTTTTTAAGGATACGCGTATTCATTCGCAACAAAAGTTCAAAAGTTTAAAAATAACTTTATTATTCCTTTTAGTAGTAAGTTTTTTTGCATTTTTTCTATAAGTTTGTTTTACGTGGCTAAAAGTTTGTAAAAACTGAGTTCCCTTATAAAGAAAGAATTAGAAAATAATAAAATTTAAGGACTGAACCGGTGAGCACAAAATAGCAGAAAACAGGTCAGCACTTGAATTTTCGCCATTTAAAACAGAAAACAACTATTTTTGTACTAACAGTAAGATCCAGAAGAAAAATAGAAAAAAAGTAAATTGAAATAACTTAATTTAAAAATCCTTATTTAATAAATCCTTTATTTTCATCTAAAAATATATATATATATAACCAATTAATTTTTTAATATAAGTTGGTTAGGTGCCCAAGAGGACAAAAAGTCGGTCGTTCTCAGATATTTCAGAAATAAAAAGTATACTGAATTAATAAAATTGTAGTTTTAAAATTTGTAATAATGCATCCATTAAATCTAAAAGTTTTTAAACTATAGAGTCTTTTAAAAATTCTTAATCACAAAATAATAAATGAACAACGACAAATAAAACATCGTTTTCGATCTGAAAATGAATGATTTCATGAGTACATTTTTACGAGAACCAACATTTAAAAATTGAGAAATTTTGAAAAATGGTTACTAAACCAAATTGAATTAACCAAGATTGCTGAAATTTTCAAGCGCTTCCTAAAAATTGATAGCAAACATCCACGCAAAATTGGTTTACCTCGTACCAAATAGATCACGAAATATGACTTGATCCATACAGCCGTACACACGCGCGCGCACGAAACGTAAAGCCGCAAAGCACGAAAAATCCCGATAACCGAAGCTCCCTCAAAGGGCTCTCCCATCCGCGCCAAAGGCCACGCTTAAAAATCGCGCATTACACATCTATATGAATTCGATTAGCCAAAAATCCAGACACGCCAGCTGCCTGCACCGCCAGGGCTCGCGCTCATCCTCCGCGCTCCCGCCTGCAGTTTCAATCTTCATGCAAAGTGCACCATTCGTATGCATAAATTTTTGCTCCCCCCATGCACAGCAGAGTATATATACGCGCGGGCGCTTTAGGTATGTGTGGCGCGTAGCCATCGACTGCCGCGGCATCGTCAGCTCTGCTTCTCTCTCTCTCTCTCTCTCTCTCTCGCATGTCCCAAGAGTGCCTAACCTCTATACACTATATAAGCATCACACGCGACTTCGTACGTCGTCGTCGTCGTCGTCGGCTGCGGCGGCGCATTATGCAGTGTACGCACGTAAGGCGTTCTGACGGCGGCGGCGCCGATATCGCGCGAGCGCGCAACAGACTCGAACAAGTTCGAACCACCTCCCCCTCACGCCCCCCCGAAGCTTGTATAGGTGTTGTAGGTAGGTATGGCGAGTGGATGTGTGGGTGAACGTGTTTTCGTCATTCCCGTCATGGAAAACAGTTAGGTAGGTGCGAGTTGCCGCTGCCTGACGGCCTTATTGCTCCCCTGACGAGTTGGGGGCAATTTTTATCAGCGCGTCTTCGAGGGATGCTCGTTTGGCCCTGTATACGTAGCCTCGATGCACGATGGAGGTAGGAAAAAGTGAAAAGGTGTGCACTTGTGTGTGTATTTTTTTTCTTTGCGCACTTTTGCATTATGTATGTGTGGACTGGCAGGGGGTACCAAAATTGAGACGAGTGGTGTGCTTTTTTGGGAACCGTCTCGCCATGCAGCGTAATTTTTTCGGGCAGTTTCTTATAACAGATATGGCATCGAATTGAAATTACTTGAGGGTTTGTCTTGCGTTTGTCTTGTAGCAAAAACTCAGAAAACGTATTTGCAAGAAGAACTTTAAAGAATTAAAGAATACAATATGATAATAGTAACAACGTTTGAATTTCATATAAAAAATTCTTGCAGCGAAAAGTTTGATGTTCAAAAAAATGCATAAATTGTTTAACGGTTTTTAAGTTCATTTGTGTTCATATTAAAGAAATAAATAAGTAGCCAAATATAAACCGGTATAATCAGTCTAAAGTTACAATATCTTTAAACATTTATATTATAATTATATTATATAATTAGAATTTTAATGGATAATTATGCCCTACTGTTGATACTTATTATCACATTGTAATTTATATGTGCCAAAATGAGAACTTATTTAATTAATTTATGAGATGAAATATTTAATATACCTTTTCGCATATATCAATATCTACTGCAATAAGATATCGAATTTTTGATTTTCAATTTCGATAATTCGATTTGCAGAAAGTAAGAGAATGACAGTGAAGATAACCTCAGCGCCACAATCTTCCTAGTATGCAGTTAAATTTATATTATTTAATTATTTACTTATTAAAATTGAAATTTGATATAATAAATCGTAATGTGAGAGGAGATACAAAAATCAGGATTACTTATAATCGACAATTCATGAAGTATATTCACATAGTTATTATCGACTGTTAACTTTGATAACAGTCCTACGAATGCGCGAAAATTTAATAAGATGCAAAATTATATCACACAAGTTATTTTTATAGCCTTAAAATCGTTGGTCGCATACGGCCTACGGCCATAAATGGATTAACGTGATATGAATGCAAATATGTAATGCCGTATAATACAGGCCAACGATGAAATAGAACAATAATTATTTTGTATATTCTCTTCAAACTTTCTAAAACAAAATAACAGAAGCGTAGGATTATAAACTTAGTTACGCTTTAGTAGACTATACAATGTAAAACAGTAATACAATAACCAACTGCTATTGTCCAAAAACTGTCACAGAATTACGAATAAAATAATCATTATAAAATTAACTACAAAATCTAATTATATCTGCAATTATAATTTGATGGATCCCAAATATACTTTTCTGCAGTAATTATCAAATAATCCGATATTACTATAAGCAATTGAATTATGAGAATATGCTTGTCTTTTTTCATTTAGTTCCGAAATGTCTTCTTGTATTTTTATGTTACTCTATAAATTCCAGGCAGATTTTTATTACACACTACCGATGATCTTGAAGACACTGTTCTAAGAGAATACGAGTCCTTTGAAGTTACACTAATAAACGATGCAAATAACTGGACCTCGTATACCAGAATATCGACGTAGTCTCTCTTTCAAAACTTTGAACTTATGTAAAGTAGCATAGCATTATAAGCCCTGGCTTAACGATATTAAGACTTGAAACGTATGCAATTTCAACAAACAATGAAAGTCTTAAAGCTTATCTTCAAAGTAAAATACCTCCGGGCTAATGGTCATTAACCATGCCATGGCTTTACAATCTACGTCAAAAGTTAGTTTTTCAAATAAAGTTATAAATAATTTCTCATGCAATATGAATATAAAAAATTTACTACAATCAATCTATACAAAAATTTACTATAAAAATACTATAAAAATATCTATAAATATCTATCGTGTATCTCTTATCGTGTAGAAAGTAAAATTATTTGTATCGTTCATAAATTGTAAAGTGTACTTTTATCAGTTTCTTAATTAAATCGATCACATTCTCATCAACGCTTATAATTATGTATTACTTACGGTTAAAATAAATTATTAATTACGTACGCTTGTAATAAATGAGGATTTTCATTATATAGGTGGTTGATTCCGCCGTAACGTGTCCACTTTGCGTCCAGGTCTCTTAGACATTTATGCATTCGAAAAAAAATTCCTTCTTAATATGTATGGCATAATCAACTATAATTATATTATTGATAGAAGCTGGAAACGTACATAAGTGCTATCTTTTAAAACAAATCAATAAATTAGGTCTCAAATGGCAGTTCTGTAACATGTCCAAAACTAAAATTTCGATATAAAACGGCACTCTACGCAGAAGTAAGGTAAATAAAAAAGCTTTCCTTCGTGTACATAGTAAACTATACAGTTAATAATATACATTTGTATTGGTTATAACTAAAAATTCGCTAATTATCTTAAAGCAAGATGCATACTTTTTGTCCATCAGTTTGCGATAAAATATTGATGACAACAGTATCTACACCAAAAATCACAGTATTTGCAAACTATATGTTATGACTCATTAAACGTATCCGGAAAAAGATCTGCGAATTAAAAATTTCACAAGTGTAAACATTTTATTTTTCTCACTTCATATTTCAGTAAAAAGCAGTAGAGGTCAGTTCCATAACACTACTAAATTAATATCTAGATACTGTTTATTAGATGTTTTACTATAAGTAAATAGTGTTGCTCGTTACTTAATAGTAAAGTACATAAAACTTATCTGAAAAAAGATCGTATGTTAAGTCTAGGAGTTATAAGAGCAGTTTCAAAGTAAAATGTCAGTTCCGTAACAGGTCACTTCCGTAATACCCTATGAAAAGTATTATCAAAATAAAAAGCATTTCAATCATTATCATAAAAAACTAATAGCACCAAATGATTCGGCGGCTAAAAATATATAAAACGTCACACGAAGTTAACTTTTGTAAATTCAGGGGAATCAATGCCGACTGCGGGTAAAAATCGACAATCTTCACTCATCCGCCGTTTTTTGCTCATTTTGGGCAAGTTACGGCGGAATCACCCAGATATATTTAATTTTCTTTTCATAGATCCTTTAAATAAATAGATTTTAATACTACAATATTAAGACTCTACTGGCTTAAGTGTACGACTTAGACTGCTGAAATGCGTTATTTTAGAGGGTGCGCGTTCGAATCCCGGTCGCTTTATTCTGTGACGAATTTGTAACTTGTCATTCCAGACTAATCGCTGACGGAAATAGAGCATGATCCCGATATGTTGAGAGGATGGGGATCATATAAAATTGATGGCAGCCCTAAAAATATGTAGAGTTAAAAATATGAGTGCAACAAAAATGTAAAAGGCTCGATCCTTGCATACATAAATAAAAATAAAATAAACAATATTACAACTTAAAAATATATATTAAATTAATGTTATCAAATATAGGTTTAGCTATATTTCTTTCAAAATAGTTTAAGCGCTCACCGAATTCCAATACTAAATTAGTATTTTCTAATTATTACTATATTTTAATTGTTCAAGTTGAATACATTTATAAACTCTCTCACTTACTTACACGCACACCAGTTTACACGTACATGAAAACTTACCACCTCTACTCCGAATAATTCTATTTATAGCCGCCATCCTGCGGGTTTCGGGAATCGACGCTTCGTTCTCTCGATTCTCTCGCCAGAGACGTTGCGACCATCGCAACTGTAACGCCGCTATTGTTATTGCTATTTTGTTACTATCAATACTGTTAAATAATATATATTGTTATTGCATCATGCAATGCTACTACTGTGTATTATTTGTGTCTCTTACAACTAGCCTATTCCTACATAAAACTACTACGATAGAAAACATTTATATTTATAGTTAAATTTCAATTTTAACTTAAATTTAATAAAGTGGTGAATTTTATAAATTTAATACTTCAAGTGACTAGATAAATAATAGCAAAAATAGACATTGACACATAAGATGCAAGACGAAATCGATCTCCCCGTGACACGTCTCAAATTTCTTCATTGAAACTTGCACACGGCGTAATGAGACTTTTCAACATGACACAGTATCCAACAAGCTTCGAGTTTGACGTATTAAAAAATCGAAGATACAAACCACAAAATAATAAGTGTCCAAGAAAGTAACATAGAACAAGAATACAATATAAACATAAAATATTTTTATTCAATTATAAATGAGGCGTTGGGTGCAAAAATAACTTAACCTGAGATAAGTTTTGAGGAAAAAAAGATGTTTAAAGATTATATATTGTTGTATCTTAATATATAAATAAAACTAATCGACTTTTCTTCTTTAGTTTATTAGTCCTACTATTATAGCATATATTTACCCGTGTTAGAACATTTACTTATCAATATAAATTATTTAAATAACTAAAAGAAGCTTATGCAACTTAAGTTGGTTTTGCATAGAACGGGTATTTTTCGCTTCAATCGAGCATATTTTCCAAAATTTATTATAAATATATTTTTAAATTTATAAGTATATTTTTATTTATCTTTTAGCTTAAACTTATATATCCTTTTGATCTGTTATTTCATCACTCGGATGTGTCATTTTCGATACTTCACATAATATTTTCAAATCGCTATCGGTTATACTCCGTTAGAAATTGTAAAAGTGAAACTTTTGTCTTGAAACGGACAAGTGGAGGTAAAAATCGTGTGTGGTTTGCGCGCGCGAATTTCAAACGGTATAAAGCGAAACATTAGAGGCAGCGGCTATGGTCTCCGGGGTATAGATAGATACGGCAGTAGACCCAGGGTTGCTTGAGAGATTTCGATATATTCTACTGTATACGTTCTAAAAGACTTGTTTGATACACTATATATATATATACAAAGTCTTAGAATACGAATATGTATGTTTAATCAAAAACAACTTAACCCGGGTTAAGTTGTTTTGGCACCCAACGCCTCAAATTAAAAAGAGGTATCTATTATACGTCTATATAAATAAAAAATAAATTTTTAGTGTTTTATTAATTTATAGAGCATAATAATAACATCTTAGAAACTTACCAATGTTTCCTCTATAAGATTCGTTTTATCATTACTGTAAATAACATAACAATAGAAGCTTTCTCAAAATTAAAACTCTAATTACTCCTTTTGCACCAAAATGGATATTCTTTTTTCATAATTTTTAGTCACATTTTTACCTATGGTAGTGTAGCATGGAGTATAGCAAATTAATTAAAATTCAAAAGCCAAAAACATATAGCTCATTTTTTCGAAATAAATTGTATATATATATATATATATATATATATATATATATATATATATATAAGTAATTTTCTTTTAATCATAATTTTCGCATGCAAACAGCATTAGTAAACCCCGACCAAATTCAAATGCAGCGTCAAAAACGCTTAAGTTCAAAATTTATTTTTCTTAAAAATAACTCCACATTCGCTTTCTACGGAAAAAAATTAATACTCTAATTTTTATTAATAATTCGGTATTCTTAATTAATATGACTATAAAGTTTTTAATAAGTTGTTGATTGAACTCTACCTAGTGGGTTATGTTGGGATTTTAGACGTTTCTGTTATATTCATATTATTAATATATTTTTTAAACAGTCGTTAACATTAATATTTTATTAAGTAAATTCAATGTAAAATATTCTTCCTTTATTTTTCATACATTTTAGTGTATGTATCTAATATAAAAATAATCTAATAATTTATGAGTCGAAGACCTGAAAACATGTTCTTGCAATATAATAATGTGTTTTTTGCCTATTTGCAATGTTAATTTTTTCTTAGAAATTATCTATATATACTTTTTGAAAAATATATACAAATTTTAGGTGGTTATCGAATATATTATCCCACCCAAGCACTACCTTAAGAAATATATACATGTACAATCGATGAAAATTTTTATTTATTTTAATAATTTCAATATACTCAATCAAGGAGTCCAGTACCGTTTCGATGACAAGGATGTTCACGAAAGAATTTTAGAGAAACATAAGGAACTAGAAATAGTAATTCTGAATCTGGTATCAGATAAGCAGTACCAATTTGTTTAAAAAATTTGTTTGAACCTACATGAAAAAAATGTTGACCTTTCGGTCTTCATTTTGGGTCCGCCATTTTGAATTTTAAATATTGGAAAACAGCCATTACTACTCTAACGCTTAGGCATTTTTCACGCGACATGTGTACTTTCAAGGCAAAAATAATGATTTAAACTAACAATATATCCAAAAAACACTAATTTTTTAATTAATAAGTAATATCATATTTGCTTTTGAATTTTAAATAATAATAATTTGTGATTTAAATAAAATGCTCAATATATAAGAAAAGCCCACTACGGAATTAACTTCACTGCATTATCATATATAAAAATGCGGCTGAAAATCAAGAAAAAAGAGTGTCCGTCCCATCGTTAAAGGGTTATAAAACAAAATATCAGGCTAACCATTACACCGCACGCATCGAATCATCGCTCGACCGAGAAAAAAAGTCAATCGCCGCGTGATTTACGGCAGCGCGCGCTATCCTTTCTTTTTAAAGGCCGGTTTGCCAAAACTGAGCGAGCGCGCGCGCTTGGTGCGGTCGGACTTTTGGGAAATTTTGACGGATCCAGCGCCATTTCCAATCACGATTCGACCCCATGATAAAACGAATGAAAAACAAAATCGCCGTTCGCCATGTGCGGCAGTTTTAAGCAGCGCTGCCTGCCGGCGAATATTGTAACTTTGGAACCAATAAATGCACATGTAGAGCACATACGCGCGTTTAATAAAAGTATTTGCGACTTCGAGTTGCTAAGAGATTAGGTAGTAGGTATGTAGATGTATTTGGTCGAATAAAAAGAAAGCAGGGATGGAATAACACTAAACGGGTTTTTAACACAATTATTAACATGCGCAGATGACATAGATATAATAGGACAGAACAGGGAAACCATAATAAAAAACGCGGAAATACTAATAAAAACTGCTGAAAAAGTAGGACTAGAAATTATCGAAGTGGAAACTGAATACATGATCAGCAGAAAGGGGTCCGAAGATGTCTGACAAAACCTTCAAAATAGTAAAGGATTTCTAATAGTTCGGCACGGTAATTGACTTAAAAACTGAGACTCATAAGGAATCTAAGAAAAGACTGCATTCATGATATGCATGCATTTATTCGATGTACAAATTACTAAAATTACGACTACTATTATGGAAGACAAAACTAGAGATATATAGAAAAATTATAATGCCAGTAGTTCCACGATACGAAATGTGGGCACTAACTAAACGGAAAGAGTATAGATTCAGAGTATTTAAGAATAGAGTTCTGAGAACGATATTCGGGGGTAAAATAGATGAAATAACCGGAGATTGAAGAATTTTACACAATCGGAAAATATACGAGTTATACAGAAGACCGAACATTACTACAGTGATACAATCTCGAAGATTAGTATAGGTTGAGTACGTAGGTACGATGGGAAATGAAAGAACAGCACTTAGATAAATAGATAGATAGATAGATATACATTTTATTTGCACAAAGTCAAAATACAGTACATAAACTCACATTGTAATTTTATAGGTACAAAGTAGTCATCAGTACTTAAAACTAGTATCGCTTATCACAGTTCGTCAATGTGTACAATTATATTGCTCATATACATCTATCGCGCCAATTTGTGAAAACGAGCATTCATACCGATTTAACACAAAACAGCATACACACTTATTAATTACATTCATACAATATACACTAACAAGGAGAACACCAACTCTGCGGAACTCTGATTTTGATGAGACTTCAGGAGGTGCTTTTTGGTACCTACAAATGAAGCTTAGCATTCTTAGTTTGTTCTAATGGGTCCTTGAATTCGAGATATAAACCATTTTACTCCGAACATACATTATTTTAGTGAAAAATGATACCTCTTCTAGTGATTATAAATACGCATGCATTAACACTAGAAAAAATGGCTTGAAAGATAATAAAAGTAGGCAGAAAGAGTTTTCATTTGAGATATGTAACGTTACAAAATCCTAATCTGAGCCAAAGTTATTAATAATTGAAGAGGATGCTTAAAAATGTATACAAAATCAATGAAATTAAAACAGCTTAATTTCTACAAATATTCATACATTTTTTGTCATCATCTTCAAGTGTTAATAACTTAGGCTCAGATTAATATTTTTTAACCTTACAGATCTCAAATTAAACCTCTTTCTGCCTACTTTTATTATCATTTAAGTCATTTTTTCTAGTATCAATATTACATGCATATTTATAATCACTAGAAGAGGTACCTTTTTTCACGGGCAGACCGATGCGAAAGTTGATGGATAATATTAAAACAGATCTACCAGAAATAGTATACTATGAGGTGGATTGGATGGAGCTTGCAAAGAATAAGGAGAAATGGCGTGATTGTGTGAACAATTCTATGAACAACATAGTCCCAACATTTGTAACTACGGTAATGATGCGAACATGATCACAGCAGATATAGAAGTATGATATCTGTGGTCATTTAAGCACGATTACTACTAACAATTAATAGCTCGCTGCTATAATAATAATAATAATTTGATAAAAATATATTTTTCTGATGAAACAGTAGGGTACTTGTCCATATTTATGAGCCTGTCCATATTTGTGTGCCTTTTTTTTAAATGTAATTTGCAGCGATTAAATCATAAATGAATCAGTAAAACTATTTTTAAAACTAAGATAAAGTATTAAGTTATAGTTTACAAGAGTTACATGAAAGTTTAAAATGTTTTTCATAGAGTTATAATTTTTTTAAACATATGAATCATGATTTGGTGGTTTTACCTTGTTTCCTTGTCTAAAATGCTAAGGATTGCTTGACTTTTCAAAACTTAATTTAATTATTCGGACGTGATTTATGACAAACAAAATATTTATTGTATCATAAAATAATTCAATTTAATATTAAAAAATGTGAAATGAACATTTTAGACTCAATTTATTAATTTATTAATGAATCCAGTAATACCGCGAGATTTTCGAAGTTTGTCCGTATTTATGCGCCCCCTCATGATCGACGGAATAACCTCACTTCTGCTTGTAGAAGGGAGAAGTTTTCGCAAGCTTTATTTTTTCCAAAGCTGTTGTTATGGAATAGTGCATAATAAATCATTATCATTGTATCAGTTTGCATGCATTTAGATAATTTATAGATTATGAATTCTGTGTCAAATACTTAGTTTTGTTCATAATATCTCTGTGTCTATCACATTTATTAATTTCAAATATTTTTAAACTTTATTTATATTTATTAATTATTAATTAAAAACTGTCTAATTACAATTATTTATTATAATATTTCAAAATAATATATAAATAAAAAATAATAATAATAAAATTATTTAATTAAGCTTATTTTAAGGTATCTTATACTTAAACAAAAAATAGATTCCATTAGTATTAATATTTAGCAGTAATTATAGAAATAATTAAAATGAGATTTCATGAGCACACTAATCGGGGGCACAGTTTTTGAGCAGACACACTAATGGGGGGCACAGAATTGTGGACACGCACACTAATACGGGCAGATTGAGCACAGTAATACGTTACAGCCCATTGAAGAAGCACACTGATATGGACCAAAACCTTTTTTTTTATTTCTAATATATCTGTATGAATGCTTAATATATTCAATTAAAACAAATTCCATCTCAAACACGGAACGTTAGAGTACCTATGTAAACTTCAATAACAAAGATTAAAGTTATATACGTTCAGCTATCAATTATTAAATTCAAAAATTGCTTCATGACACACTAATACGGACAAGTACCCTATTTGATACATTATATTTAATAATTAGTATATATTGGGCTTCTTTAACACGCTAAGCGCCCTTAACTTACATGCCGTCGCATGAATCATATATGACACATGAAACAACGAAAATTTTGTTGCGTTTTGTATTAGCCAACAACACAAACTTTCTCACAAAATTTTTTTGAACAATTCTGTTATTGGTTATCTCTTAAAAAAATTATAACCATGAAAAAAAATGTTTTCAATTAAGTTATTTTGTTAAAATACCGACAAAATCGGTTTATACATTAGCCGCCCTTAACGTGTTAATCCATTTCAGTTATAAAAGTTTAACTAATTTATTAACAATAATTAAATTATAGTTTATTGTTATTATTGATTTACTGCTATATTAAAACGGGCGTTTTTCTTCAAATTTTGCTACCTCTTCATATCTATGGTCGTAAAAAGAAGTATAATACATGTTATTTTTGAGAAATTTTGAGATACTATTGCAGTTCGAATGGTAGAATTTATAAAGGACTAGGTAGTTAGGCTTATACTTTTTGGCAAGACAGTTTTAACATAAAATAATTACTTGCGATACTGCAAACTTTGTAAAATACAAAGTTGAGCATGATCCCAAAAAATCCTGTGATAATAAACTTAATTCATCTTTAGAATATTAAGTTCAAGACAGATAAACGAGCAAAACGACAACTTTGTTCCTTAAAAAACTTGTCAAAATTTGATTGAATGTAAACGCAACAAATGGCAAATTTTGATGAAACTTTGGAGACTGATTTTTGGAACCTAAAAAATCCCAATTCGTCGCGATAATATTGAACGCAGCTAGTCCTCAAGTACAAAAACCCGTCACGCGCAGTACTGCGCTCTTTCCCGTAGTTCCGCACATATATAGCGCACAGCCCGACATCAAAACAATCGTAACCTCGCCACCGTAGAAAAACCAAGCGAAATAGAAGTGAAAAGGTATAATAGACGAGGTGACGACGAGCGAACACACAACAGCGGCAGCGGTGGTGGTGTCTTTGAAGCTCACGAGCTCATGATCTAGCGTGAGAGGGGTAGGGGGAAAGAGAGAGAGAGAGAGAGAGTGCAGCAAAGCACGCGACGCGAGTCCGCGCGTGTAACACCGTCGCGCGGATAGTCTCGGCAAGATAATTCAGTGGGGGCTGCCGCCGCCGCCGCCCTCGAATCGCGCACTGAATGCCGAGTGGCGCGTACAGAAACTCGCGGCCTCGCTGCTGCTCATGCCGGCGGAATATCAAAACGTGACAACGCAACCCCTTCTCTATCTCCGTCTCTCTTCCTCTCCTCTGCCCCACTCTCTCTCTCTCTCTCCCCCTCTCGCTCTCTCTCTCTCTCTACAGCGTACAACCTAATACGTTAACGCATTCAATTCGCGCAGGTGTCCGTGTTGCTTTCTCGATATTCGCGGGGGAGCGCGGTGCGCGCCAGCCATTTCCCGCCGCCATAAACTCGCGTTTTATTATTGATAGTGGGAGAGAGACTCTGCCTTCGCTCTCCTCGCGAAATGTGCTCTTTTCCTCCCTCTCGCTCTTATTTTCACCCTATACGTGCATGCGTATATATGTGTGCACGTGTGCGTCTGTGGGTGCGTTCAATGGCTTCGCGGGCCGGTTGCACCCGCCGAATAACTATTACGCTGCGCCCTCGCGCTCGCGATCACTATAAAATGCAATCCAGAAGAGAGGCGCGCGCAGAGCGCTCTGCTTGCAAAATTATGCCCGCTGCGGCTGCGTTTCTAGCACGCGAATATATATAAGTATATATAGCGCTTCGCTGTGGGCTCGTTTTAAGGTTAAACAGAGAGCGCGCGCAGGGGGTCCTTTTCAATTTCCGCGCTCGTGCACCGCCCGATCGAACTGTGTATGTGTTTGCCGAACACATATTTCTGCCGGTTCTGCTCTTTCTTCTGTCTTTAGATTATCGAAATTTTCGACAAAACTCATTAGTCGTGTGCGAATGTGGCAATTAGTACGTATTTAATTAATTTTAATAACTAGCAATTATGTTACGAACGGGGATAGAAAATAAATACAACCAGAAGTGGAACTCATGCGTTTTGTCTCATTTCTGCAATTTGGTCTTGTCAGACTTCGTCTCCGAAATATTAGATTTAGAATTAAACCTTTATTAGAATGCTCAAAAATTATATGTACATACTGGTCAGGTACAAGTTATATTTAAGTGCAGTTTAGTTGCTTATTGTAATTCGTTGCTTTTCATGTCATATATCTTAGTTATCACAGTTCGTTATTTCTCAAAACTAATTATTGCAGTTGCAATGAAACCCTGTTCTAAGAGCAAATAGGATGAAATAAAACTATGCAATATTAGTCGTCACCGTGTCTTTCAGCAAAGTGTCTGCGTAGCGCTGTTTTGAAATTGCTTAGCAAGTGCAGACTCTTTAGGCTACGACGAAGGAAGTTCCAGAGTCGCAAGCCCTGAGCATTGAACGAGGTGTTATTGCGCTACTATGGAATTGAGAGCTCTCGCGCATCAAACGTACTGGAGGACCGAGCCTGATTTTTTTGGAAAAGGGCCGCAAGGTACGCCGGCTGTCCCATATTGACTACCTTATACATAAGCACCGCCGTAAAATACGCCCTCCTTCCCTGTATAGTAAACCATAAAAACATGTATTTAACGCATAATAAACTTATTACAATATGTATGTGACGTTCCGAAATTCTCGTGATTAAACAACCTAGTTTACAAATTTTAGTTATTCTAGGTCAGAGTTCGGCAAGTATTTATCCGCAAAATATTTTCGGATACGTTTTACAGATATCTTACGCGTTACGGTTAGAAAAATCCTATCTCATGCGTTATGATTAGAAAAAACCTATCTTGCGCGTTGCGATTAGAAACGTACTATCTTTTTTAGAGTGTATTGTACGCTCTATTCGATGCTGAAAATTTGTTATAATACGATTTCATACCTCACTTTTAATGACGTAAAGATGATAATTATATGACCTCAAAGTTATTGTAAGAAATAACCTCAAAAAAGATAGTACGTTTCTAATCTCAACGCGCAAGATAGGTCTTTTCTAATCGTAACGCGTGAGATGACTCTTTTCTAATCGTAGCACGTAAGATAAGTCTTTTCTCTTAGACCCATCCAAATATTAATTTCTAAACTAATTTGTACACAATGTTTAAAAATCCATATATACGATTTAAAAAAGTATCCGAAAAAAGTATCCGACGAATACTTTTTTTGGATACTTAGTATCCATCCTCGAATCTCATCTTCACACTAAAACAAACACTTCGGTGCACGTCAAAATTCAAAGGTCAGTTTATTGATTCAGTTATATTATTTGTTGATTACTCGTATTGTAATGTATATAAATATATGAAAAGTGTACTTATGGACTTGCTGGTTTAGACTCAAAAAAAAATTATTTATAATCTTTAGGCAGTAATAATTTCATAGTATTATTATTGATATAATATGTGCATCTAACAATTGGAATTACATTTTTCAGAAATATAAACCAGAAAGTCTACGAGTACACCTTTGAAGAATACTTTTAAGCCCCGTTGGCCTTAAAATATATACCGACTAATTCTAAAACCCGTGACAAGTGGTAAAGAAGGCTTAAATTCAATAATGGAAGTCAGCGAAAACATAGAGGAGCATAAAGACTACTTAGAGCTTGCAAAATTGTCAAAAGCAAAAATAGCATTCATATTAAAAAAAATTTCTATCATTAAATATTGTACACGCTAAAAAGCGAATCACAGATATCTAATCAAACTAAAGTAATTAAAATCAAGAAAAAGCCGTAGACGAGAAGTAATTTTTAATTTCTTTCGAGACCAAGACGAGATTTTTAAACATGATCTTGTCTCGTCTTGTTAGCAGCTCTAACCGATAAAAGTGAAAAAAGTAATCGGACACTGGTCGCTCGAGCGATGGGCAAAGCCTCGCTAAAGTTTATACAGTTCCTGCCGTTCAGCTCCTTTAGAAGGCTAGCACGGAGGGACTTTCAGTAAATTTACAAATAAGCCGTCAAGTAAGTTAGAAAAGGCGACCTTTAAGGCGTAAAACTTAAGAGACACGGGGTCCGTTAATTCGTCATTAAGCGTATGAGACTTTACTGCGCGCGCGCGAGCTCCACAGCTCTCCGACGTAATTTTCTCTCGCTCACACTTACACTCGCGCCACCAGTTCGCGCCCAGGAGAAAGAGAGAGAGAGAGAGAGAGAGAGAGAGAGAGAGAGAGTCGAGCGCCGGCAGTAAAGCGCTTTATTAGCCATAGTCTCGAAATTGGCCCTTCGCAGCTCTGCTCTGCCGCCGAGCGCGCGGTTCTCCTCGTCGAGAGATCCTCTTCTTCGAAAGTGGGAACTGCGAGAGAAAGAGAGAGAGAGAGAGAGAGCAGCCACCGCTGCTGCTCCCAGCTCTTGTAACACAAGCGTCATTACATTTAAATTTAGGATGAGAAAATTATTTCATGGGCATTCGCCAGCGAAAATATTTCGCGTCCGCGCGACGCTTCCCCCCTGCACAGAGGTGGCTTTAAACGTGTAATTTGCACTTTACGCTTTGACTTTATGTCACGATGGCAGCAGTGGAGGAGTCGCCCTGTGTATACCAGAGCTTTCATCGTACTTATAGTTTTAAATGAGAACGCGCGGGTTGTGAGGACGTTTTTGCGCCGCTGAACTGCGGGAGAATTTATATCGTGTATCGCGCTCGCACAAGTGACGTTGTATACAAGTGGATGTTCGTTTATATGGTGGCTGGTTTGTTCTAAAGCTGTATTGATGCCTTAAAATTCACAAATGAGCGTAGTTTACTGAATTAAAATTACCCGAAATGTGATTGGTTACTCCGATAAATAGATATATATCTATTTATCGGAGCAACCAATCACATTTCGGGTAGTTTTAATTCAATATATATATATATATATATATATATATATATATATATATATATATATATATATATATATATATATATATATATATACACACATATATACGTGTATTAATGGTATGAATACAGAAACCGACGTCGATATATTGACTTCAGATAAATCATTAAAATTATAATTAAAATTATAATTTTAATGATTGTGCTAATATCTGTGGTGAAAAGTTAATTTTTTTTAAATCCCGACATATTAAGGTCTACAATTTTTAATTGTTACTTAAATCTATTTTTATGCAAAAATGAAATTATTACTAACTATATGTTTGCATGTTTACCGATTTTTTTCAGTAAATATCAAATATTAGTAAGACTTATAAAATACCCTATTCTATTGTGTACCATCCGCCCGACAATTGCTTTTCCCACAGTAAAGCATCAAACTAGATGTTTACGGGGAAAATGTGTTAAAACAATCGTTATGTACTATAAATATATATATATATATATGACTTGGGGAGTGCGAATACGCTATTCCCAAAAAATGTCGGCTGCATAGATATGTGTATGTGTGTATGTATCTCATCGGTACTCAAATATTTCATTGTAAAATATAACCAAATTTTGCATGGATATTTGTTGTGATTGAGGGGCTTGAAAGTTTCAGCAAATATGGTCTGATTGCTTTGATTTTATAGCCATTTTTCGAAATTTAAAATTTT
This sequence comes from Gastracanthus pulcherrimus, assembly GCA_949152435.1. Lineage (NCBI taxonomy): Eukaryota > Metazoa > Arthropoda > Insecta > Hymenoptera > Pteromalidae > Gastracanthus > Gastracanthus pulcherrimus. The sequence goes on along the minus strand of OX424574.1, from coordinate 149,736,499 downwards.
CCTATTTTCAGTTTTTCAAACATTTTTCAATTAAGGGATGGTTTCTAACAAGTGCATTTTTTACAAAATAAAGTACTGTCAACCAGGATAATGTAGTATACCTCCAGGAGTAATATAGGACTATTTCCAAAATCTGTCGGGCAAATTCTATTATTGAATATTTTTTTATTAACGCATTAGAGTATTTTCTACTTTTTATGAACTAAAACTGAAGTTTAAGACAGAATCTATTTCATGCATTTCAAAGGAACTATCGGCAATATAAAGGGGTGCCCTAGTTTAGAAGGTCAAAAAAATCGTTTTTTATTTCTGGCTTTAATCGATAGTTTAACTATTTGAGAATATGTTCTACAATTTGAGAGTCTAATTTGAAGTATTTTGGAAGGTATACAGATCCGAGAACAGGTAAAGCTTTATCCCGTGGGAACTGACAGCTCGAGCGAGTGTGCGCAAAGTCGAAACCACAAATCAATTGAAATCTTTCACGCATCCCGTCGTGTTATTCATCCGGATATAAAAAGAAACACATTTTACCGATTTATGAGGAATTCTCCAGCGATGACCTCTTATCAAGATGTTTGAAAGGACCAATGAAAGTTTGAAGTTGAATTGATCTTTTTCTGGTTGTTTCTATCAAATACTGTAACAGTATTTAGTTTGTGAGAATTTGAAGCGTTTCAGGTGAGAACTCTTAGTTTGTTTAATGCATTTTAGAGTAGTACTTGAGTTGTTTTTAGACTTTTACCAATTGAGAATAATGAAAAATCATCGGCAAATAGGTTGTAGTTTATCGGAGCAGAAATTATTTTGGTAATGACATTTATAGCTATAAGAAAAAGCGTTACTAACACTAAGCCTTAGGATACACCGTTTTCGATTTATATTATGCCCGATAGTTGACCGTTTGCACGAACACGTATTAATCTATTTTTACGAAAATTAGTGACAAAATTAATTATATTGCCACCAATATTAAGCTTTGCAAGCTCGGCGATGATATATTTTTTCCAATTCATGTCGTAAGTCTTCTCTATGTCGAGATATATCGTTACCAAGTGGTGATTTTTCGCGAAAGCTTCACAAATACTAGTTTCGTGGGCGATTAGGCAGTTATTTGTTGAATGATATTGCCTAAAACCATGTTGACTGTCCGAAATCGAGTTATTTTTTCAAAAACCATCGGAAATTTTTGTTGATAATTTTTTCTAGGTACTTACATAAGCAACACGTGAATGCTATAGGTCTATAGCATTCAGTACTATTTTTGCTTTTCTGGGCTTAGGTGCCGAAATCGGCTGGAATAACAATGACTTCAAGCAATTGTTTTGATACACGTTTTCGGTCCATATAACATTATATATATATATATATATATATATATATATATATATATATATATATATATATATATATATATATATATATATATATATATATATATATATATATATATATATATATATATACAAGATATTTAAGTGCTTTTTCAGGTAGATTTTTTATGAAGATATTCAGTATTTTATCCGGTCCAGGTCTTGAGTTTGTGCAGGTTTTTAGTATTATAGTGAGTAATTCGAAGTATGTTGTTTTAGTGTTAAGGCTGATTAGAATGCTTCGCACATGACATCTATACTTGAGTTTTTAGATTAAACATACACGGGGGGAAATGTCTCAATGTATTTCGGGGACAGTACGGGTTATAGGGTTATTTATTTACAGCTTGCAATATGGATGCACCTTTAAAACATCCCAGAACAAGACCGGAGTGATCATTATACGAGGGTAGTTCAATAAGTCTTTAGAATGACCAACAGATGGCGCGCGAATCGCTCCAAATCATCTGTTTTCAGTCAGCACCACTCCCGACTAGATATATGGTGCAGTCACAGTCCACATCTTCTGAGTTTACGTGTTTTTATAACCAATTGAAAAAAAAAAAATTGCTTGTTAAGAAAAATGGAAAAAAACGAGTTCAGAGCGGTAATTAAACATTTTCATTTAAAGGGTTTAACTCCATATGAGATAAAAAATGAATTGGACTCAGTTCATGGCACATCTGCCCCTGCCTTAGCAACGGTTTATAACTGGGTAAATGAATTTAAGCGTGGTCGTACATCAATAAGTGACGAACCACGTTCAGGAAGGCCCGTAGAAGCAACTACTCCCGAAATCATCAATAAAATCCACGATATGGTGTTGAAGGATAGAAGATTAAAAGTGCGTGAGTTAGCTGAGGCCACAAGGATATCTATAGGTGCAGTGGTTTCAATTCTACATGAAAAATTAGGCATGAAAAAGCTATCGGCAAGATGGGTGCCGCGTTTGCTCTCAGCTGAGAATAAACGCAATAGAGTGGTCGCCTCTGAGGCTCTTTTGGCGCGCATAAGTCGGAATCCTGAGGAATTTTTTCGTCGATTTGTGACTGTGGATGAAACATGGATACACCACTACACTCCTGAGACAAAGGAACAATCCAAACAGTGGATTTCCACAGGCGAACCAGCTCCAAAGAAGGCAAAGACCGTAAAGTCAGCTGGTAAGGTTATGGCTACAGTTTTTTGGGATGCACGTGGAATTATACTTATTGACTACTTGGAAAAGGGTAAAACAATTACTGGTGAGTATTATGCATCATTATTAGAGCAGCTGAAAGAAGAAATTAAAAAAAAACGACCACATTTGGCGAGAAAAAAAATTCTCTTTCATCACGACAACGCCCGAGTTCACACATGCTTCGTTTCAATGGCTAAAATTGAAGAACTAAAATTCGAATTGGTCGAACACCCACCGTATTCACCAGATTTAGCCCCCAGTGACTTTTTCTTATTTCCAAACTTGAAAAAATGGCTCGGTGGACAGAGATTTACGGACAACGAAGACGTCATTGCCTCTGTAAGTGCTTATTTTGAGAAACTTCCGAAAACGCACTTTTCTGAAGGATTAAAAAAACTTAAAAAGCGATTGACCAAGTGTATAGAGCTCCAAGGAGATTATGTTAAAAAATAAAAAAAAATTTACCCAAAAAAAATTGTTTTTATACTTTATTCTAAAGACTTATTGAACTACCCTCGTATATAAATATAAAGATACTAGGGATCAAAATACACTATTTTTAGAAAAAGGCTGAGTGTGTATATACGTATGGATGTGAATCAACATTACTTTGAATATACACGGTGAAAGTTAATGTTTCGTGGCTCATTTTTTTTTGTTTTTCTTTAAGGACAGCGACTCAAAAAATTGTTTTTGTTTTTCGATGCGTTTTTGTTTTTTAGCGTCTTTTCGATTTTTGAGTTGTAGTTTTTTGGGTTTATTGATACCATAGAAATAATATCATAGATCGAGTGATAATGCATTTGAAAGAGCTTAAAATTACCTATATTTCCCAACCTGAAATTTTGAATAAGCTATTTTCCTTGTTTTATTATTCGCCAAATCGTCATTTTTTTTCAAACAGTTACATCTGTGAAATATAACAAGGAAAATTTTTGAAAAATTTTAATCGATTAGGAATATGGAGAAGAATATTTTGAAAAATTTTGTAGACTTTATATTTTTCTTTTGAAGAGAGAAAAATCTTATTGTAAAAAGAATCCATTTAAATAATTTTAATAAATTACGTACAGAGAATAAATTATCTATCGTTCTGTAATTTTAGTAAGAAATTATCTTTTGTCAAACCTCCAATGATAGAAAAACACACCCTTTTTAGGTATTATTTAGAAAGAGATATAGCACTTTAAAATTATTTTATTAGAAAGAGATATTGCACTTTAAAATTATTTTATTAGAACAAAGAATTTTATATTGGAACAATTAATTTAGTTTGAAGAAGCTAAGTGCCAATAAATTGGCAGCGACTTTTTTCAATGAGATCAATAGCGCTAAAAGTTGCATTCGATACATTGAAATATGTTGCTTCTGTAGAGTTTAGGAGTAATATGTTCAATAGAATATTTTCAATCAACTTTCTTCTTATATCTGTTGATTATCATTCTTGATATTCTACTTTATTTATATAAATCGCGGGCAACGCCGCGACGGGAGATGCTAGCATTTGACATTTATACAAAAGTTCATTCTTGATATTCTACTTTAATTATAAAAATCGCGGGCAACGCCGCGTCGGGGATGCTAGTTTGCTATAAAAAAATCAATATTGTGTCAAATGTATGTAAACGAAGGATTATTTTTAGTTTTACACTAATTGGCATGATTTATTTAACATTTGCAAACATTACTCCAATAACATAAATTAACTTTTATCTATTTACACTTACTTTATAGTTTTATTCATAGATGTACAATACTTTTCCTCTAATATATTAACTTGTTTTCTTAGTTATCAAAGAAGTTACCTTATTTCGCAATAAGTGGACGTATAGTATTTATACTAACATTTTTATTAATTTTTATGTTTTTAAAATTACACTCATATACTAATATTTATTGTATATGTTACATAAAATAATAATATTAATTAATAAATATAAAAGACAATATTGAAAAGTTTAATTATTTTAATTAAACGGTAATCTTGAATTCACATGTTCGAGTGCGCGTAAGCGATTATTTAGATTGTGAACAGATACATACGCATATTTAATGCAATGATAGTGCCCGAATTGGCATGGGACATATTTCAACTTACAATTTAAGAGATTAATCTAAATATTTAATAATTCTGATTGGGTACAAAATGTTTAAAAATATACATATATTTTTAGGAGCACATGGGGTAAGTGAGTCAGTGACTGTGCCCTGCATCAGTTACTGTGCCCCTTCATATTTTTATTTAAAAAATAATAAAATCATAAAGCTCCCTGGTAGAAATGTATCCCGTCCACTTTATAGATCTATGTAGAATAATCTCGCGCTGTGTAGATCTATGTAGGCAAACTAGATAGATACTACAAAGGCGTGTAACGGTCGTCCCTTCTAGTTTCCCATATTATTAGCCCCGATAAAACTAGATAACCAAAATTATGACAATAACAGCCACTTCAAGGTTATGTTTTAAGAAACATAAGCGTAATCTATTATGATTATTATGTATCATTTTGATTTAATGGTATTTACATGCTATTGTTCACCTATAACCAATGTAAGTAAATGTAAATAACCTCTAAAGTTAAGGTTATCAAATTTTAGATGCATCGAGTTTTTGTATTTAAGAACTCAATAATAATATTATGTTACACATATATATTAAACAATCAAAATAAGAAAATAATCTGAATATCCAAATAACTATATGAAGTATTAGTGCATATATTTATTTTATTTATGTAAAATTTGTTTCCTTACATTTGATTATGTTCCATCCTAAATTATTATCAACTGATTAATTTTCTATTTTAAAAAAAAATAATGTATTTGAGTTATTATATGTATGTTCTATTTTTGTATTTCCTACTGTGATTAATTTATAATCAAACACTTTAATTTGACATCTATGGCCAGTTAAAACATAGAAATTTGTTACTTATAAAGAAAATTATCGTCTACATGTGTTCGACTATTGTGTTTGTCTTTGAAAATGTTGTCACGGGTGAGCAGTTTATGTATTATAAGAACTCACATATGGATACAAATTTATTTGTTATTCTGAAATTAAAAATCTAGTTTTTAAATAAAGCATGTCATAAAGTACATATTTGTACATATGATATTATTATTATTTATATATTACTTTTCAAGAAACAACTACATCAATCAATAACATTATTTTCTGATCACTGTTTTTCATATGCAAGGAACATGATTTCTAAATTTTCATTTCTTAGGTTAGATATGCTTTCTGACTACTTTTATATGTAAATAGTATGGATAGAACTATAGATCTTATTATTATAATTGAAAACTTGCATGTTAAACTTTATTTAACATTAATTTTTACAATAAAAGTTCTGTTCAATAAATAATATATAACCTCAGAGATTGTATACGTACATATTATTATTGAGAAAACTATGTAGATCTGTGTGGATTTAGCGAGTTTTGTACAGTCTAGTACTATCTAGTTTGCCTACAAAGGCCGTTATAGCGAATGTAGGCGCCACGATAAGATTTCTACCAGGGCTACTCGATGCAAAAGAGTTCATATGAAAAGCTACTACAGTAACTGACTTTCTTACCCTATTATTTAATTTACTTAAATCTTACATAAGGGACATATATTTCAAACTTACTGTAATTTTACAACAAAAACATGCTACGGAGGTGATGTTATCGATATATTTGACCTTATAAGGTTGATGTGTGATGTATCACAGATACAATCATACGCGTAGGTAACTATCATACATGCGCGTATTTCCTATACTGAGCAGGTTGGTTTGGGATAATATAACCTAATATAATCAGAATTGAGAAAATGCATGGTAGGAGAAACAAAGTATCCTGATGAGCTTTAACATGATTTAACGCAAATGAACTTGCACTATATGTTTTCTTTCTGGCATCGAATTTGCATTGTTTCTAAATTATTTACCAACCATAATAAAAGTAAACGGTGGAGCCGTTTTTGAGAAATGGAACTTATGTTTACCATATTGTAACAGCCATTTTGAATTTTGAAAGCTGACAACGGATTCGCAATCAGCGACTCTAAAATCTTTTATATACCAATTTTCATGAAAAATCGTAAACGAGAAAAATGTTTGCTTCAAAGAATTAAACAACAAAAATGGCTTATAACGGCCCTTTAAAGCATGAAATCTAACTATCGGTTTTTCATAAAAATTGGTACATTTGGTTTTTGTCAAAAATCAAAATGGCAGTCCCAATGTGGTAAACAAAAGTGCCATTTCTCAAAAACACCTCCAGCGATTATTTAATTTCTATTTGTATATAATCTAGGAACATTCCATATTCAAAACTAGAAAGAATATTTACAGTGCAAGCATTTTCGGATTGAATTATATCCCCCACTAATCTAAGAACAGTAATTTTAAATTAAAGAATGTTCAAATAATAAAACCTAATACAACTGAAATGCCACTAACTTAAGGACTATAATAAAACAAATGGTTTAATAAAAAAGCCATTAGAAAACCAAGAAACAATCTAAAAAGCACTAAATTCTAAAACCAACTACCCGTAGCTCATTATTTTGCCATAATTTAAACTATAAAACTATACATCCTAAGCCCTAAACCTTAAACCCAACTATCCTAAGCTGAGCATTTTACCATAATAAAATTTTAAACGATAAATCCGTAAACTTTTTTAATAAGGCAAAATACTCAGCTTGGGGTAATTAGATTTAAGGCTTTTGAGTTTATAATTTTATCTTTTAAATGTTTATAATGACAAAATGCTTAGCTTGGGTTTCAGGGCTTAGAGATTATAGTTTCATCGTTTATGTTTTTATTGTCACAAAATGCTCAAATTGAGCTAGTTGGATTTAGTGCTTAGGGCTTAGAGATTACAGTATTAACGTTTAAATTTTTATTATGGTAAAACGCTCAGCTTCAGATAGTCGGGCTTAGAATTTAGGGCTTAGAAATTACGGCTTTAAAGTTTTTATGTGTATTATCGCAAAATGCTCAGCTTGCGGTAGTTGGATTTAGCGTTTTGGGCATAGATACGAGTATTACGGCGTTATAGTTTTTTTTTGTGTTATAGCAAAATACTTAGCTTGTGGTAGTTTTATAGTTTAAAATTGTATTATAGTAAAATGTTTAACTTGGACCAGGTGGGTTTACGGTTTAGGATTATAAAATCAAATCAAAATACCAAAAAAAGTTATTATTAAGTAGCACTTGTAGTAAAAAATGTACAATTTCTGCGAAATAAACAAATTGCTATCAAAATAATAATCATTTTCATAAAGAAAATCATCTTATTTTACCAATATAATTTATATAATTACTCAACATTCAAACAAAGGCATTATCTAGTCTATCCCCTCTCAATCTCAAGGACGAAGCGCCTCAGACACGAAAGAGGCGAATAAAAGCACTCCGAAAATTGTTTCTCTCAACGCGGAAGCCAAATAAAGGAATATTACAAGAACCGTGAAAGAAAAAGAAAAGAGCACATAATGTGTATAGCAGCGATTAAAGCTATACACACCAAGAGCATGTCCACTCTTATATAGGACTGGTCGCGCGTAGTGACGTGCAAACGAGCGAGTTAATGCGAGGACCGGTCCATTAAAGTCCAGCGCGTCCTTGGGCTTCCTCTCTCTCTCTCTCTCTCTCCCTCTTACTAATATTAGAGACGCCTCTCTCTCTCTCTCGCTCTCTTGTGTTACACTCTCCTTCGTCGCGGTGCGGGTCAGGCTAATCGAGAGCGGTAGCGCCAGCAGCGGCGCGCCTTTTAATATATTAATAAATTTTCGCGCCGGCTAATGCGGCATTATGCGCGAGCGGCTCCATTACCGGCCCTTCGCGAGATACCGGCGCACCGCAAGGCTCTCCTACTCGCGCGGCGATTCGAGAGCATGCCTGAGCCGTTCTCTTTCTCTCTATGTGTGTGTATATATATAATAGGCCCGTGCTCCCCTCCTGGATTACCGCGATGACCTACAGAGTGGACACCTCGTAATTCCATTTACGTCGCGGGCTCTCCCGGCCCGTGTATACGCGGATCCGCGGCAATTTGCGGATTATCCGAGGCGAGCGAGTGGCGCGGCGCGGCCGTGTGAAAGTGTCGCGCGAATATGAGGCGGGACATTTTACTCGCGCTTCTGCGCGCGGAGCGGCTTAATGAGTTTGTTTCGTATAAAGGAGATCGGGGTGTTGATGCGCTTTCGCGGGGACGAGTTTTATTCGGCTGAAGTGCGTTTGTGTAATGAGAGCTGTTGCACCGGTGAGCGCGCACACTTTTCAATTAATGAGTTGATTCAAATTGTTGCGTGATTCTTTTTTTTTATTGTCATTGGTTTGTAAATTATTTCGAAATACGCTGTTTCATCTGGTTTTACGAGAGAATTAATGAAAAGCTGCAACACGGCGTTTTTATTTGGTGCTTATTTTAATACAGTTAAAAATGAAACCGATCATGATTGCATGAACAAAATGCAAATGTAAGTTAATAAGACTTTTTATCATCTAGATATATTTACGGTAACAATAATTATAATAATAAAATATAATGTTAGATATAAAAAACATAATAATAAGTAAATTAAAACTCCCGTTTATAGGTTCTTAAAAACCATGCTGTTAATTGTTATTGATTGTTCCACATTAGTTACCTTTCAAAAATTTTAAAATGATCATAAACCTCTTTAAATTAATTACATACCACGCTTTAATTTTACCTTATTCATTGATGTAATTGGTGCTATCAATCAATTAAACGATTTTATTCAGTAAAAAGAATACATTTTCGCGCGATAGCGAATTTCCCAATAATGAAATTATTACACAATTACTCTGATTGTCCCACTTGCAGTTGTTCAAAAATATTTTTTTTAAATAAACTTTATATTTTGTTACTGGAAACATTTGTTTAATTTTCATTCCGAGCTCTCTCACTGCGGACTCTATTTGCGTTTTAGCTACGAAGATGTGTGAATGATATGATGCACCGCTCGTCGAGTTTTACAAGAGATGCGACTGTACAGTTTCAATTTCTGTTCCAAACCACAAAAATGACAGTAACAGAATCTACCAGCACATTCCGTATGCTGGTATTTACTCGTGCACGCTGTTTAATTTGCGATGCCATAAATATCAACACATATAATTATTTTTAAATATACTTGAAATTATACAGCTGAAGGATACTTTTGAATCCAAACATTTTTATATTAAACTGTAATTTTATAATACATTTATAGAGACTAGTGTTCTTAATTGATATAAATTTAATCACACAAGACCATTTGAATTAATTTGCAAAGTCATTCTAATTAAGCAGATACAAAAATTTTCATTATATGGATTTCCACCTCAACTATATTTTCTGAAATATGCTCAACTCTGGTTTAACTTCATTATCGGTTATACATACGAGCGGTTTTGATCATAGAATGTGTCGAATAGTTTCAAATTATTTTGAAGTCGATTAATGAAATATTGATATAAATTAATGCGGATTGTGCTAAACTATGTTTGAACTTTATCGGTACTTGTGCTATAACATATTTCTAAAATAAATATTATTACTTTTTAAAAAATCTTAGCAAATCAAAAAGGCGCTGCCAAATACTTTGGTATTACGATTTCTCAAAGAGAATTTATTTATAGATATATAAAATCATTATAATTTTTAACGTAATAAAATCAGTTTAAAAAATAGTATTAAAATGGTTATACGATTCTTATCAGTGTATTAATGTAGCATTAATATAAAAACTATATATATAAAAACCAATATAATACTTGATATGTACAAGAAATATCATTACAATGAGTCTTATGAGGATGACGACCTAGAAAACGTGTGCCAAAGAGCAGCATGGACTCCAGCTAATCAGAGGCGACAGTTGCTATACTGAGACTGGCTAGAGACTTATCCCATTTAGTTAGACGTATTACCATTAGAGTTTGACATTCGACTTCCTTATGCAAGACGTGAAATATAGAGGGTTAAAAATAATTTAACAGATAAGATCTATTATCTCAAAAGTTTATAACCTCAATTGATTAGAAAATATTTAGTCTTCAATCTAATACGTCACAAATATTCACGGAAATTTTCAAGGTATTACATTAAAATTTACACAAGTTATCGTTCTTTAAAAAATGAATTTAAAAATTTTTTTTTTTTCAAATAATAATTCATTTTATGTCTTAAATATCTCCAGAATGACTATATATTCACGACACTAATTATTTCAGTTAAAATTTAATTGAATGATCTTACATAGTTTTTAAATTTAATAGCTTTGAAAAAATACGTAATTACGCAGTATAAATCAGGAACCATGCTTATCGCATCATTTTTGTAAGAAAATAAAGAATACTACAAGTTCTTTATTATTAAAAAAATTAATTACCTCTAGGCTAATATTTGTAAGTGCACCAAATATTGATAACAAAGATCTATACAAAATTGGGAAAAGTTATTTGAAAAAGCTAAGGAAATGTGATGTCACTTTACTGAAATTTAAAATTACACAAATTATGTAAAGAATGAATATTACTGGATGTATTAAAATTTATCGACTCAATAATATAATTTTTAATGCTAGTGTGAATTTTACATAGCCCATTACTATATTATTTATAACAAAGTGCACTCAATTGTAAATTTAACAGAAAAATGTAAAATTCAAATACTGAGTGTTGGAAATAAACCGACCACTTAAATACAACTTGTGGTCGTATCAAGTTCTGTTCATAGTTCTTCCACCATTAGCAGGATTTAATAAAATATTTTACTAATTGAAGTTGATTTTCCAAACGTTTCATTATAATGATGAATAAAAATTGAAAGCTTTATTACAAATCCGAGTAATTATTGCTCCTCTTTAACCGAATTTATACAAGTATTCTGAACACGGCGTTACTCTACGTGACTTTTTTTTAAATTTGCACAGTATCTGCAAAAAATCAAAACACAACCAGTACATCATTTCTGCTCGATATACTCAACTGTCAGTATCCAGCATCAGCAAATAACAAACCGAAGGCAGCGCGTATCATCTGACTCTGATGCGTGCCAATCAAGAGAAATCTCCGCACATCAGCCGTCTCACGCTACGATCCAACAATACGCGCGAAAATCTAAAAATCAATTACTTCATCCGTCACGGCTGAAACGCTCTGGCAGTCGTCCGGCACTCGCCCTATACCTATACGTGCATTCCACACTACTCTCTTTTCGGCGATTTTCCATCGGGGCCGCGCTCGCGTCGCGAAGAAAGCCGACAAAAGGAATAATGAAATAATGCCGGCCTCGCGAAAAGTTCAGCCCTCGAGTCGCTCGAAAGCAAACTTGCCACTTGAGGCTGAACATTCTCCGTTGCCGAAGCGCCGTTTTCATCGCCTCCGCGCTCCTCGACTCGACTCGACGATCATTGTCGCAAAGCTCGCTCGCTAACAAGAGCCGCCGCCCCCCTTTTTCACCTCCTTTTTATATATTTTTCTCGCGCGAAATTTCTCTGCGTGTTCGTTTGTTCTCTTTATTCTACCTCGGTCTTTCTGCAGAGATCGGTCTCCGCAGCCTGGCATATAGCGCCGCTATCGCGTTTCGTGCCTTTCTTCTCCTTCGTAGAAGCGTCCTTTGCGCTTAGGCTGGCGACTCCGCGGCAGATCTTGTTCCGCGACTGCAGTGACTCTCAGCTGTGTTTGTGTGTATAGAGGGGATTTTGCGCGGGAGGAGCTCGAGCCTCCGCAGGGCAATCCGGTTCGTTAATGAATGTCACCAGATGCCGGGTCATACTCGGAGACGTCTCCGGGGCTCGATGTACATGTTTTAATGAAACGACTCGATTTTTCCGATACTTCTCGCGATAAGTTTTTCTTTTTCGCCCTCGTTTACTTTGGCAAACTTCGCGCTCCCTTGTTTTGCTTTTCTCCTTTCTTTTGCCTCGAGCTTGTTCCTTCATTGATGAGGGAATACTGTAATGAAAAATTTCACTGGATTTCTCGGCGGTCATACCGATTCATTCGGGATAAAAAATGGTTAAATAGATTTATGTGTTAATTAATACAATTTAACAACCTTGCCCATAGCGTTTATTTTGTTTAATTAACCGAGAAGAAAGCTTTGTCAAAATAAAAGTTTTGGAATCGGGGAATTTCATGCATTTCGACGATTTAGAGGTTATTTAATCAAAATATATAGGTCTCCCAAAAATATATGTATATATATATATATGCATCTATTACGTATATCTGTATGCATGTGTGTATGGATGTGTATATATTTGACCCAATTTAGTGGCCACTATGACGCTCAAATACATTTATATTTCTCGCTAATATTTTACAGGTATAGCGAACTCTAGATGTATGACCGCTCAGTTTAAGTGATTTCTCACAAAAATTTAAAATGTTGTCTGTGCTAAATACAAATAATAGTTAGTAAGATATAGATTACAAAGAAGTTATCTAGCCGAGATACAATTTTGAATTATTGTGGAAAATCACCAATATCAAGCAGCCATATATCGAGATTTCATTAAATCGTGGTATGACCTAACTTAATCCTTTAACTTGCACAACAGGAAAAATATTTCGCTAGTTCTTAGCTAGTCTATTGTCAGATTTTTATAAACTAGCTAGCTTTCTATCACGTTTTCGACTATACTAGATCTGACACTATTTTATAATAGATTTGTAGCACAAACTGACTAATGATTGCTTATTAGCAGTGTTTGTTGCAGTATAAATCATTACGATTTTGATTAAAATTGCAATGATTTATACTAATAGATATTAATAAATTTAACGTTTAATCATAGAAACGTTACTTAATTTAGTAAAATATAATTCATTTTCCTATTAAAATAAAGATTTAACCTCAAGTTTTGTATATATTTTGAATACGATTTTCAGCGATTTATATCGCATTTTTCTCTAACTGGATGTTTAAAAAATCGTAACAAAATTATATATGAAACAAAATTTTTAAAATAATTTCCAGAAAGAGATTTACTTTAATAATTTTGAACAATTTAAGTTTAACTTTTTAGAATGCTTTAAGAAAATTAGCACCGAATTTTTAAATTAACAAATAGCTAGTTAACATTTTTATTTGCAAACTAATAAATACAAAAATTAATTAAATCTGAATCAGTTGTAAACAAGTAGTGGCATCTTTTAAGGAATAATATACGTGCAATTTAAATCGTTATTATTATTATTTGATGTAAAAATATTGCTTCGAGCATTCTTTCCACGTTCGTGACAGAAAGTAATTACAATTTAGTTATGAAAATCAAATTAAATGGATTTTAAAAGCAATTCAAAAGATTCATGGTATTTTCAGAAGGATAAAGATCATAATGAAAACCAGCAACATTCGTGAAAGTATTACTTTTATAAATAAGGGAAAAAATGAAATAAGGAAAATGAATAAGAGACTAAAGGTTCATTAAACGAGTCATAGAATGAGAAAAAAGCAGAAGAATTATTATTATACAGAGAACAGGAATCCGACAGAGAAGATAAGAAGTATATAATAAGGCAAGTTCTTCATAATGACAAAAATATGATAAGAAGAGTTTTTCAAATTCCTAATGTAACAAGCGAAGAATTCGGAGAAATCTGCATTCATTTCACAAATTCCAGAGATCTTTTTCTCAGTCGTTCGGCTTCAAGAATTTAATTTCACGTTTCCAAATATTTCTACTTATTACTCAAAATCACACAATAGTAACAATTAAATAACATGAAATTTCTACATGTTTGTTACTTTCTTAACTAATCAGAAAATATAATAAATTCCGTATAATTATAAATATACTTATATAAAAAAAATTTTAAAATCGTTAAAAATAAGTTTTTATTGTTATAAAAATATTTGTGCTTAAGCGATACTGAAGACAAGCTTACTTACCCTTCATTAAGCAATAAACGACTCTGTACAAAGTTTTAAAGTCAAAATTAAATTTTATTAAAATGAAATTTCGTCAACATTTGAATTTTAAATTGACTTAACCCCCTACAATGATACATTTTGAATCTTCTAACATATCAGCAATCAACTCATTAACAAACTTAAAACAAATCAACTAATTACCGAAAAACATCTCGCATATTATAAATCCCAGGAAATACCCATTTCCTCCCAACGCAAAGAGCCCGGAGACGATTCGAAACTCGACTCTCCGATGAATCAGCCAAGTTTTATTAACTCCCGCGAAGATTCACCGATGGGATCAGCCCCTGAAAATTCTGCGCGAGCGCGAAAACCTCGTAAAAAAACCTCGGGCTTCGTACGCACTTGTCAAGGTTATTAAGTAACAAAATTCCCGGCGACTTAAGTTTTGTCAAGCACGCGCGCGCGGGTGGGCGGGAGTGGTGGGGGGTACCCACGTTAATGAGTGGCGCAGCGCGAGCTCGCGGGATCGAAGAGTCGGAAGTACCGGAAGCGCGTCGAGCTTGGCAGATATTTTAATGGAAGTTCAAACTTAAGATATTTCGCGTGGAGGGCGGGATGGAAGAGAGAGAGAGAGAGTGAGAGGGGAAATAGGAGAGACGACGAGGACGTCGAGGCTGCGCTGGCGTGTGCCGGAGAGGAGGACGAGCCGCTCAAGTGTTCATAATGAGATGTTAATGGAGTGCCCGTAAAAAACGCAGGCGTCACGTCACGGTATCGACAGGTCCTCTCTCTCTCCTCTTGCTCCTCTTTTTTCCTCGTCTTCGTCTCTTTCTCTCTCTCTCTCTCTCTCTCTCTCTCGCTCTCTCGCTCTCTCTTCCTGCCCTTCTTCTCCTTCTCGTGCCCCACCTCTCTCGTTCCCGCTCCACTCGCCTCGGCGCCTCCACCCCCCGCTAACCTTATCCACCTCTCACTCGCCTGAAAGTCAACCCTCCTTTCGAAGAGTCGAGAATGTCGTTGAAAGAGTGAGATAATAGGAGAAAGAGAAAGACAGAGAGAGGGAGAGAGAAAGAGAGAGAGAGAGAGAGAGTCGCGAGCTTCCTTGTAATCTATTTTGTCTTCTGCAGGCCTCGGGTTGCCGCGCGCCGCTGACGAAAGAATGAACGAACTTCGAGGCCAGTAATTGAGAAAAAAGATGGCGTCCATCGCTCCGCTCTCCCCCTCTTGTGTATAGCCTAACTCTGGTGTATACTATTATATACACATTTTGCCGGCTGAGCTTCTTTGCCGGGACTGCGGCAGTGCGGCGGGGGCGGCGGCACTCGAAAAATCGAATAATTGATTAAGCTTTGTTCGACGCGCGATCGAAGCGTATATACAGCCCGCGTGTAACCTTTGCGAAAATGTACGAGTCTGCGTTTCGTGTGTATAATGAGATTCGCGTATAAATTGTCGAGGGAAAGATGGGAGGGGACGTAAGAGTTTTCGTGATGTACCGCCATTTATAATGAGTTTTCATTGACTCTTGACTCGCGCTCTAATGGCTTTGCCCACTAATGGCCCGCAAACCGCTCGCTACTCTATACGCTATCCGGTGTTTTCTACGACAAAGGGAAAAAGAATTATGAAAATTACTGTGTTCACGGGTAGATTAAGGCGTAACTTGGTCATGCGAAACTTTTGTGCTTCTGTTATAGGGTTTACTTCCGTCGAAGTGTTCTGCGGGGTATACTTAGCGAAGAAAGCATGCCGAAGGAATTCCTTCAAAAGACAAATTAATGATATCGAAGTTCATTTTCACTCGTTGAAATCTGAAAGTGGAGCATATATTAATAATTAAATGGCAACGAAAGGTATTCGATTAAATTAGAATTCCGTTGTTAGAGTTATAACTTACTCATGAAGAATAGGTTTAATAGTAAGTGCATGTAATATTTCATAATAGTCATAACTAAAATTGAAATTATTGACTATCATTGCCGTTCTATAAGAAACAACAATGTACATGATACAAATATGTTTGTCATAAGTAACAACTGCATATAGGTAACCTTTATCATTATTTGCTGCTTGAACAATAAATACAAAAAGAAATGTGACGTCCTTACTAGAAGGGAAAGTTGAATACTAATACGCTGATAATGCACTATACTAAATAAATTGAAGTAGATATAGTACGAGCCTAGTAAGACGTCTACTTTTCATTCCAGTTTTCTTAAGTTTCTCTTTTTCTAAGGTGATTAGTTTCTTTTTCTAATTTAATATTTTATTGTGCGCAGCTTTTATACCACCACCCTAAAAAAGCTTGCAATAATACTAACACTACAAGCATCCTCTTTTCAAGTTGAAAACCATTGAACGTCTCCTCAATGCTTCATAATTCGATTAAAACGACAATCCATCCATTCGATAAGCAAATTCCTTTCAGCAACGACAATGAAACAAACGACAAAGGTCGCAACGAAAAGCATCGCACAATGCATTTGGCCATGCGTTCAAAAACCACGCGTGCAACCGAAGCATAATCGCGCGCGCTCCGGGGCCTCGAAAATCGTCCGACTCGGGTCGACCAAAGATACGCGCGTTCTCATTTAGCAATTATACGCTCGGTCTTGCTTCTATTCTCGCACACGCGACTTCCGCGGCAGCGCACGGCATTAACGTGTCGTCGTTGCCGTCTGCGCCCTGTTCGCTTCGTTATACCGTGGAGCGAGCAAAGCCGCTTTGTATAGCATGCAGCCTCGCGCGCCACGTCCTCGAGTCCGTGGCAGCAAGAGCAGTCTCTGTAACTTGAGGGTGCGTTCACAGTGGGATACCAGAGATGGCACTGATTAGCTGTAGATCGGAGATATCCAGACCTGACAGAACAAGATATGTTTTGTTAGCGACGCAAATATTAGGAGATGCATAAGTTCCATAATGTATCAACGAATTTCCTGTGTAAGAAATAAAGTATGGGGCACGTCTGGTAAAAGTCTGGTTGAGAAAGTCTTGCAAAATTCTGTCTCAGATGTCTTGCAAAAGTCTGGATACGAAGAGCATGCGAGACGATATACGAGACGATACGCTACACTTTTGTTAAATTATCTCACAAAAACTTATTTTTTAGTTACAAATAATTAAAATAGTACATTTATAGTCAAACCGTGGAGAATTTTTTAATCAAACCGTGAAAAAGTTTTATTAAATATTGTTGTATATTCTATAAAATTTTAATATTTGTAAAGAAAGAGACAAATATTTAGGTTACTGCAGTCTTGACAGAATGCGATACTTTTGTTTTGTAGTTTTTTCCAAAAGTCTGGTATAGTCTCTATACCGAGACTTTTGCCAGATTTGTACCAGACTTTCTTTTACACTGATTCAATTAAAAAATAATAAAATAGGCATTTAAATTAAAGTTTCATTCCAAGATCGTTTTATTTATTGAAAACGAACAGCAGAAGACTTGAATTATTATCAGAATCGAAAATTAGCAGAATTACGTGATTTTGCTAATTTTCTATTCTGATATTAATTCAAGTCTTCCGCTCTTCGTTTTCAATAATTAAAGCGATCCGGAAAAGGAAATTTGATTCTGAGGCTTATTTAATTAGAAAAACGTTGACACTTTTTTATACATTATGTATCAACGAGTAAAGTAGGTCTGGTGCAACATCTTAAATGATTGTGACGTCACCGAAAATATATTGTCATACTGTTGCGTCAGGTATGGTTAGATCTAGTTTGGTCTAAGTGAGTCTTATTTAATGTACTCTGACGACAATATATCATACACATCTCGAATATCATACATATGTAATATCATTTAATACTCACGAGCAGCAATATTGGCAAATTATATAATGTATACATTTTTAATCTTGTTACTTTATTGTAAAAACAAGTCTTTCTTTTGGTGATATTGACTATGTAGGTACATATGAATTGAAGCCATTGCAAGTGCACAGAGATTTAACTTTTTGTAAAATGCAATCAAATGTTTCTACATTCAAGCGCACATACTTACAGTTTCTTCCTTTATTTTCTTTTTCAATAAAAAATTTAATATTTTATTATATGTAAATAAGTTTCGGAGGAATGTGCATACATACCATGCCAACGAATCATATCTGTTTCAGTCAGCTTTAGCCAGCTCTAGTTCAATATAAAGTCAGGTCTAGACGCAACCAATCCGATTCCTGGCACCTCACTGTGAAAGGACCCTTAGGGTGGCGGTGTACCGCTGTAGACGTCGGAAAACAGGAGGCAGCAGACGCACGGACGCCCGCGGAGAACAAAAAGAGCCTGATGGGGTTAACTGTAATTTGCATTCGCCGTTATGTAGCCCCCGCGGTGCGCCACGTTCGCGCGCGTTATCTCGCAGCCGCCGTCGACGCGTGCATTCGCTTTCGCCCCTCGCTGATCGTTCATTCGCGTATACAGCGGCGCGAATAACGCAAAACAGATAGTCGCGCGAGTCGGCTCGGGCCGAGCGACGTGCAGCTTCCTTCCCCGCAAGACGCAGGATTTCGCGCTATCGTGTTTTCTCTCGCATGAGAGCGCCCGCGCGCAGCGGAATTTCCCGCGATCCTTTACTCCGCGTCTCCGACTTTCTGTCCCTCTTCGACTGTTTATCCCTTGAACATTGTGCGCGCATATCTGCAGGCGCGTCTAAAGGACGCAACGATGTTTTATGAGCTGCCAAGGCAGGCCAAGGGTGGTTGATGCAAATATCGCGCGGCGTGGAATTTTAGTTGATCGTCGTAGGGAGGAGCATTGGAACGGAATAATCGTGATTATGCAGTTTGTTTTTATTATCTTTAGTTTGGATACGAGAATGCGATGCAGTGATTATGAAGAAACGTGGATTACTGTATGACATAGATTGTGGAATGGATTCTTGATTGCAGGTTTGTTGTGCTTTTAATTCTGAGGGGAGAAGGAGTTCTAAAAGATATTTTTGTCACACAGGCACGATTTTCGCGTTTTGTCTCTAAAGCGGAAGCAAAGCGGCTGTTTTCCGAAAAAGAATTTCGTCCGCGGTCACGCCGGCTCCTCAAATATGTCCGAGCCCCCCTAAACTCTATGATAGCCTGATTTGCTTGATTTGCACTAAATCGCCCCTAAAAATGTTTAAGTTGGTAACCATAGGGTACCATCCGAATGATACCACATGATTAGAGGCGCCTAAACACTACGACAGCCTGATATTGCAGTCTAACAGGCGTGTGTTTACAACAAGTCGAAAAACGTTTCAAAAATATGGTTTAATTATTCCATTACTATATCATTTATACTATACCAACTTCATTCTCGAACTTACTTGAAGAGATAATATTTAAAAAGTCATTTCTTTTATCTGTTTTTTAATTTCTGAATGATTATTATACGCTAAGAGTAAGAATTAAAAGAGAAATAATAAAAAAGCAATATAAAAACTAATTTAATTTAACTCGAGCATGAAGCAATGTTGTGAAAATGTCTACCCAGAGTTTCATAGATTATTTTAGTTATGTAAAAATACATTCAAGTGTGATAAAATAGCAACATAGATTGAATTCTTTAGTCTATTTTTTCCCGATTATAAATAAAGCTTGTGGGAACGTTGAACAAAAATCAAGGATATTTGTATCAGTACCACGCAGTTTTACATTTATATTTAACAATGCGAAAATACTTTTACCTTTTTATAGATTCATATTATAATCCTACTCATCCATTACTAGTAACTTTAATTCATTTATATTTTTAACGTTGATATACAAAAATAACGTTGCATACCTCATAATATATGTACATAGGTGTATGTTTCCACCGTCACTTAGACATATTGCGTCCAGACCTGTTAGACATTTATACATTTGGAAAAAAATTCCTTCTTAATTTTTACACATGTATGGCATAGTCAACTATAATTGTTAAAAGCCGGAAATGTACATAAGTGCTATCTTTTAAAACAAATCAATAAACTAGGTCTTAAATGTTAGTTCCGTAACATGTCCAAAACTAAAATTTCGATATATAACGGCAGAAGTAAGATAGGTACAAAAAATTCCTTCGTACACATAGTAAACTATAGAGTTAATAATATACAGTTGCATTTGTTATAATTAAAAATTCGCTGATTATCTTAAAGCGGGGTGCATACTTTTTGTCCAGCAGTTTGCGACAAAATATTGATGACAACAGGAGGTATCTACACCAAAAAGCGCAGTAGTTGGCTATAATAGACCATTATGTCGGTGGATTACCAAACTATGTATTATAACTTATCAAATATATCCAGAGAGATCTGGTAATTCAAAATTTCACGAGTATATACAGTTTTATCACTTCAAATTTCAAAGCAGTGGAGGTCAGTTCCGTAATACTACTAAATTACTATCTATAGATACTATTTATTAGATGTTTTACTACAAGTAAAAAGTGTTTTTTGTTACTCAATAGTAAAGTACATAAAACGTATTTGCAAAAAAGATCGTTTATCAAATCTAAGAGTTATTAAAGTAGTTTCAAAGTAAAATGTTAGTTCCGTAACAGGTCAGTACCATCATCCTATGAAAAGTATTATAAAAATAAAAGGCATTTTTAATCGTGTTCATATAAAACTAATAACAACACGTTATTCTACGACTAAAAATACATAAAAAGACATACGAAGTTAACTCTTGTAAATTCAGGGGAATCAATGCAAGCTGGGAGTAAAAATCAACAATTTTCACTCATCTGCTGTTTTTATGCTTGTTTTGGGCAAGTTACGGTGGAATCACGCAGGTCGGAAAGACCAGGGCTACTTCTTAAATTATTTGTTTCAAACTTTTTTGTTCTTAAAATCATCCATTTTCCTATCTAGATACACAAACTAATATTTTATGATAGGTAATTATCTACTTTAGATGTTTAACTAGCTAAATAAATTATTTTACTGAAATTATTTTCAATGTACCATACCATTAATCGCAAAAGACGTTGAGTTTAAAAGAGATAGTTGAATTTTATAAAGCTCCTTCGTATTCGCCTTGTTAAGTCCTCCCATAAGAGCAATGTGTTTCTCTCTGGATAGCTCAGTTCCGTTTTTCGCCACCTCATCTATATTACACGTCTTCGCGTGGCGCCACTGTGCTCTTAACAAGTCGAATACGAAGTAGCCCCGACCTCCCTTATGTCGTAATATAAATATAAATGTACGATAGTTTTATATCAATTTAAATTAAATTCTTTTACAGGTGATGTATAAGAAAAAAGATGATACGATAAAAATTACTCAAATCGATATTATAAAAATTTTTATTATTTCATTACACCATATTACGAATTTCATTTGTACATGTACATTTATTTTTTATTACTAAGTTCATGTCACGTTAAAGCAGTCAATGAAATTTGTCTTATGAATGAATTATTTTACAGCCTCCACGTTCCTCATAAAACTATTGGAGCACATTTTATTGATCTTGCATACTTATTTATAACTGATATAGAAACTTTGAAAACCTACGCAATATTACATTATTTTTTATTTTTAATAAGTATTTTCATTGTATTAAGGGTGATTAAATTTTATAAAATAAAAATTAACCGTGCAAATAATTGAATAGGATTCAGTACTGCACTATTCTCGCCATTGTTTGTTTTTCGTATTCATCTGTCATGGATTTTATGATTCTATACGGTAAAATGTCAGAAAGAAATGAAATAAATGGGCTTAGCGAGTTTCCATGTTCCATGTTCAACCACAAAGAGGAAAGCTGACATTTAAAAAAATAAAGGTATGTATTTCTGTTAATGGACATAGCGTATACCAAAGATATGAATATCATATAAGAGCAGAATTTCTATGAACAATAAATATGTGAAATTAATTATCAATTAATAATATAAAGTATGACTTTTGAAATTTATGATAAATTATGAATACAACTTATTATTATATATCGATTATAATATTTCTATTGTAAAAATAACAAGAAGAGGATTTATGTAGTAGAAGTAGAATGAATCAGATACGATCAGACGTACAATCGGTTAATCTTACATAATATACCTACTACAAATGTACCATATTGAAATTATGAGGATGCCCATGGATTCCCTATGCCGCCTCTAAGTAAAACATTGATAGGGAATCTTTAAAACTGATATGAGCATAAAAGATTTATAAAATCTTCAGTATTTAAACCAAAATATCCTTTTGTATTAAGTAAAATGCCTGAAAATTAATTCTCTTCATTTTACTACTTAATGCTTAATAAAAGTTTGATTTTTTCCTTAATTTATTTAATTTGATCATCTTTATTTTAAAGTTTCTCTGCATTTCCTGGATTAAATTTTTGTTTAATGTTCATATTTTGACAAACTCTAATCAATAGTGTCAGTTTTATACGCCTCCCGCGCTTCTGACTTATTACACATCCATGGGCATCCTCCATTTCAATCAGAAATAAAACTAGATTACCGCCTACTAAGATGAAAAATCCGATGCTCGACAAAACTGAAAAACGCAGCAGCACTTTTCATTTTACATTCTCCACACTCCACTTGAACCTCTTCTCCCAATCAATACCAAAATCTCGCGCCATTTAAAAACCCACAATAGAGGTCAAAAACGCAGCAAACACTGAAAAATTGAGTGCCAGGCTCGGCCGTAAAAGTCCAACACTCGGCGAAAAACCTCGAACGAGCTTCTTCAGCAAAATCACCGGGAAGCTCGCGCGCGCGCAACACATACCACAACGCACAGCAGCTTCAGCTATACTCGCGCGTGGGCGCAAAGAATCGCGCGCTGCTCGTAACCCTATATACACGTGGTGATTTCTCCGCGCGACCGCACCCCCCTTTTGCGGCCAATAACAAAGGGAACACACAGTTGGCGTCGATTAAAGGGCAGTCAGAGGCGCCCGCGCACGCAGCGCTTTGATATAACCACCGCACGTATAGCTACACATATACACACACACACACATAGCCGCAGCGTAGTCGTCGTCATCTTCGAGAAAGCGATTGTGGCGTCGAAGAAGGGGGCAAAAAGCCACGTTAGCGAGCGCGCGCGCGCGGACCGGGGGGAGTGGGCGAGGTGTATTATAAGAAAAGGCGCCGACGAGTTTTTCACCTAAAACAAGTTGCGAAACTCGTTAGTTCCTGATTTCGAGGCAAAAGATTTAGCTCTTTTACGACACGAATGAACTTCCCTCCCCCCTTCCTTTTTTTTCGCCAAGTGTAAGAGAGAGAAAGGGAGAAGAGAACGAGCTCGCGCGCGCGCGCGAGACAGACCCTCGGCTCGGTAATAAATTTTCAAGTGGAGAAAGCCGAATAGAAGGGGGTTAAGTGCTGCGCGCGAGTCCGACTTTCTCTTTCCCGTTATATACTCTCTTGCGTACTCGCTACCTCTTCCTGTCTCTCTCGCTCCCTCTCTCTCTCTCTCTCTCTCTCTCTCTCTCTCTCTCTCTCTCTCTCGCTCGCTGCTAGGTTTTAGCGCAGGTCGGAGGATCGCAGGGGCACGAGAGACTTTACATCGTCCGAGTCTTATCTGCTTTTGTTCCGTGATTTGAACTTTTCGTGGGCGCGCGCGCGCGCGCGAGCTCGCCTTAAATTATCCCCGCTTGAATGAGCTGCTCGCAAGCGCGAGCGCAAAGCGTCGGGATTGAGCTGCAGCTGCGTGCGCGAGCGCGCGAATTGACGCCCGCTCTATTTAGGAGGTACTTAAAGCTGTCGGGCCGCGACGTGCCTCGTGTAGCGGGAATTTTCGTACAGGTGAAAGCTGGAGGAAGGTAAATGGTTGGGACCTGTAAGAAAGTTTAAGCGTTATTTTTTTCTTTTTTTTTTATCAATATTTATAGTCACTTGAATTATAATATGCTATCTGTCTTAAAGGAATACCAATGAAAAATTTTAATAATGTACCTTACCTAATTTATATTTATAACATTAATCAGAAAGATAAGATGATTAATAGTTAATTCAAGTTATTAAGTCTTTTACAGTACTTATTTTAATAAAACGCTATTATGTTTTAGTACAAGTAGAATATTAATAAAAGATACATCAAATAATACTAACACTAATTTCCACTGTTTACATCATCATTTAATTATATATTTATACTCGTAAATATATTACTACACCATTACTAATAATATACGTCTAGAAGCTCGTATTTGACTATAGGAAAGAAACTTATATTTCAATAAATTCGTACACAATTATATCACTTGTAACAATTTTATGCTTATAACGAAGTTAGTCTAAGTGGTTGAACGGTCACTAATTTTTTGTGTATTTTCGCGTTCTCAAAAATTGCAAGACTCCAAGTAGATGCATAGGAGTGGGTGTATGAGAGGTTAAGTGACTCAAATCATGGTTACCTTAACACTAAAATTTATTCAATCATAAATAACTGTATCACGGCACATTTTCAATAACAATAACTTCAATAACAAAAAAATAATAATGTGTATTCGTAGATTTGTGAGACAACTTGCGACGCATTATCAAGCTTGGCGATCGACAAATTCAATCTGGCGACGATGAAAATGTCGGTTGCTCGATAGCGACAATGCTGTAATCAGTTCACATCTGTAAGATTCAAATACTGAACCAACTAGCTATTATTTAAACAATGAGATTAAATTAAATTATTAATAGAGTTGAATTCCTCAAATATGAACAGAAATTTGCATATTATAATAATACATGCCACAGACGTCTCGTTGGTTCTCATAATTTAATTAAGATTCTGATAAAGTAATAGAGAACTCAATTAAAATTTTATTTTAATTTGTGAAATTATTTTTTTACATAAAATATAACTGATCAAAATTTTATTGTGATAATAGATTTAATTTCAAGCTTTGGGAGCAAAATTACTATTATACCCGAAAATGTTTCATTATTTTAATTAATGATAGTATCTTAAAATTGTTAATCTTTAAAATTTACTAAAATAAAAATCAAAGAATCTTATCTTACTCAGTACTAAAGTATTTTAATCACTTACCAACATACTAACTAGTTGAACAACTAATATAAAAAGTATCAAGATCTTTAATGTGTATATTTATATTTTTTAACGACAACGTACTAAATATTAAATGAATTATTAATGTTGAAAACAAAAATAAAAGCATATCATTTAATTCAAGTAGAACGTAGTGTTATGAATTTGCCTACTCAAACTTTCGTAAATTATTTAAGTCTTGTCAACTACAGAACTGTGCTAAAATATACATTGAATTCATTTTTCTATTTTATCCTAAACTATGCATAAAGTTTATATAAACGTTTAATAAAGATCAAGGATATTCTTACCATTCCCGCACACTTTTATGATTATTTTTAACAATGTAAAAATACTTTTATCTTTTTATCGATACACGTTATAAATCTATTTTTATATATTACTAGAAATTAATAATTAATTTATATATTGTAACTAAGTCATAACTATATAACTATGCATTCATTGCATCTTATAACACAATCACCTCCATCAAAACTCAAATGTATCATGCTATACTTTTATTCATCAATTTAATAAAAATATATTATAATAGAATTTGTATACAGACGTACAAGAAAAACTAATCATATTATTAAAATTATTATCATCAAAATTATAAGAATATAGTCGCGTTAACTGTTTTAGTTAGTTACAATTACACAACACCATTTTTTAACTATAATCTCTTTAAAAAATTCCAAAATAAAACAAAAAGCTAATTACAGACACGTGCAGAGTCCCGATAACGATACCACCGACAAAAAGAAACAGACTTTCTAGTACAAAACAATACAAAAAAAGAAGAAAAAAATCAAAGACAGATGATAGACGCGCGCTAAACGCGAGCGCGCGAAAAGCGAGGCTCGCCCGCGCTGCAAGCCGCGACATTTCCGCTTAGCCCCCCTTATCTTTCGTGTTTCGCTTTATTACCTGCGGAATGGAGAGCGAGGCAAAGCCAGGCAGAGCGCGCGCCACACACAGCGCCGGGTAAATCGAATAGTTCGTAATGCGAGATTACAGGAACAATGTCCATGTCGGCGGGGTTGAGCGCTCTGCGGCCGGGAAGCCTAATTAATTTCCGAGCTATTTAAAAGCCCCCCCGCGGCCGCGGCTCACGCCCCTGTGTATATACGTGTGTGCGTACTTCCCTCTCGCTCACGCGACGCGACTGTTGCGCTCGCGGAGCTCGCATGCCGCATAAACTTTGCATTTCGACGATACTCTCCCTCTCGAAGCGGAGGCGCGCTTAAGCGCGGCGAGTCGATTACGATCCCTCGGCGCCAGGAAATACCGTGTAATTGCCGCCGGGCGAGCTACCAGAAAAGCCGCGCGCGAGAGACTGGGACGACGGGGGAGGGGGGGAGGACGAATTGATGAAAGACAGAGAAAGAGAATGAGAGACGGGGGAGAGAGAGAGGCAGGAATGAAGAATTATGGAAATTAGGATGTAAGGCGATAACGACGGAAGTATTAAAGTTATCGCTTGTTATTCAATCAAGTTTTTCAGGTGCAGGTGGATTCTGAAATTAGTTCGTAACTAGCTCGAAGTGAGATGTTGACTTGTCGTCATTATTTTAATGCGTTTGTTTATACTAATCGCGGGAAGTCGAGACGTTGAGAAACTCCCAGTCGTTCTTCGCATGATTTGAATGAGTTTTTAATGATCGGAAAAGAATAATGTATAGATTGAACGTGGATGTTACTACTTTTTTAATATATATTTTTTTCATTCCCCAAATTATTGATCTTACTGAATAAAAAATTATGTGGGTATTTTAATTTTTTGTTCTCTGTATAAATATTTTATTAATAGGTAATTTAATTGACATAATACGGAGGTCATCGCAGACTTGTAGGATTAAATTAATTTTCATATTACTAATTACAAAAACCTGTTGAAAGCTACAAAAGCTTTTGAAGTAGGTAATTAGCGTTATGAAAATTTAAGTATACAAGACTAATGAGTATTTAAATCTATATTACATCGTAGTGGAATGAACCGAAATAATTGTTTCATTGAACCAAGTATTTATTCATCACTTTATCACATATTTTCTAGTAAAAATTTCCTACTAAAGATTAAAAGTATATGATGTAAACAAAGAGTTAAAATAATAATAAAATGAGATTGTAATAAGCACGAAATAGAAGAATAATATTTACATTCCAGAATTACTTGCATGTAATCACGTTTTCACCTAAATATTTACATAGCTACTAGCACTTTATAAAATTTAACACGTTGATAACGTAAAGCACATTTTCCCTGCGCTTCCTTCCGATAAAACATCCAAACAAGAATAATAAATTCAATGAAAATATTTTAACTAGCGAAAAGAAACATTACAACACAGAATAGAGACAAATAATCGACCAACTACAGACAGAAATAATGGTCTACTCGAAAAAAGTTGCGAACGAATGTAAGATAGAGAAAGTTCGAAATTACAGAAGAGAGAGAGAGAGAGAGGAAATGAGAGGGAATGAGTTACTAAGCCGAGGCGCGAAGGTTCACGAGAGCATCGGCCACCGTCGTGTAATCGATATAAGTGTATGTGCGCGCGTGAAAGTGTCTGCGGCTATGCTACATAAGGTTTTGTTACTCCCCTCGGCTAGAGAAAAAAGCTCGAAGGAGCGAAGTATAAGAAGGGACGTAAAAGCTCGCCCCCCCCCCCCCCCCCATTCTCCCCCCGAGACAACTCCACCGCAACTCGTGAATTTTTCATTCTTGTCGATAGGAGGTCGATCAAACGGGGTTGCTAAAATTACGCTGATTGAGTGCTTTGCGTCTACTTTCATTGTTATCGTTTTACCGACTACGCTAGAGAAGCGTGTTATTTTAAATCTTTTAGCAGTTATTCTTGCTATGTTGTAAATATAGCGAGCACTTATACTTATATCTCTTTAGATGATTTTTGCATGAAACCAATGGTCGCAGATACTTTCAAAATTAGTATATATTGCACGTACAATTGATAACTTTCCAGCTGTAATTATAAAATTTTAGGATTCATTTCTTTATTTCAAGGTGAATAATATATGCTAAAACCTTACAGCTGGAAAGTTATCAATTATACGTACAATATATACTAATATTATTTTTTCACATGTAGTTTACTTACAACTAATAACATCTATTCCTAGTTGGTTTAATTTCACTTTATAATTGATTAAAGCAATAGGCGTATATATATTTGTAAGTAAACTACATGTGAAAAAATTAGTTTACCTCAGAAGAGCTATTGGTTGATATACGTAAAAATAATGGATATACATGCGAAAATTAACAATTTGAATTGCGAATAAAGCAGTACAAATTGTTTTATATTTAATTTGTAGCTTTAACTTTTATCAAATGCCTTATAATACTGGTATCGAAAAATCAAGAAATACTTTAGACACTTCGCAGCCCTTGAACGTTTCTCCCTTTGATGAAAACCCCACTTAAATTATAATAACAATACCATACATGTTTTGTTGACAACAACTTGTTTCTACCTAATTTAGTTTAATCCTTTTTTCATTATTTTCCTTTTATTTTGAACATCTTTAATAAATGGCGATAATTTTCTGACACAATGTGATATTCTAAGAAAAGTTGCTGTATGATAACGTACGTCACTTATCTTCATTTTAGTCTAATATTCCGCGAACATGCATCATAAAGAGGTAATTTACTGAGGGCTAATTAATTTATTAGAAATCGATCCAACGGCTATATAGACTTTATAATAACCGTAATGCGGGTGAACTCGCATTGGATCATAAAGTCTTTATATTGTATTGACGTTGAATGGGAATATAGCCATCGCTTGCAACTGTTTCCTACATGCTCCTCAATTAATCGATTATTGAGAAACTTCATAAAGCTATTTGAATCAGTATAATGTATGTATGCTAAAAATACTGACTGTATAAATACAGGAAATTATTAAGTTTAAAATGTCACACTGAACCAAGCGTTAAAAAATCAAATTTCATTGCGTACTACTTTCTAAGAACAAGGTAGACTGTTGAATTAATAATTTTCGTATTATAATCGATAAAGTTTTAATAAATTAAAGTCAAACACGATTTTGATTCTTAATATTCAAGGAAAAAAGGCCATAGTTGGTATCGCGTAGGTTAGAGGAAACGGTAAGATATTCCAAGGCAAAAACGCTTCATAGTAAGGAGCCGATTTAATAACGGCAGCTTCTCTTCATCTCAGAAACTTTTTGATTAAGTAAAAACTTTTGATCGTACTCCTTGGATGAAATAATAACTGAACGTAATACAGATAATAATTTTCATTATCAAGTCAACATGTAATATAATAATTTTACTAAATTGCCAATCATACTTTTAAGTTTATTTATTTATCAAAGTTATTAACCCTTACTCACTAAACCATTACTCTGTAGCTTATATTGTAGCTTTTTAAAGCATAAGTTTTTTAAGTCGCTGCTGTCATAATTTATTTTATACTTTTTCTAGTTTTATCAGAGAATATAATACTTTCGACTAGATGGGATAACCATTACACGGATTTACAAAAATATCTAGTTTGAGTACGTAATAATGTGGTATTATGCTAGGTAGATCTGCATAGGAAATGGTCATCTTTTATTTAGTTTTATTTAAAATTTAATACAGATTAGTTGCTTATTCTGCAATTATTTTTGTAAATAATACTATATCCATGAGATGCAATTTAATGTTATCCTTACAATCACGCTTTTCTATATGTATAAAGTAACTGTCTTAAAAAATAGTGTTGAAGAACAAAGTTAAGCAAACGTAAACAGAACAAATTAATTCTTAGCAGATTTCAATTCTCTTTCAATCTAATATTATGAAGTATTCTGGGCAAAGCTTGATAATGAGATTTAGTTAAGCTTCTGGAATTACGTAGATTTTCTGCTATTTGCGTGATCTTTCGCTATTTGACATCCGGAATTTCTGGCAAATATGATTAAAATCGTCAGTAATGAAAAGCTTAATAAATGATAAACTCTTTTCTCCTTAATTCAGTTGGAACGTTAAAGCTCGTAACTTAATTATTTAATAAAATATTTAGATGCGAGTATTCTGCTCGATATTTTAAGAAAATAATAATAATAATAAGAATAATAATAAGAATAATAATCATAATAATGTAAAATGAGTAAGCAGTCATATATTTATTAATATTAAAGTCGTAATGCTGTATTTTAAGGGATTAAATTTTGCGTCACTGTAGCCTCATCATCAGACCAACATTTTTATAAGATTGCTCCATGGTTGAATATTTAACACCTACAATTTTCTGCCGATTTACTTAAAATTTTACAGAGTACATTAAAAACTTATCTGAACGCGTAGGGTTAAAAATAAGTTAAATCCTGTAAACATATTTTTCTTCAATTTTTACATATTAGTCATTAGGTGTTAAGCCAAAAGAAATTTCAATATTTTGAAACGATCCCACGAGTTTCTTTTTGATAATCTAATAAAAAGAGTATTCTATGAAGTTTTTTCAATCGGTTGAAAATTGTAGATGTTATATACCCCAGCAATTTAAACATGTAATATTGTAAAACATTTAATAAAGGCCTTGTATATTAGATTTTCTGTCTATTTTATTGTTTAAAAGAAAATCCTTAAAATTACCCTTAAAAAATAATTAATGAACAATGTACCATATGTAATATATAAAGCTTGTTTTTCCCGACTGAACAGTAATGACCACTTTATTAACCTGAAAAATGGGATAAAAGTAACATATAATTCCCTCTTATATACTTTATTCCCGCTTTACTTTATCTCCCGCAAATTTTCTTTTCAATTTTGATCTATTTATTTCTCTTTCCGTGGGTCCCACTCTTCAAATCAATAAAGTGGCCACAGTTAAGTCAGAAATAAAGTTATATATGCAACACGGGTATAAAGCCGACTATTCCCTCGGATGATTGCTAAATCTACCCGCGGGAATAATCCTCGACTTTATTCTCTTGTTGTATAATCTACTGTTATGAAATTGTAACTGTTGTATGATTAACATAATGTAATTCTACCTACTAGGTGGTTAAATTACTCTGCAACCTTTTATACGAAAATAAAATGACAGTAAGTTGACAACTTAAATCTCAAAAGTCAATAACTACACAACGTTGACGTACCTCAAAGTCGTCGCATCGCCCGCTATCCCCGTATCAAATTCATACACGACCGGCCGCAAAAACACGCGTGCCTCAATCAATCCGTTATAAATTACCCGCAAGAGTCCCCCCCCCCCTGCGTTCGAAAAGTTCGCTGCGGTGGAAACCGCG
Source organism: Gastracanthus pulcherrimus (assembly GCA_949152435.1). Classification (NCBI taxonomy): domain Eukaryota; kingdom Metazoa; phylum Arthropoda; class Insecta; order Hymenoptera; family Pteromalidae; genus Gastracanthus; species Gastracanthus pulcherrimus. Next base: position 149,704,786 of record OX424574.1, on the reverse strand, counting down.
CAGATAAGCTATACACTCCACAATGACAGCAGCAGTAACTGACCTTCTTTTTCTCCCTCCGCACTACTCTTTTTTTTTTCTGCGCCAGTCCTCCCCGCAATAACAATACGATGCGCTCGTCGCCACTCTATTTCGCTCACTTTGCTGCTTCTGCTTGCAGGCATGTCGCTGCGGGGGAAAGGCGGAAATAGAGGTCCGCGCCTCGGAAGATGGGGCTAAGCAGATAGGAGAGAAGAGGAGAGAGCGCAAGAGAAAGAGAGCGAGAGAGTCGAGGTCCTCTGGTGGGGGCTGTGGGGTGCACCGGTCGCCGGATGCCGACGCTGCGGACGACGACGACGACGACGACGACGACGACGACGCTGCCGTCGCCGACGACACCGGCGCGGCGCACAATGCTCTGCCAGCGCAGCCTTGCCATTCTCTTCATCGTCAACGTGCCTATCGGTAAGTGAGATGTCCATCGTTTCTTTTTTGTTTCGTTTTTTTTATTTGTTCCTTTTTGGTTCGGTTGTAAAGTAAGAAAACTTCTTTTCCTGATTTGTGCCGATCGTAGGTTTAGAATCATGGGTATTTTGTTGTTGTACTGTTTATTGTAATAAGGGAAGGTGCTAGAACGTGAATAGCATTCTTTTAATGAGAACCAGAATCAACAGGCAATGTTTTTTCCAAACTTTCGTAGGGCTGAAGTTTACTATGCTATTGAAGAATATACTCTAAAAATTTCATAGGCCTGGGATTTTGAAGCTCAAATTTTTTAACGTTCATGTATAAAAAGAAATTTTACTTTTCACACGTTTTGTTGATTCCATTAAAGGTATCTTTAATTTACAAATTCACTACTGGTTAGCGATCTTACGTATACTACACAAAAAATTCTACCGACCTACATTTGAATACTTACCAGAATTCAATCATCATTTATTACACTAACTACACTATACTCGATATATTCAGTTATTATTTATGATTACATACTAACTTGATAGACGTTCAGTTTAGAATTCTCGGTAGTTATTGATTATTTAATTTTGATGTTAACTTTCCGAATTATTCAGCGAATGTTAAAAGAATCTCAAGTTTTTTGTGAATGGTCAAATATTGTACTTTCTCAACGTAAAAGCTTTATGGTAACAAATACAAGTTTTCAAGAAGATGTTTACATATATTTTAAAGTATTCGGAGTCTAAATATTATTTCTAAAATCTATTTTTGGGTGTGTGTGTTTTTTATTACGGAATATTGGAGCACCGATGAGCGATACATACACAAACATACATATGTACGTATATGCATTTACATACGCATACCTACACACACGCACACACACGCACTTACTCACGCACGCACTCACAAACACTCACACACACATACACAAACAAACACTCATACACATATACATAAACAAATACTCACACACACATACATCCATTCACCGGTCATTTTTGGAAGTAGCGTATTTGAACACCCAAAACATATAATATTATTTTAAGTTAAAAAGTAACAAAAATAGTTTTTATCAAAACAATGCTGTTTCTTTGTGAAAACAAAAATTCGCTTGATTGTTTGTTATTCTAAAAGTATATGTAAAAATATAAATACTAGCTTTCTTAAATACAATTAGAGTAAAATAAAAGTTTTCTCTTGCTTTCTGAAAGTGAAGGCTTTGTAAGGGTGAAAATTTTTTAATCTAATTTTTGTTGAATTTTAATGTTTTCAAGATTCCTGAATCAGAATATATAGGTTTTTTTAAAAATATCTGTATGTATATTTGTATATGTATGTATGTGTGTTCGTGTGTGTACGTGTACGTGTGTATGTGCGTGTGTGCGTGTATGTATGCGCGTGCGTACGTGCGTGTGAGTCGAAAGACCAAAGAAAAAAAAGAACGCAAAATCAAGACATGTGGGACAAAAGGTACGGTGTGTACCATGTGTGAAAAGGCACAATATACTATTTCGCGATCCATACTATTGACTACTTTCTCCTTTTTACCCTCCGTAAAATTACATTCAATACTACATTTGAAATAAACTGTAAATACCACATTGGTTAATTAAAAGTTTTTCGTCAAACTACACATATTTCGCATCGACTCATCAACATCAGAAAAGTCGCACACGTGATGTTGCACACAGATGCAGACACACGTATAGGTTGAAGAATAAAGTCCATCCAAGCCTCGGCGCACATTCCTTTCACGTTTCACGTGAAATTTTTTTTTATCCTCCCCCGAGAGAAAGAGTGACTCTGCAACAGAGATACGATTGTTCTAAGAGCTCCTCGGTCTGTCTTATCTGGAAACAACGAACTTTCCAGCCAAATTGGCGGCTCGACTGGGCTGTCCCGCGGTAACGTGATTAATCGCTCGCAGTCTTTTGCAGATAGATACGCGGATATGTAACCTCTCGCGGACTATTATTTTGCCAGCTGGCTGAGCTGCCGAGAAAGGATTGATTTATCCGGAGAAAGGCTAAGGATATTTTCGATGTCCTTTAATGCTTACTTTTAGATTTTTAATGAACTCGAGAATGAACTATTGTATTTTATAATAAGTAATAGATAATAATTCATTTAAATAAATAATGCATTAAAATATAATTATCGTAAACTTTTGTATAATTTTGTATTAGATATAGTGCTGAGTGTATTATTATTATAAATCATAATTTTATTGAAATAATTTTCTAAGTAATTAAATAATTTCTTATCTAATTTAAAAGAAACTTTATAAAAATCTCCGATTACAATTGGACTCAATTAGTTTCATATTAATTGCATTTAATCTTTAAAATAATCAGCGACTAAATAAAATAGTTTATTTTTTTAATATGAACGATTGATTATTAAAAACCTTTTTCAATTAAGTGAGTTAACATTCTCTTGCCCTGAGAAGGGCATTATTTAATTATCTTATAACCTACGGATGAAATCATCAGAGCAACTACCGTGTAAAACGTCGAAAAAGAATTGCTAAGTTTAGGGATAATTGAGAAAGTATTCTGCTAAAGCAATTAACAGCGATATTTTGTTATGGTGAGCTCAACGGATAATAGAACCTACACCATTTTGTAACTTCTGTACCAAGGCCTTAGTGAAACCTAGTACTTTCTGGATTATAACCGACGCTTTTGTGATACAAGATTTTGCTTTTACTTTTTAAAAAGTGCACTAAGAAATATATGTAAAGAGTTTCGAAATAAACTAATTATCCTCCCTTTTTAATAAAAATTCCAGAACTTACTCTTAGTCTTCGCGTTTTACGTTGATAATTTCTCCTTAAAACTTAGTTTTGTTTATTCTACTCAACCGCAAGCTACACTCTTTGCAAAATCCCTTTGAACTCGAAGAGTGTATTTCAAAGTAACTCTCCGAGCCAGATATCCGTGTAAAATAAGGCCAGATCCTCGCCGCCAAACAAAAAGCTCGCATATCTTCGAGAATATCATCGGTTCAATCCTTGCGCATTACATAATAAGCTCAAAATCCAGCATTAACCATATACACGGCGGTATCCTTTCTGCGATGCACGGAAACGCCTTTTCATAGCCGGATAAGATCCGCAAAGCAAACGTAAGTCCTATCCGGGGCTGAAACGAATCAGTCAACAAAAAAAAGGAAGGCGAACGAAGAAAAGCAGAAGCATAAGGCAAAGCGAAGCAGCTGAAAAGAGAGAAAGAGAGAAAGAGAGACAGAGCCGCTGCTCCCTTTGATGCCTCCTACTCTATCTCTCTTTCTTACTCCTTCCTGGAAGAATTTCCGATTCCCGAGAAAGTCCCCCTTCTTATTTTCTCGCACCCGGTCTCCTCTTTGTGTGCACATCCCACCGCATCCGTTATACACTATACTCGTCTCTCCTCGGCTGGCAGGCAAGCAGACAGTCAGGCAGGCAAGTAGTACAGCTCTGAATACAGTCAGCCGGGCTGTTTGCGTAGGCGCTGCTCGCCATTGATCCTCTTTGCCTCCAGCGGCTCCGCAAGAAAACGAGACAGAGAGAAAGCAAGTATACATGTATATGCAGGAGAGCGGCAGCAGCGACGGCAGCAGTAGCGCCGGTTTCACGGGGATTTCCCATCGTTCCCCGAGATGGTTTATAAGACTTCCGTGACTGTCACCATTGGGCGTCTCCGCTCGCTCGCGCGAGTTTTCAGCTTCAGCCTCAGCCTCGGCTTCGAGCTCGAGGCAGACGGCCAACGAGATTGTATGTATACAAGGTTTTGCTGTCTGGCGCACGCCGCAGCTTCTTCCTTCCTTCCGGTCGACGCGCGCGTGCTGCTGCTGCTGCTGCTGCTACTGCTGCTCGGCTGTGCTATACTTGCTCGACCCTTTTGTGGCCGTCTGCGGCCTGTCTCGCGAGCGAGCAAGGATTTTCGATTCGATTTCAAACGACGAGAGACGAGGACGACGACGACGACTGGGGAGCGATTTTAGGGAATGTGCTATGTGTACGTATGTGTGCGGGGATATGATTGAACATGCTTGACCGAAGTTCCTTTGTTAGGCGCTTCGGTGGAGGGATTTTTTGAACTTTTCATGCTGCCTCTCTTTGAGAGTTTTAAGTTGAAACTTTTAAAGGGACGTGGACTGATGCACGTAAGAATGGGTGAATTCTTTGCGAAGACAAATACTTTATATTTTAGAGGACGGGAAGAATTAACAAGTAGAGTTTATGTTTCATTTGTATGACGGTAATTATTTATGAATACGGACTATGAATAAAAATTTACGGTCATTCATGAATTTTAAAACTAAAATTGCTAGTTCATTCCTTGATTTTCAGTTTAATGACAATTTAATATGCACATTCATATTTTCCTTTTAATTGACTGATTGCGATTTTGATTCCAACTAATACCGAATGGCCTTCATGTTACTTGAATATTTAGTAATTTTCTAATATTTATACGCCATATGGAATCCGCTATTTTGTTTTTCTTTATTAAACTTTAGATTCAGAATCAGTATCTCCTAACACAACTAAAAATGATTTTAAATCAAAAAATCGGGAAAGCATTTTGTAATAAAAACAGGTTGATAGGTCTGAAAAAAGCAATCTTATTTTGTATCTTGAATAAAAAGAAAGCAAAGAATAAACCGTGTTATACGTAAAAATAGTTCTGTTGTTTCAGAGAGTTTAGGGTTTAAAAAATAGTTTTAAATATACATAACCTACTGGTTATTCGTGGTATTTAATACAGATGTAATATACGTAATGATATAAGAATTGCAAAATATTATAAAAGATTTCAAAAAATAAAGAGTAGTCTATATATTATTGGAAATCATAAACTAGTTTCATACAAATCCACTGTTATGTGCTGTTTAAGCGTAATTGACTATCATATACATACAGATTTTCATTTTCATAATATAACAACAAGTGAGAATGAAGTTAAAGGTAAAGTTTAATCTACTTTCATCAGTACCAAAATATACGTGATTTTGAATTGTATTGTTCGAATTTCGAAATCATTTGTCTCGTGCTAAAAATAGAGTAGTATTATGAATTAATGAATTTTTGACAAAGATGTAGCAGTAAAATTTGTAGAGTACCTAATCTAAAAATTTGGTTATAATAACACATTTAGATATTATTCTTTCATCATTAATTCTTCGAATAATATAAAAGATGAATGCATGTGAATCGTTTTCTTCTTATTAATATATATATTGATTAAAATTATTATATATATTGATTATATATATTGATAGAAATAATGAAACGAACTATTTCTATTTTGTATTTTTCTTTTCTATAGAAATATGTTTAAAACAATATGGAATTGATAGTTTTTTAAATATACTCACAAACAGAAAACTTGAGAATCAAAGAACTGGAAACTAAAATTGGTGTACTATTCACCCTTAATTAGCAGTTTCAAATTAAAACCATTATTAAAATACGATTATAACAATAAACCATTAATCAAAATGTGTCGTGAACTTTTCCAAAAACTTTCAAACGCATATTTTAGACACGTTTCGACAAACAAAATCGTTGCAAGTCAAAGAAACATGGGACAAAATTAACGTTCACAATTACTTAATCAGCAATCTGTTGATTACCGACCGTGAACTGTTCCATTGACTATTTACTCATCGCGCTGACCGACATAATTCCCCAAATTCCCCGCCTCGTCAAACACACATATAAGAAACGTACACGAGTAAACACAGGCCCTATATATAACTTTCCCCCCTCTGCGAAGACAAATAAAAATCCCTTGTAACGATTCATTATTCAACTTAACGCAATTATTCGACAATACAGCTCGCGCGCGGTGGCCTCTATCTTAATCCGATCAGCGCGACGGCTGCGCGACCAAAAAAAAAAGAATAAAAATAGCGAAAGACCACTACTGCCGCTGCGCTGCTTATATGCGGAGAGAAAGACGGAGAGCGCGCGGCTCCGCAGCTCAAACTTTTCATGACGGGTCAAACCGACTTAGCTAACGAACGTGCTTTTTCGGGACCCCTCTTTTTGTTTCACACTGAACCACGCTCTCTTCCACTAGGAAGAAAGAGAAAGAGAGTCTCACTCACCCACACATATACACGCACACATCCAAAGTCTCTTTTCGAGTGAAAGCAGAGAAGCCGACGACGTGAACGGCAGCTGCGGCGCGTCTCCTGATTCCTTTCCACCGACACTCTATCTCTCTCTCACTCTTTCCCTCTGTTTTTCCATCTGTTTCTTTCTATCGGCGGCGTTCTCTTTTTTCCTCTCACACACTCTCTCTCTCTTTCTCTCTCTCTTTCTCTCTGTCTTTCTCTCCTTCTTCGTCAAGCCTTTTCGCCGGCCGCAGCAGCAGTAGCAGTTGCCCGTAGTTCGTCCCCCGGCGCGGCACCGCGAGGCTCAATTGAGTTCTGGACCGTGGTTATCCGATTATCGCGGGGTGTGTCTCCTCCACCGTCGCCCTGGGTCTTGTGTACACAGAGAGAGAGAGAGACTGCAGGCGCTTCGGGAATTCTTCGAAAGAGCGGGCGAGGAAGAGACAATCGAGGACGCGACGATTCGCAGAAGGACGCGCGCGCCTCGTCGAGGGTTAATTCCTTGTGGGTGAGCAAGGCGCGCGGTTTGTGTGGTGTAGGAGGTTGCGTGATTGTTGTGGAGATTTTGAAAGTGTAGAGTGGTATGTGTGTGTAAGGTTAACATTTTATACGGAATGGATGAGGCATAGAGCAGAAACTATACGTAAGGTAATCTAAGTAGTAACAATTGCGTTTTGTCAGACATCGTGGATATAGACAATATCTATATCTATAATATTATATATGTGTCTGTTTGTATATTTTAGAGCACTTTGCATGTTCGGCAGGTGTATAAAAGATATCCAGTTTTATATCGTAGAATAAAGAAATATATACGTAAAATCAACTCAAAATATATACCAATACGTACGTCTACATACTACCTGTAAATAAACTCAACGTTCAAGTAAAAAAATTTATATTATATTGTAGAGGGCTGAACCCGTTTATAAGTAAATAAATATATTAATAAATACATTTTTCAGTTGTGCTATATTTTACAACGTATATTTTTATTATTTATTTTTAACTTATCTTTAAGCTTTACTTTATCAAATTATTTAACTGAAAAGTTCAATTTACTTTATTAAAATCTCTCATTTCTCAGTATCCATTTTTTAAAATTAAATAAATAACAGTAGAAAATGTTTTACGTTTAAAACTAACGAAGTTAATTTTTTATACTTGTAAATGGCAAATAATTGAAATCTGAAATAAATTGCCATTAATTATATTTAGCTGATTTTATTTAATTTTATTATTTTAATATTTTACTATAACAACAAATGAATTCTGAAAAATTTAGTGCATATTGTTGTCTCAATGTTAGCTTAATTATTTCAATATGTATTGTGTTTCAAGCTGGATATGATTTGCTATAAATTCCACCACAAGTGCACAATAGATTTTATTATAGAATATTAAGGAAGGTATAAGAGGAATTTATAAGAGGAATATATAAATTTTCATCTGGTTTACTATGAAAAATCAATAAAATAGTATATGTTTTAATATTCACGTATTACATATATCATCGAAAATAGTTCATTAATAGTCCTAGATTTGACACACTAGCATCTTCATTACCTCGTGATTATAAATTTTGCTGAAACTTTAAGGCGCCTCTTTGGGTTAAACTTTGGGTTAAACCCAAAAAAATATTCTTTTTTTACAAGTCCAGAAAACTTTTTATTTTCAAAAGCAATCATTTTTAACATTCTCATACTATCAACATATAACAATATCTTAAATTTTACTATTACAAAATATCAAAATCTTGATCCTACACGTCACAATAAATGTCTATTTTCAATACCATATTTATTAAAAAACTTAGTTCCTCACACAATTCTAGGTGACATGAGAAACGAAAATTTTTTTTTCGATGGTTATTCGACTCCTTTTCACATGTATTACAAAATGAGCAGAGAACTTATTCGTTAAAATTTTTATTATTTTTTTTTCAGAATATTATTAAAAAAATTGATTGGTACTATGAAAAAAAAATAATAAAAAAATTTTTAACGAATTAATGTTCCGCTCACTTTGTAATACATATCAAAAGAAGTTGAATAACCATAGAAAAAAATTTTCGTTCATCATGTGCCCTAGAATAGTGTGAGGAACTAAGTTCCTTTAATAAATGTAGTATTGAAAATAGTGATTTATTGTGACATGTAGGATCAAGATTTTGAGGTTTTATAATGGTAAAATTAAGATATTAAGTACTAATAGCATACAAATTTTCAAAATGATTTCTTCTAAACCTAAAAGGTTTTCTGGAATCATAAAAAAAAAATCTTTTTCGCACTAACTTTACACACAGAATCACAAAAAATATATTATTTGCAACTTTAGTGTTTCAACACATTTTGTTTATTGCACGGTAACTTTGTCCATGATCAATTTGCATAAATTTCTCCAACATAGTCTTCAAGAGCACCAAAAACGCTATCGATTAAAAAACAAGAAAATAATTGCAAATAACCTTCTTTAACCAAAGATATTAGCTCGAGAAGGTGACTGTTCCCTTTCGACCCCCATGGGTTAACGCAGTAAGTAAAAAGCGTGGAGTAACTTGGGGTTAATTAAGTACCCCAAGATGTTCCTCAAAGTTTTCCCAAAACTTATTTCCTGTGTAGCTCTGATACTCTCCCAATAAGCGTACGTTATACCCCCCGCCCCATTCTCCAACGACACTGCTCACGTCCAGATCAAATGTCCCCGAAAAAAGCTCTCGCGCCCATAACCCCGTTCAAGCACCCTCCACACCCCCTTATCGTCCCTCTCTCCAGATAACACCGCGGTAAAGGCATTTATGGATAAGTAACCTGAAACCGCTGCACTTGTCCCGATATCCCCCGGCGTGGATGCGGTGGCGCACTTTGCGGATTGCCATTGAAACGGCGTCGTTCTCGGGACAGTCGAAAAAGAGCCAGAGAAAGGGAGAGAGATAGAAAGGAGAAGAGGAACTAAAGAGAAAGAGCATAGAGAAGGAGAGAGAGGGTAGACGCTCCGTACGACAAGCGGCGCTGTTCTTCGATTCACCGCACGTTGCCGCACGCGCGCGAGCGCAACTCCGGCGCCCACTACTTCTTCGGCAAGAGTCAGAGTAGGTGAGAGAGAGCGAGAGGGAGAGAGGAGGGCAAAGTGTCACTGCATCGCCGTTAATTTGACGGGAGACGCTGCTCGCTCTCGAGCCGTTGTGTAACTGATCTGTGTAGATGTAAGAGAGTGCGCAGGGTTGAAGGCGAAAGAGGAGGTGGAAGGATATTGATATTGTCGAGGTGGCTGTCGGGTATATGTATATATAGTTCTCTCGATCGGGATCGGCTCGTGTTATAGTCGTGTGATTTCGAGTGGACGATCGTATATACATTCTAGTTAGAACTTCGCTGGATGCCCGTGTTTGCTCGCGACAGATATCATTTGTGAGAGAAGTATTAGGCGTAAAAATAAAGCATTAGTATCACAAATGTGTGTGGAAATTTAAGCAACTACTATTTCTATTAACATCTAAAGCACTTTGTAATAAATAAGACAGGAATTTATTGAAATTTAAAACATCTTTAGTCCTCACTTATGGACAAAAAACATTGTAGAGTACTTTGCAATAAAAAAGCAAATACACTATTGCACGCTCAAATTTTGCCATAATTTAATTTCCAGTTGTAAAAAATGAGTTTCAATGAAGCCTTGGGAGAATGTTTTCTGATACCTAAAAATGACGTATTTTAGAAGTAATAGAGATTAACTAAAATTTTAATTTCAGAAGTGTAACTTGACAATAGTTTTTTTCAAAAGTAACAACTCGCAAATCAATAAGCAATCAAAAATATTACATTAAAAATCACTCATTTAAAAACTAATATAGGTTAAAATTTTAATAGAAATTTTAATTTTAAAATAAGTTTTGACATACTTTTATAGAAAAGAAGAAATCGTTCATCTTATTCAATGAATAAATAAGGTATTAACACTGGCAATTTAATGTGACGTGTAGGATCAAGATTTAGAGATTTTACGACGGATAAATTAAATTATCGTATTTATAGTCGAAAAATTTTCAGAATTATTGCTTTAAAATATAAAAAGTTTTATCGACTCATAAAAAGAATTTCTTTTAGGGTTCAAGAGTGTCTTGTCTCTTTAACAAATTCTATTAAATAGATTAGTGTATTTATAACCTAAACAGTAATAATAGAATTCATTCTTATGAAATCTTTACGAACTTGTTAAAAATTCATTATGAATGTAGTTACAATAGAATTTATTATCAATTCAAAAGAATTCATAAAGAATGTTTAGTGACTGTGAAATTCTTGAATTTTTAATGAACTCTTTAAAAAAAATACTAATAATGATGTATAAATAATTTTGTTACTCTGTTTTTTGATACTTGCCAACATACTATTTTAATTAAGTTATGTTTAGTCAGCAGTCACATTACCAATCTGAAATTGAGCCATTGATCTTTTGATATTTATGAGCTATAAGTACATTTCATAATAATTAAAATACTAAAATATTCAACGATTCACACCCATTTCATTTAATTGTCAACAACGATCATTTTCCAAACTTGTCATTCGCTTCCAAACAACAAGTCCAACGAAAAACTAGTTACCGTGAACTCGGCCAATTAACAAAATAGAAAAGTCACCCGTGTCAAACTACCAATTTATATTCCCCCTCCCACGAAAAACAAACAAAAACAAAATCTAACGGAACGTACAACGCGCGAAAAACAAAAAGAACAACGCAACACAGAGAGAAAAAAAAGGCAGCACCCAGCAAACCAACGCCCGAACCATATCACGAGCGCCAAAAGTAATATTGAAAACAGTCGTTGATTTATTAGGCCGCCCGCACTCCGAAAGCGCAAACGCGCGCGCGCGCACGTGGTGGCATCCGCAGTCCATAGGAACTCGATCGGGAATCGAGAAAGTAGCCGCTTGGGATTCCCGGAGCGCGTAAAGTCGAAATGCGCGCGCGCGGGTGCCCCGATAAATTTTCGCTCTGTTTTCGAGCAATTCCCCGGAGGCTTGACTCAATTAGAGCCAATTAGGGGAGCGCTGCACGCTGTTGATATAACACCGGTTACGGCGTGGCAAGAGAGAGAGAGAGAGAGAGAGAGAGAGAGATGCGGGGCATGCGCGGAAGGCACGAGGAAAGCGCTCTCCTACTGCGGCTCGCGAGAAGTATATATAGAGAGGTGCGGGGGAGAAATAAGACTAGCTCTGCACACACCAATCGAATTGTTATGTCGATATATAGAACTTTGGAGAACTCGTTAGGAAAAACGCGACCGGAATACGGAGAGCCGAGTCGAGCCGAGCCACTGTTGGCGCTGAAAACGTAAACTCATTAAAAATGAAACGAGCGCCGGGGGTAAAGGACATTCGTTCTGAACAATTGGTCGACTGTGTGCCGTTGCTGCAGTTTACTTGGGATTTGGGTTTTTTTAGAATTTTGAGTTTAATAAAGGTAATTTTTTATTTCAGGTATGTATATAGGTACTACGTTCGGTTGCTTTAGAAGATGTCATAATTTTTCATCGATCTTGGATCCCGAAGTACACTAAAAGATAAATGGCAATATTCGTCGTGATTTTTCATGTACAAAATTAACAAGAAGAGTGTCTTATCTTTGGTAAAGAATTTTGATGATTTCTTGAGAGATGTTTTCTGGTACCTATAGGTGTACAGATATTTTCTGGTTTGTATAGAAATGAGGCCTAGCACCTGTATTGTATTCCAATGGACGCTTATATTTAAGATACAACTCGAGATTCTATATTTTACTTTGAATATACGTTATTTTAGTAAAAAAAAGAATCTCATCGTATGTCCTGAAGTTAGTATGTATATATTTACACTATAATTTAATTTAAACTTTGTTTCTTATAAAAATATTAATCATATTCAAACTTATTAACAAATAATAAAGCATAGACACAAAACCTCACTAATTCCTTGAGTTTGTTCTTGTTTTTCATAAGGTGGGTGCAGGTAATGTGGTCACCTTAAGGAACTTTCGGTTCTCAGTAAATATATATCCGATTTTGCGGCTTCGAAAATTATTGGAACTTGTTATTTGAACCTTCAACTCTAATACCTCATGAGTTTTTTTTCAAAAAAATTCACTCTCTGAATTGTATCTGATGAAGTTCTAAACAATTAAAAATTGGCCACTGTACCAACAGTGTTAATAAAGTGGCCACCTATTACTTTTAATGGTAAAGACGTATAGTAAGATCTTTAAAAAATCAAAAGTAGCCTGGCAAACTTTTTTCTGTGTTATTCAACTACATCATGGTGTCGATATTTTACGGATTATTATTATGCCTAGGAATTTTAAAGAAGCAACGGCCGTTTTTAACTGCGTCGATTGCCTTTTACCTTGCAACGCATTCCTATGGTAACTTTACCAACCAATAAGCGTTAATGAAAGTACCAATTTTTGCATAAAAAATACAGTCTATGGTAAAAACTAATACATGCATCTTAAAGTATGTTAAAAGAATTACAATTTCATGTACCGTATGAGTTTCTTTTTTCTCGTATCACGCTGACAAAAGTGGTTTTACCTGCATACACTGCTAAGAAGTCCGTGTTTTGATGCTTTCATGCGTAAACATAACACTATCTTATAACTAGAGGGCGCTAGCAGCGGTATCACCTTGCCCCTCAACATCTTTTGATAGACTCACATACTGTAGCAATTATGGCATCCTAGTACAACTCATAAAGCGAGATCTCTAATAGGTGGCCACATTATCTTCATGGTCACATTACCTATACCCATCTTATATATAGATACTCCGTATTTTTCTTGCATTTATTCCTGTTCCTTTTTCATGCAAAGGCCTATAATGGTGATAGAAAATGCATGGTTATTCGAGGAACTGTTATAAATTCGTAGAATTTTCATACATTTTGAGTTACAATCTTTAATTCTTAATAACTTTGGGTAGGGTTAATATTTGTATACAAAACAACGCTTAAATTAAATATCTTTTCATCTACTTTATTACCTTCTTGGGTCATTTTTCTAGTGGGAATTCAGGATAGATATAGTCAAAGGAAGAGTACAGTTTTTCACTAAAATAATGTACCTATATATTTTGAAAAAAATAGGTTATATCTTGAATATGAGGGCCCATTCAAACAGGTGCTAGGCTTCATTTCTATGTACCAGAAAACATCTTCTAAAGTCTCATCGAAGTCCGTTTCTCAATGAAAATGACACTATGCTTGTAAGATATACAGACCAAAGAAGTACAGACAATTTAAGACAGGGTTGTTAAACCGTTGCGAACCGCTCTAGCCGTTCTCGTTTTAGAGCGGAGCAAAAAACTCGGAGCGGTGATATGCTCTAGACCGGATCGTTTTCATAACAATTGAAAACGCTCTGCTCTAGAGCAAACCGTTTTTATTACAATCGAAAACGCTTTGCTCCAGAGCAACCCATTTTTCATTTTGTTACGAACGCTCTGCTCTTGAGCGAACCGATTTTCATTATAATCAAAAATGCTCTGCTCTAGAACAATTTTTAAAACGGTTTAATTTAACTCAATACGTTTGTCTATCAAGATAAATTTTGTAATTAGTTTCGAATTGTTGAGGAACTATAAAATTGTAAATTTCAGGATACACTGAGAAAACTATATCGTAACTCACGCAACATCATATCGTAAAAATATACGTATCGATATGGTAATTATTCAGCGTCAGATGCGTTATGATATCGTAAAATTAGCAATTTAAAATCTTAATTTCTACATTAAAAATACAATTTTAGGAAAGGAATTTGATCTAAAAATTTACGATATCATAATTTTACGATATGAAATTTACGATATGGTTTTCTCAGTGTAGGTATAGGTTAGATGATATTGTGTTTTTAGAAACATAGAAACGTACAAAAGATTAAGGAACATCGCAGAAACGTTGCAGAAACCTTGAAATGTCCGCTTTTAGTGTTAAAAGCAACGTTGTAGAAATCTTTTCGCACAGTTACAAAGTACTTTGAACTCATATGTAGTAGGAATGTTACCACAACATTTCACTGGAAGTATTACAAAAATTTGTAGCAAGTAATAAAAACGACGAAGTAGTCAGTAACGTGGCCGAAACATTTCTACAAAGTTTATTTTTATACGCAAAGTGGACATTTCACGATTTTCGCAACGTTTCTGCAACGTTCCTGAAACTTTCGTACATACGTTTCTAAGTTTCTATAAATACGACGGGCAAACGTTTCTAAAACGTTTCCTGCTATATGGGGACTGCAAAATTTTAAATTATATAAAACTAATTATATTTTCTTAATTCAATCTGCATATTACGTGTACGAATGTATGCGCGTGTGCGTGTGTATGCGGGTTTGTGTATATGTACGCGTGTGCGTGTGTATATGAGGACACGTGTTGTGTATACATATGTATGTGTGTGTATATTTATGTATGCATGAGAATGTACATATATCGTATGTATGTGTACGCGTATACGTGCACCCTACAGCAATGAAGTCTCTGAAGAATATTTTATATACATTTATGCATAAATTCATACATACGTACATACATACATGCATACTTACATACATTTTGCCAATATTATACATACATACATACAAACATACATACATGAATACATGCATGCATGCATGCATGCACACATACATATATACATACATACATACATACATACATACATACATTCATGCATACATACATACTTACATTCTTGCATATATACATACATACATACAAACATTCATGCATAAATACATACACGCATGCAGATACATATATACATTTTACCAAAATTAAAGAATATTTTTTAATATAAGACTGCTTTTATTATTCCCTTTACTCTGCTTTACTATTATTTGCTATTATTGTATTGGAATCAAAACGGAATCAATATTGACAATGAACCAAAACGGTCTGCTCGGAACTGAGCAATCATGCCAAAAATTAAAAACGGTTTGCTCTGGAGCAGAGCAATTTGCTAAAAATGAAAAGTGGTTTGCTCCGGGGCAGAGCAAATCTACAAGCAAAGAAAAACGGTCTGCTCGGAGCAGAGCAATCTTACGTAAAATGAAAAACGGTTTGCTCTGGAACGGAGCGTTGTGCAAGTGAATCAAAACGGTCCGCTGAGGAGCAAACCGCAGTTAGAGCAGTTCTTAAGCGGTTTTTTGGACCGGTTAATAACGCTGATCTAAGAACCTGGTTATAGTTCTCGAAAAATTCAATTTTCGAAGTTAATTGTATTGCATATTCGGTCGAAGACCGAGAACCCAAAATTTGCATAGTCATAATTAATAAATATGTTCGAATTACTTTGAAGGGATCATCTTGCTTTTCACTTTTATGAAAAAAAAACATCTTTAATTAACAGTCAAGAGTTCTTATTATTATAGAGGTACAATTATTGTGAATATATACGTCATGAAATTTTAATATTTTAATTAAATCCGTAACACTTTAAAAAAATCATTACCATCGATGAATCGTAAAGTACCTTTAAATTTGCAATAGTATTCATAAAAAGATAAAAAAATTTGCAGGGTATATTATACTAATCTATATAATATACTACATCCGTAGATACAATTATTAATTTTAATCACAATTTCACACCGAAGTACATAGCTCTACGAATACAGTCAAGAGTTCTTATTCGTAGTACTAAGTACTTGTGTATGAAAATGGGTTTGAAATTAGTTATTGTACGAATGTAGCACAGTATTATAAATTACTTCGCAAAATCGTTCTTCTTTTATAAATTCTTTTTCAAATATAAAGGTACTTTAAGATTTATCGATGGTAGTAATTTTTCAACAATCTCTGTAGTACTATGAATTATTCTTAATATTAAACTTTCATGACGTACGAATTAATATTCTACCCATTACATCGACTACCAACTAAATATTTTATAAAGATTCACGTTAATATTTTAATTGTCGCCAGTAGTTCGATTCTGGCTCAAGACAGACATCAGTCATATGTCAAAGTCTTTTCGTAAATAAATCTTAAAATGTTTTCGTACGATGAGTAAATAAATAATGGAAAGGTTATTTAAAAGAAAATTCATTCTTGTTTAAACAATATTTAAAAATGTTTCAAACAAGTCTTAATACCCCACTAGTCGTAAATACGTAGTCAAGGAAAGCGCAATATCCTAAAATTATCGAAAGCTCGGAACTGAAAAAATTTTCCAATTATCGAAGGAAAAATATCGAAGCTAGTTACACGGACATGTCGATTCGTATCTCCGGCACTCACGCGCGGCCAATCATGCTGACGTTAAGTCAATCCCAACTTCCCATATTCCGATCGCGCATAAAGTTCCGGCTGCGGGCCGTGCGCAACTTTCGAATCATTCCACTTAAAATATCTCGTTCGAAATTAAAGTTCCCCCTTCTTTCCCTCTCTCTTTCTTCTCCCGTTGAAAAGCCGCGCTCTCGCCAGGCAAGGGTAAGATCTTTAAAGTATAGAAAGAGAGAACTGGGCGCCCGCCACTTAATAAATGAACCCTCGCGCACAGATTCACGAGAGAAAGAGAGAGGGGGAGAGAGGGAATTAAAAAAGGAGAGGAAGAGAGCGGAAAAGGATGAAGCACACACCGAGGTACCCCGAGAGGAAAAACAAAATGGCAGAGAAAGCGAGAGAGCGGGAGAGAAGGGAAGGAACGAGATCTGACACGGGCTAAGAGCGGCACGAATTCCATGTCGACTCACACGAACGACGGGCGAAAAACGCCCCGGAGAGCGCGCGGCGAGACTCTGTTTTCCGTGGAATTTCTGCTGTCGAGTCTGATTCCTCGGCGGACCTCGTCCACTTCTCCCTCTCTCTCTCGCTCTCTCTCTCTCTCATTCTCTATCCTTCTTTCTCTCTCTTGCTCTCTCCATGCTTCTCTCAGGGTCCCCTCTATATAGATATACGCGCAGACGCGGTCGAGCGAGAGCGGACTCACCCTCTCGGTCTCGCGCAGAGCGACGTGGCTTCCGCCACCAATCCCCCTTCGCGAAGGCCGGAGCCGCCGAACGTTAAGATAATTTCAATGACCGCGCGCTCTCTCCGGGAGAGAAGCGCGCGCGACGAGGAATGTAACGCGCTACCCCACACAGACCGGATTTTAAATCTTCGAATCTTGCTTTTCCGGAAAACTGTTCCAGGGGGACTTTGTCTGGAGTTTTATGAAAGCGTGTCCGGCGTATAGAAAATAATCAGTGCTATCGGTGTGCGGGCTTGTTCTTGATTTTAGGAATTCAATTTGAAAATTATCGATGAATTACACAAGAAATAAAATTAGAAATATTATAGATTTTTTAAGCTGATCATTTTACTCAAAATTAGTCAAAAAATCATTTAATTTATTTTATTTATTTTTTTTAAACTGCACAATTCATTGTAAATATTTTTCTAATGCAGTTATTGCATTGGACTAGCTCTACCAAATTTTTACCAAAAAATTGCATTTTTTATTGACTTTTCTTAAAGTTTGTAATGAAAGGAATATTTTAAGACTAGGTACACGGAGAGAATTTTCTTGTAAAAATTACAATTAAATTTACGGTAAAATTTACCGTTCAGTAATAGTAAGAGCGGGACATAGCGCCATCTGAGTACATTTTCATAATAAAATTAATTTCAAAAGGTTTTAACCTAGAATACAATAATGAAATTCATACAATATGGTGCAATACAATGATAAATACAATCAACAAAAAATTTAATTCGTGGAAAATTTACGTTATTATCTTGATTTTTACAAAAAATATAGATTTTAGAGTTGTTATGAACATAGCAACATTGTATGAGCTTTAACAAATAAAATATTTTTTATGTATAGGGAAATATAAATCTTATACGATTTAGAACCATAGATTTATTAATCTTAACAAACTTTTATACATTAAATAAGTACTATAGTAATATAACTAATAAAAAACCCTCCACGAGGTCGAGGTGCAAACGAAGGTTAAACATACATGCGGCATATGCAGGCGCTTACAGTTACCATGCGAAACATGAGTCTGTTTTACCGACATCTTGAAGCTAGCTGCCGCAACTTTATACTGACTTCAGGGTAAAATTTATAGTGACTGAACGGTAAAAATTATGCATATTTCTCCGAACTTTTTCTACAACTTCTTAATAAATTTTAAGTAGCAGTCAAATTTACCATGCAGTAAGGTAAAATTTATTACTCATATAATAAAGTTTATAGAATAAAAAGTAATAATTTTATAAAATATATATAAAAAGTCCTGGAAATGCACAATGTCTCACGGTTACCGTGATTTTTACGGTAATTTTTATCGGATAATTCTCTCCGTGTAGGTGTCAGCATTCAAAAAATTAACAAAAGTATGATAAATTTAATAAATTTACTCAATTTCAAGTCTTGAAACAAGTTTTTTTCAAATATTTGTACACTAAAAAAATAATGCTGATTTGAACACAGCAAAATAAATTTTAACTGCAAATTAAGTATTTGTACACGGTTAGTCTTCAATCAGTCTTAAAAATTTACAGAATTATATTTATTATTTTCGAGTGATATAGATTTTTCAAAAATTTTTAATCGCACAGTATAGCAAATCAAAAACAGCATATTACGCATCGTTTCTAGACTCAAAATGATGAATTTTATGAGCACTTTTTTATGTAATAAATTTTCTTTCCAAAAAACTTACCTTCATTGAACAATTTTCAAAAAATTAAAATTTTTAACTTTTGTTATTTTAATAAATAATTATGAAACTCAAATAAGTCTAATTTGCTGAAAATTTCCATCCCTTATGAAATATCGATAACAAACATCCATGCAAAATTTTGTTAGGTTTTATTACGGAATATTGTAGCACCGAATGCACCGATGAGCGATACACACACAAACATACACACATACACACTCACATGCACACACACACACACGCGCACACACACGCACACACACGCATACACACACGCATACACACACATACACGCACACACACGCACGCACAAACACTCACACACATATACACAAAAAAACACTCACACATATACACAAACAAACACTCACACACACATACATCCATTCAGCGGTCATTTTTCGGAGTAGTTTATTTAAACTCCCCAAGTCATATAGCATTATTTTAAGTTAAATAGTGACAAAAAGAGTTTTTATCAAAACAATGCTGTTTCTTTGTGAAAGCAAAAATTCGCATGATTTTTTGTTATTCTAAAAGTATATGTAAAAATATAAACTAGCTTTCTTAAATATAATTAAAGTAAAAAAATATCAAAATGTAGTAAAATGCAAAATCGCAAAACAATCATGCATATTAAACTGTATTGTCCATGTATGAACTATACCATCTGCAGTTGTATCAAGCACAGCGTTAAAAAGATGAGTTAGCTAAAAAAGTGACCTAGGCTGAAGAAAAATTTGCAAGAAGCGCTTTTTTGCACAACAGTAAAAACCGCTTTTCCCGCGAAACGAGAGCAAAAAATAACACCGGGACGACCTATTAATGCCCAAGGCGGGACGAAATCCGGCAAAAACAATTTTCTCGTTAGCAAAGTTCCTTGGGTTTTGTTTCAGCAGTGCTCGGCATTCGGTTTATTTCCCTCGCCACGCTCACGGCATTAAAATCATCCTCCATCTCTCTCTCTCTCTCTCTCTCTCTCTCTCTCTCTCTCTCTTTCTTCCTCTCTCTCCCTCTCTCTTTCTTTTTTCCTCTCTCTTGATTCTATTTCTCTGACTATTCCCCTCACACTGCCTCGCCTTTTTCTCTTCTTTTCTCGCTCTCATTCTCATTCTCTTTCACTTGTCTTTTTTTCGCGTTTATCTCCTCCTCTTTCTGCTTTGTTCATGTCCTTCTTTGTTATTCCAACTTGTAACGGGCCAAGTTTTTAACTAAATAATTTATAGAAGTGAGAATACTCCTCTTATCAATGAAATGTAAGTCACTGAAATGCCAGAAGTAAAGCTGTTGAAGAAAGTTTGACATTTTATTAAATTTTTCATTAGCAGAGTCTCTTGTAGTTATTTTACTTATTCTGTACAAAAGTATTCTCTTTTCTGATATTCAGTTTTTTTATAAAATTAAGTTTTCCATGCATTAGTTATCCGACATGCTGATGTTGTTCAAAAATCCACTACTTCGCGTACTTTTAATATTGACACAAGTAAAGAAACCGAGCGTATTTGTAAGAATGTAATTAAAAGATGCATAATTTGTGGCATAAGGCTCAAAGTCGATAACATAAGCAGCTTACATCATACTTTATGTAATTTTTGACGGTTATTAACTGGCACATTTGGTAAAATAGTATTGCATTTGGTCGTATACTACGAAAAGAGTCAATATAATAATAACAAATATTACATACAAAATAATAACTTCAGGATCGAGATTAAAGTCTCGATAAACTTAAACAAAAGCTAATTTTGCGATTGATATTGCTGCCTTGCCTATACGGAATCTATAGAGGAGCAGAATAGTCAAAATAAATATTAGTGTGGTATATGGTTATTAAGTAATGTTTTTCGTTACCTATAAATGTAGTATAAATCGCAAAACCAAATCCTGGCTTTGTGCTGGCAAAACATTTTTCTCGGTGTTCGAATATATTTTTCTGATATCTTTTTTTTATTAAATTAAGTCTTTATATTATGTAGCGTTATTAAACATTCTCACATCTGAAAATCCAGTACTCTTCTTATATGTAGTAACAAAAGAAGTCACGAAACGGCGTGGCTTATGGAGAGCATTCTCATTATTTTCACATAGCACAAAATATGCCTATTATTATAATTGGCATAAAATGATTTTAGTTAGATAAGTTATCATTATTATTCTCATGCTCCTTCTTTTATGTATTAATTTGTTCAACTTTATATTCAATTTCTTCTTAAAAATAATTTAAATATTTATAAACCTCTTTTTAGTGTAAAAATGACTGCTTCGAACATTAAAGCAAATTGCGATAATCATTTTACAGAGCACATAAAATACGGCACTCACAGCATACACTACACGGCACACACTTACCTCTACATGTTTACTCATTATTATCAAACCCTGAATTTTACAAACAAAGATATTTAAAAAAGTCATAGACGCTGAAGATTTTTAAAAATATCTTAAAATTGCTTCTTCATTTAAAAAATTGAATACTTATACGTTATATATGGAGGAGATGCGGCATGACTGGCACACCTAAGCTTGATCATCGATTATTTAAATGGAAAAAGCATTAAAGATGAAAGTGTACGTAATGCTAGATTAACATGTTATCTTTCACAATAATCATTTGTTGTTTATTTATCATTTATAAATAGTCGAACATGAACAAATAAATAAAAGAAAATAAATTAGCGCCATCCAACCCGCTTGGATTAAAATAAGCAATCAAAGTGGTTGTGAATTTAATTTAATAATTATAAATACTGCAAAGTTAATTAATTATTTTATCAACATAAAGATGTTTATTGAACTTTCTCTCGTGTAACGTTCTTAACCAAAGTTGGTTCAAAATTACTTTTCTCTGTTTTTCTGAATGACTTTTGGGAATATTTTTTTATTTTTGACATTATTGCTATTTTAGTACTACTCAATCGAGTAAGCTAATTTTCATCTTAAGAAACAAAAGAAGTATCAAGATAATGAGGTGCGCCATCAAAGTCGCTGCGCCAACCAAGCCGCTTCCCCCCTACATGCACATAAACTTCAAATTGCGAAACGTTATATTGACGGTATAAAATTAATACAATTTATGTTCTACAATATATTATCGTAGATAACATGTTTTCGAAAGCTAAGAAATTACGGCAATATATAAACATTTCAATTTTTCGCCTCTTCCTGTAATCTAGACAGTTTTCTTGAAAAATGACAGTCTTGTATAGAAGCTTCAAATAGTTAAATATAAAATTAAACAACAGCAATTAACAACAAAAGCCTCCCACCCCCTCAACGAAAAAAAAAACTCTTTCCTCCAAACTAATAAAATTTAATTGCACAGCACGCGATATACTGTCCATATAACGCGGAAACGCGCACCGGCGAGTTTCGCCACCCCCCTCCCTTAATTTAATGATTCTTCATCAACATAATGACTCTCTCTCGCGCGCTCGCGCGACGTGGCAGCTGCTCTCCATTCTCTCCGCACCGAGTGTCGCCATTAACGGCCTAACAATTACAATTAAAAAGTCTATCCCACCCTCGAGCGGCGCATAAACCATCCTTATATACCTCTCCTTCCTTTTTTCCGTCGCCGTCGCCGTCGTCGTCACTCGTTACTATTATCGTTATTATGCGCGGGGGTTCCCGAGCGCGGGAAAAAAATCGCGGCCAGCAGAAAACATAAGGCGCGCCATTACGCGCCGCGGCATAAACGCGATATACGCGAAGAAGAGTTTCGCGAGCCGATGCCACGGCGGCTGTACAACAGTCGGTGTTGGCGGTTGGCGCGGTGCGGTGCGACGCTGGTGTAGGCGCCTAAACCGCGCCATTTGTCCGAGGCGCCGAGCGTCGGCTCTCTACCTGCGACCCGTTGATAACGACTGCGCGCCGTTCATATTTTACACGCGGCTCATCAATAATTCATGCCGTGAATAATGCAGCGCTGTTTCGCTTTACTTTATATATATATACAAGCGCGCGTGTAGGTGTATATAGAAAAGCGTATGCGCGTGCGTAGGTGTGGGTGTGGGTGTGAGCTAGAAGGGAGGAAGCGCAGCAGCCGACGAAATTTCTCAAACCCCTTTCGTCGCGGACGGGGGCGCGATATCGCCTACGTCTGGTTTGTTATAGGTTCTTTTTTGCTCTTTGCTTCCTTTTTCTCTCGTCTTGTTTTAAAGTGCGGCTGCCGCCGGATAGGAGAAAAAACGCTTTCTTTGCTTTTCCGGCAAAGACGGCCGAGGCACGCTCGGCAGCGGACGATTTGTCATGCTTGTTTTATTTATGGTTTCGCGATGTTGTGAGTATGTGGGTACGAATCAAGGGGATTCTCGGGCGACTGACCTCGCTGCTTCCGCGGGGCTTCTTCAGCGCGGGCGAGAGCAAAGATTTTTGGAGAGCGTATGTAGAGGAGGAAGTCGTGGTTGGGTGCGGCAAGCTGGCTTATGTTTTTTGGATTAAGCGATGATTTTGAGGAAAGTGCTTTCGGTACCTGCGTTGTAATATTGGACAGCTCTTGAGTGTTGGATAAACTGGTAGAATGTAGACGAGACTTTACTGGAAAATTATTACGGTATACCGCAGACTTTGTTGCATGAATTTTGAAAGAATTTTATGTGATTTAAGAATGGCATGTACCTACCTAGTGTAACTGCATTTGTCCACTATAATGCGGGCAAACAAATTTTAACCCGCTTGCGCGCGTGGCGTCCTTATTGTGTCACACTTTTTTTCAAACAGCTTTTTCGCGGTGAAAAGAAATTGTTTTATTATGCTGAAACAGTTATGTATTTTTCAGAAATTTTTGCTAGCTTCAAAAATGGTATAAGAAAACTAAAATAATAAAAATGTGAAAGTCTTTATTTGCAATTTTTTTCTTCTTAATTTATGCATTGAGATTATATGCTCACAGACAGAATTTTATAGTAAAAATAAACATTATCCAGCATAATTTTTACGGTGGAATCAAAATACATACAGAAGAACATAAATTCTAAGGATGTAAATGGATTTGAAAATATTTGTATTATGAAAGGAAATGCCCCTAGATTTATAATATTTTTCCGTTGAAGGAGAAAGTATAAAACCCATGCCGTCATTTAGAACTCACTAAAATATGAATTTTAAGAAAAAATTTGACCGTCCATGTGCGGGGAAATTTGAAAAAAACGTGATGAAAATTCGAAAAAATAAGTAGATATTCCCGAGTATGGTAAGATTGTACACATGTCTTTAAATGGGATACATCCATAGATATTAGTTTCTTCAGGTATCCCCTTACTTACGGAGGTCGAACCTTTTTTAAATTCATATTTAAATGAGCTTCAAATGATGGCGTTGGTTTCATAAGTTCCCTCAAAGAGGCCACCATGAGCATTCTCCTTTTTCTAAACTACGTATAACGAATCCAATGGAAAATTTGTTGATCTGTTATCGATAATAATTAATACTTTAATTAATAATTTTACTAAGTTACTAATTTCCTGATAAATCAATAAATTTATAATCACAGAATCACTTGAGAATTGTAATTAAATAATTCTAATTATATAATTATGTATATAATTATTATTATTTTTGAATAAATGCAATCTGTACTAATTATGAATAATCCACTACAACTAATTATTTACTCGGAAAATATATGATACTAACTGATGTTCACGGTACATTATAAATTATTTTATTATAAGTACATAAATTGAATATTTCTTTGTAATAAACAAAATTCTATTTTACACGATTCTCTGCTCTCAAATTTGCATTAAAAATTACCGTGTACACAAAAATATTGACATTTATATCACATTCAATATTTAATATATGATAAGCAGTACTGATTAATAAATAATTCAACAAAATGCCGCAATCACGTAAATCTTCAATATGAAGATATACTTACTCCATCTCACATTCAGAAAAAGAAAAAAAGTCCGTCGGACATTTGCTACACTCTCACCACTTATCATAAATACATATAGCACATCGGACGCGCCTTTGGGCGCAAAAAAGAAGAAACTCTGTAAATAAAACGCTTACCTCGCCGATTGGCATTCACGCGAGGGCGGCAATAATTTCATTGCCGCCTCAAACATATTCGATAACTTTGTTCGTACCATTTTCGCCTCTCTCTCTATCTCTCTCTCTCTTTCTCTCTCGCTCTCCCTCCTCCGGATCGTACATCAAGCCCCTCGCAGCAGCGGTACCACTCCCACACGTACGAAACTCATCGCGCATACGATTTCCCGAGCATCTTCCCACTTGCGAATCATCGCCCGTCGTCTCCCTTATATATATATATATATATATATATATATATATATATATATATGTACACACACACACACACGCACACACACACACACACACACACACACACACACACACACAAACGTATATCCCCCAATTCGTATACGAATCGAAGACAAAAAAAAAAGCTGCAGGATGTGAAAGAGAAAAGTATAGGAAGTATATCAGAGAGGCCGAGAAATGCCTCTCTATATAAGAAAAATAAAAAAGCGTGCAGGCATTTCCCTCTTACTCTCTCGTAAGCGCCATAAATATATCGGCCCGATGAGGAGGGGCATTATAACAGGCGAAGAAATAAAAAAGAGAGAGAGAGAGACACAGAAAGAAAGTGAGAACGAAGGGGGAAAAAAAGGTAAAAGTATAGGGCGAGAAAGACAGCGTGCCCCCCTTTTTCCCATAAACCATCGGGAAAGAGCGAGAGAGGAGTACATAAACGAAAGGAATTCCGTATTCGAGGAAAAAAGCCCGCTCGCGTACTTCATCCAGTGCGCGAGTAGCTACTGTAGTCAAGCTCGAGAATGGCGGGGGAAGGAGGAGGGGGAGCGGACAGCAGTAGCAGCACAGTGTCCGATCCCTCGGGAGCAGAGCGAAAGGGACGCGATCAGCTCTTCTCTCGGCCGGCATCTCCCACGAGTGCCACTCGTTCCGCTTGGAGCCCTCGGGGTGCGAAACAAACTCTCCGAACTCGCGCGCGCGCGCGCGCGCGCCTTTTGAATTCTTGCGTGTGTATCGAGACTTTGCCGCACCGCAGCCGAGGTGTCGAGCGAGAGAGGCGATCTTGCGGAAGTTGGGCGAGATGCGCGTTTTTCAGACTTCAGCTTGAGCTTGAGCTTGAGCTTGAAGGTGAGACGGGTGCGTTTGCTGTGGTCTGGTGGACGAGAGAGAAAGAGAGAGGGGGGAGCTGTTGTGCCGCGAGTAACTTGCGCTTTGGTGATTTCTAGAGGAGGGTGGGAGCTGGAGAAGCGAGGTGGAAATGAAGGAGAGATGGGTGGTTTCTTTGCGGGATTCGGAGGGTTCTCTTTTGTGTACACGCTCTTAATCTCGGTTGTTTCCGGTGTCAATCGCAGAATCTTTTTTTGCTTTTATTTTTACTGGTATGGTCCTTTTGCTTTTTCAAAGAGAAAGAGATTTTGATGTATTTCAAAAAAGTATGTACAAGTATGTGTGTATGCATGCGCGCGTGACTATGTATTGTGTAATAATTAAAATAATAATTTTAAAAAAACGTTTATTTGCACGTGTAAATACGACTTGATGCATATCAAGCTGTTTTTCGCAATCAAATTCTCGCGACGTTTACGAGATAGTTTTTGTTACATATTTATTAATCAAAATCTTTTTGGTACCATAGAGCGGGGTATGATTTAGCCATCATGGTACCTTCATCCACTATTCTAAAATAAATTTCTAAAAGATGCACTAGTTTTTCAGCCCTAACTGGAGCAAATAATTGTAAATCTACTTGTTTCCAACAACTATTAGTCATTTTCTTACTAAAAATCGTTTTCTGTTAATTATCTTTATGGATATTATCATAAAGTAAATTTATAAAACGAAATATGATTTAGCATAATCATATTAAATTTGTTTTGATAAAGTATTCACAATATACAATAAACTCCTATAATATAGATAGAAAACAATCATGATAAAACTCATTATTTTTCATTATTGTTCAGTCAATTTTATCCAGAGTCGTTCAAATCAAGGAAAAGTAGTAGTAGTCTTTTCTTTGTTTTCACATACACGACATAGTTGTAAACTACATCTCGAATCATTTGGCAATTTCGAAATGATGGATGCGAATCGTGGAGCATAGCAACAAAAAACAGATTCGGAAAACTGCTTTTGTCTTTAAAACGAGCAAGTCCTCGTCTGCTGTTACTAAAGACTTTGATTCTTTTTCATTAATCTGTGAAATTCCTACAACTGTAGTTTAGTTTTCTACGTTAGTTGTAGACAATCAAACACCAGTACATTGTACTCTACAATATACAATGTATTTATAAAGAAATATAACTTTTAATTTATTTACGACATAGGTACTTCTGGTAAATCTGGTTTAGTAGTAAACTAATTCTGAGTTAGGAACACAACAGAACCATTTTTTGCTATCTGATTTCCCCATTAAGACTTGATGAACTATTCCGTCGTTACTCATGCGCTATTTAATAACTCTGATGATATTTGATAATTAATAAAGTTTTTCTAATTAATAATTATGTAATAAGTATTTTCGTTTAATTATATTTCGCATCGAGGCCGCTTTACTCGACAATTTAAAATAAAATACTTTTCGGAATTAGGATAATCAGTTTAAAAAATGCGTATAAAAATAAAAATGGAACACGTAAGGTAATATTAAATGATGAATCAGACTGATGGCAATCCAAATTTAAACATACCTATTAATAGAGAATGAATGAGACGATTTTACATTGTGTTAAAAGCAAAATGATGTTGCGAATTATCTGTTTCAAAAATACGGATATAGTATTATGAATTATGAAACAATTAAAATTAACTGCAATATTAGTGCACTGAATGATAAGTTATGTTGCATAAACCAGTGTTTGATTGACTCAGCAATATTGAATTAAAAAGACTAAAATTTTTACATTAATGAAAATTTCATAGCAGCAGTAAAAGTTCATTTGACCTAACACAATGAATTTCTGAGCTGTAAAAACATTTCTCTCTCAAATTGTGCGAGATGTACACTAAAATTTGTATTACATAAAAATGTATTTCAACAACAATTTTTCATTTCTGAACATGTTAATCTTTAATTTTATTTTCTATTTTTTAAAGTATAATTTTATTCTATGAAAATAATGCTCATCAAGGCTGGGTCATAGCATTTTCTTGCTGTTTTTGATGCTAGAGGAATGATAACATGTACTTTAACATTGTAACAATATTTTGATACACAATATTTCAATAAATAACCAAAAATATTTGAACAAGTAATAAATATATAGCAAAAAACAGCAACGTTTTGAAGTAATAAATGTTGTCAAAGATTTAAGCAAAGGCACCATCTTATTAAATATATGAAAAAAAGTCAAAGTAGATAAAATTATTGTCGAAACCTTTAAGACACGAGATAAGCTCATAAAGGTAATTACTTCTTCTACGATGAAGCTTCATGAAAATAAAAAACAATTTCGAAAAAATACGTTAGATACATATTTTGGGACTATTGAAATCAAAATACATTATTGTTATAAAATGCTCGAATAGCAGTTTTTCTCTTCATCTTCAAACGGGCTGCTAGAGCCTCTCTGAACATATATAAAATAAATTCCAACTCTTTATTAAACTAATCACATTTATTTATACAAACTCTATAGAGTTTGGCTATATAACTACTAGTACACCTACGCATTCATCCGAACACGCATATTACATTTTAATCAAGCAACGAATCCATACCGCCACCCCACTCCGCGGCACACGTCCGATACATCAAATCAAGAGCTCAGAGAGAAAAGAGGTAAAAGCTAGGACAGGCCTGCGCATGAAAACTGTATGTATATGTACGCGCGAGCACGAATGATAGGATCAATCAGGCGTGCGCACGGGGGAGGCAGGCGAAGCGAAACAGGGTTCAAACTGACGCGCCCCACAATTGAATAGAAAAACATGAATATCGCGCTGGAAAATTCCCGCGGCGCTACGGGCTACTTACTTATGTTTTGGAGAGCTATATACGCTGCCGTCGCTGCTGCTGCTGCTGTTTACACACTCGGCCCCGTCCATCCGAACGCTGCACCCTCTTCACCGTGCGCCCTCCTCCCTCCCTCTCTCGCTCTCTTCCCCTGCGCCTCGTTCGCTCGGCGAGCTTAATCGGGAAACATGCACGCCCGCGTATTGAAAAAAAGTGAAGAGCCGTCACTGCGAATGACACTAGGATATTACCAGCCGCTTTTCTCTCGCTCGATCCGCAGTGTTTACCGATCGCTCTTAAAGGCCGGCCCCGGCGTAACGATGTCCGCAACGTTTTACATCGCGGGGGCTGCCGCCGCCGCTGCTGCTGCTACTGCGAATTTTGCGCCCACGCGGAGAGCCTCCGGGCGTTCGAGGTATAATACAGGCTGCAACATCCGCGCGCCCAGCTGGATGATAAGCTCGACTTGCGACTTGACGCGCGCCGAGCAAGCCTGGATGATGCTCGATTTATCTCCGCGCTTGCGTTTCATTTCATATATATGTGAACCGCGTGTGGTTTCATTTTTGAAGTAATGAGGGCATCGACGTGCGTCCTTGCTCGACGTTCATTCGGATGTAGGTGATTTTTTCAATTCTGAGAGAGCTTTTCAATCTAGGGAAATTGATTCTTTAAGATAGAATTTTGCCGGTTTTTGTAAATTCTTCTGGTGATTTATAGTTTCAAAGATTTACTTTCATGGTAGTGATCGTTTATGTACTTAACTTATAAACAATGGTATTCCATTGTAGATTTCAAGGTTATAGTATTCTTATCCCGTGTAAAAAAAATTTGTTTGGCACTAGTTCGGCATTAGTCTGACTTAATAAGTTTGGCAGAAGTTTGTCAGATGTCTGTCAAAAGTCTGGCATTAGACACTATGCCAGACTATTGATGAAAATTGCAATACAAAAGCATCGCTTTATGCCAAGTCGGTATAACCTAAATTTTTGTCTCTTATTTTAGGTATACTTATATTTTAATCAAGATTACAATATTTAAGAAATTTTTTTTACTATTTAATCTAAATGTATCTTACTGTACTATTCCAGCCGATATTACCAATAAGTGTATTATTCTAATTGTTTATTTTTTAAATATTAGCTTTCGTAACATAATTCCAACAAAAGTCTTGCATAATGGCCAAAGCCAGGCATCTGACAGACTCCTGTCAGACTTCTGCCAGACTTAATTAGCCAGATTAATGCTAGGCCAATTTTTTGTATACTAAGTTACAATATAAATCTCATATTTACAATTTATGCGACATTATAGTATTTATTTATAAATTTTATAGTTTGTGTACATTCTACAGTATTATTTAATTAATTAAACTTTAATTAATTTTGATACAACTGAATGCTTATATAGTATACTCTGATACATGTTTATCGTTCAAATTATTATATAATTTAAAAGTATAGTAATTCAATAATTAAGTATCCAAATTTTAGACTTTTAGAGTAAAATACCAAATACATAAATAACTGTTCATTACTCATCATTTAAAGTTTATTTCTACTAAAAATAAAATACAGTTTTAATAATTTAACAATTTACCTTCACATACCATTTTAGCTGTAGTCAAAGAAAGTGTGAAAAAGTTGTTTGAAAAAATCTAGAATAAGTTTTCTTTACTTTATTATACAGAGATTTTTCCATCCGCGATATTTCCTTTACGTCTTGTGCATACGTATTCTCTCACAAGAATCCAACAAAAAGAAGAACCCGGAGTTGAAAAAAAACACATGGTGAATCACCATCATACATACGGAAGGTCTATAGCGTGTCGAGTTATATATTTCTTTCGCGAAAATAAACGAAAACCCATCGCGAGATGGGTTGCAGATAGTCCTTCGCGTGCTTTTAAAATCGGACTATCTCTCGCCTTTGAATCGCCGATCTTGCACCGTTTTTTTTTTTGAAAATTGCATAAAAAAGCGTTATAAGTTTGTAAAATAGGAAAATGCATGAACAAAATGAATATGCAAAGCGAAAGAAACAATGGAAAAAAGTAAAGAATTGAACTGACTTTATGGAATCGAATATAATAGGCTACAAATATTTTATATTTAAAATCATTTTTAAATAAAAAAGAATATTGTTGTAAAATTGCAATATCTAAATCTACACATAAAAATTGTTTATATATAGTTTTCTTTGTAGAAACATTGAACGTGAGGATTTACATACTTACAGTTTTTAAAGATATGTTGCAAAATGATGGTCTCATTTCTGAAACGTCATGTGACAAGACCAGTCTTCAAATATTTGGTCAAATTAAATTCATGCAACTATATAGTTGCGAAATGACGATCATATTGTTTTCAGTTATGACCAAAGAAAAATATTAATTTTTACGTTTATAAACTTCAAAATTTACTTTTTCTTTCAATTTTATTTAAGAGGGTAGTATCCCTATACATTCCGTTTTTGTATTTTGTCTGTAAAATTAAAAAGTAAGAAATTAGAGTTTTAAAAACTAAATATATGAAAGAAATAATACATTTTTTAATAAAATTACCCTCAGACAGACCTCAAATAGCATCCTTAGATATCCGGTTTCGAACATTTCTTACTTTCACATAACCTACAGACTCACCCGATCAACCAATTTAAATTGTACCGGGCTTAAATTGTTCTTTTTCGATCCTATTTTGACCCTAAACTATTTATATTAGTTATAATTATGAATATCATATAAGTATTTCTGTATAAGTGAAAAAATACGTATATTTTATTCTTTTTATTGCTTTCAGATCCTCACCAAAACACAAAGTGGTAATATTAAATTTTCTAAATAGCATAGGGTCAAAATAGGATCCGGATGGTTGATCCGGTAAGTATGTAGGCTACGCAAAAGCAAAAGATGTTTGAACCCGTATATCTTAGGATGCTAATGGATTTGAGATCTGTTTGAGGGTAATTTGATTAAAAAATGAATTATATTTTTCATATTTTTGTTTTTAAAACTATAATTACTTACTCTTTTCTTTTATAGCAAAAAGTACAAAAATAGAATTTATGCTCACTTTTTTCCCTGAAAAGCTCTAGCTAGACCAAAATTACACTTTTTGCCCTCAAAAATGATTAGCGGGGAAAAAGTGACTTCGCTAGAAACTAGTAAAATTCCTTTATTTCATCAAGTTCTACCAATACCCCCGATTTTCGATTATTTTTTAACGGTCCATTAGTCCCGCTTTCCGAGTCAAAAAGTGGCCACAGTTGAGATGAGCATAAGATGGGCGCTTCGCTTTTTGCTCACTCGGGCAGTAAACTCACCCGTGGGAAAAATATTCGACTTTTTGCCCTTGTTACATAATATACTATTATAGGGATATTACCCCTAAAGATAAAGTTATTAGATACTAAATTAGAAGGTAGAAAAATACTTTATCGAATGGGATTATAATAAAAGAATCGGGGTTCATAGGTTTCGAGGAGTGGACTAAATAATAATAATTAAATAAATAAACAGATTAATTTATAAAAAGCTCATATATTATTTACGAACAACCAGATAAAACTCAGATAAATACTATTAATTTAAATTACAGAAAATAGATATTTCGCATGTGTTATTAATACTAATGGCATGCTCGCATAAATATATCCTAAGCCCTATATAATATACGACGAATAACATTCTCACACATCATACGTTCACACGCACTAACATACCGCATACTCTTGTCGCCAACGTCGCTATTGAAGCTGATGTAGAAAAGGTAGTCGTCTGTCGAGACCTCGATGCTGGTGCCATTGAAGTTGTGTCTCGGAGCGCAGCTAACGTTCGCTTTTAGAGGCCGGAGGTCATATCTCCGGCAGATTCACAGGAATTGTATTTATGGTATTTCCACTACAATAGGAATTTTATAAAAATACGAATGATATTTGATCAATAATTATCTATGTACGATTTTAGTTTAAAGTGTATCGGAAAAAGGGCACCAAAAGTGCTCTTCCTTTGCCCTTGCTCATTGAGATAAATGTCCCTTCTCTTTCTTACTTTATTTGTCTATCTGACTCTTCCTAATACATGGTATTACAAGTCATGCTAATGAACACCTATTGGAAGAAAAAAACAGGATTCAGTCAACTATATAGTTCCAATGCACGATTACATAATTTTTGCCTCGATTTTTGGTCACGTGAGCAAAGAAAAATATCGATTTTTACTTTTAAGCAATCAAAAACTTTATTTTATTTAATATTTTTAGATAGTAACAGATTGTTAAATACTGAGTTATTGAGTAGGACCTAAATTAGGGAACTTGATTGGGTGGATATTATGTATTTTAAAAAATAATAAAGTTCCCAAGACAGTATTTTTTTCTTATGCGAAAATGTAAACTAGAAATTCTTGGAAGAAAAACAATAGCTTTTGGTAGGTCTTAGGAACTCGTAAAGAACGTTTATTTTTCAATATGACGAATATCATAATACTTTCATTGGTCTTGTGACCGTCTTAAGACCAGCATAAGACCGTCATAAGACTTTGATGACGGTCACGCTACAACACTACTTACAAATAATTCTCCAATGGATTGGAATTTGTGGCTGTAATTTTGCTATTTAGAGATGACCTTATTTTAAAACTGCTAAGATCTTTAGAAAACCTTTTAAAAAATTTCTAATACTTGAACCCAAGGGGTCGTTCTGAGTGCCAATTTTGTAAGTGCTGGTTTTTAATAAACAAATTTTCAATTAACTGCTCTTTGATAAAGCGTTTTGCAAAAGCAGCTGCTTTTACATTGAATTTAAATTTCACATTCAAACAATACAACCTTTACAAATTACATTTGGAATAGTTACAAACTTGGATTCATACGAACAGGAATTATTCTAAAGAAGTTTAGCTAAACAGATTGATAACAAAAATTACTAGCATGTTCTCCTTTAGAAGATAATATCGTACTACTAAATCTCTCTAAAAATGCTCATGACATTCAGCTGTTTGAATAAATAAAAATTCAAATGTCGATAAAGCTAATAAAAAGATTGAATTTATGATTTTGAGAATGACGACCTAGCAAGATTCTAGCTAATCAGATGGAAAGATCCCTACGCTCTGATTAGTTAAAGTCTTATCCCTCTCGCCTTCCTCAAACAACCTTTAGGTACAAATTCTATTGTGTCTTTGTGATTTTAATAACCAACGCAACACACGAGTGTAAAAAATTTTAGAATAATAATACACGGGTATTGTTTTGAAGAATGTGTAGAAATGTAACTAATCGAAAATTAAAATTAATAAATTAATCGAGTAACGAATAGATCGGCAAAATACGATCACAGTTCTGACTTGCTCCATGCAGACGTCTCACCCCTCTGCCTCACCTTAAAACCAATCCTCGAAAAAGCTGACGAAGAAGAAGAAGAAAAAGAAGAAGAAGCAGAAGAAAAACTGTATGGGAGGAGACGTAGACTATACAGCAAAAGAGAAAGCTGAGTTATTCCGCGAAAGAAGTATAAGAGTCCCTCTCTCCACTCCGTGCCGCGCTTGGTGCGCTTTTCTTCCGGGCCCCGAGAGTTCCTTATCCCGCGGATGAGAAAGAAATCTTTAAAGCGGGCTTTGATTCATAGGTGGGCAGAGCCACGGCGCGCGCGCGCGCGCTCAACGCTCAGCGGCAGCAGCAGCGAGAGACAGAAGCACACCGCAGCCGCCGCCGCCGCCACCGCCGTCGCTGCACACAGGACGACGGAACGTGACCTGGCATTAAGTGGCCCCATAAAATATTGCGCTCATGTAAATACCCTCGTAAAATTCAGCGCGCGGAAATGTTGCACCGCGTAGACTCTCTCTCTCTCGCTCTCCCTCTCTTGCGAGCTCTCTACTCCTTATTCCATTAGACCAAGAGAGAGAGTGAGAGAGAGAGAGAGATTCTTGAAGAGAGGAAATCATCGCCGGCCAAAGTGGGCGTAAATTGAAATTCGATGCGCCGTTGTGAAGAAAGCGGTGGCGGCGGCGGAATGTAATACGACGAGATGTGCCGGAGAGAGATCGAGGAAAGAGCAAAGTGGCGCGGGGGAGTAGAGAGGATTTGGCGTACAAGTGCACGGAGCAAAGGGGATCAAGCGGGACGCGCGGCATTGTCGGGACCGCGGAGATTTTTTCCCGCGCACGCGGTGCGTGTCTCAGTTATATATGTGCGGATGCAAGAGAAAGAGAGAGGGAGAGTGAGAGAGAGAGAGAGAAAGAGAGAGAGAAAGAGATTTCTCTGCTTTCTTCCGTTGAAGGGAGTTGCAGCAATGGGGTTTTCGATCAATGGCTATTGTTGGAAACGTAGTTTTTCATTTGTGATTGTCAACGGTTTATTGTTACAATTGAATCAGTTGTTTAACTTGGATATAAACGCTTTTTCATTTCAGTTTTTCAAATGCTTTTGTATAATATATTCACATACGCTGAAGAAAAAAATATATCATATATTAAATAATAAATTCAATAAGTATAATTTATTGTTGACAATTTATAAAATAAATAACTCTTCATCATACTATAATACTAGTAAATATTATTTTAAAATATTTCTATAAATTACAAGATTATATCGTTGTATTTCTAGCTTGATTTCTGTTAATGATTATCTCTTAAATGAATAATTATTATAAGATTACTTCATATTCTAAATAAAACGATTATCCAATTTTGATATCTTTTACGTGTCTCAAAAAGGTATGATGAAGGACCAGCAAAATCTCGTTGTCGGTCAGCCATGCTTCTAGACCTAATCTTATTTCGCCAATTACGTGCCTATTCAGCGTCGAGTTATCTAAATTGATTGCGGTAGTAATTGCATTTTCCTTTCTCCTACCTCCTGGTTTAAATTTATATACATATATATGGACACGCATACATGCAAATCCAATAAACACACATACACATATACATATACATATACATTCATCCACCTGACCCTTTGTCTCGCCTTTGACTGCGGCTTGGCGCACGATTACGTAGCAAACATCCAAGTAGAAGGACAAAGCATAATGCTTCTGTTCTGCGCTTCGCCCTACGCTAATCTCAATAATTCTCATCTGGGCGAATCTCCAATTTCATTATGAGCGCTATTATTTACTGTTGCATGAAGTTTTGCAGTAATTTGAATGCAAAAAAAATTCTTCGTGGAATTACGTTGTATATGCTTTCACAAACTTGACTAATATAAACAAAAACAAAAATATTTACAAAGAGAGAAACACATTGTAATATTATTAATTAGTGTGGAAACTCATATGCATTCCTTCTATAAAGTATAATCTGTGTTTATTAAATACTGCATTTTTTCATATTAAAAAGACTTCTTAATCATGTGTACAAATATATTTTTAAGTACATACTTTTCAGTGACTTCGTATTTTTAAAATGCAACAAAAATGTAAAATATAATATACTAATATGATACATATGTTAAATTTAAAAGTTTCTTTTTAATTTCGCGTACAATGATTCATCAAACCTGCAATGAAGTATGAATTTCGGGTGACTGAATTAACAATTATTTAATTATTTTCATAAAATGTGTTGATTTGTAATTACTATACAATATATGGATTATTCACATACAATTTTTCGACTTAATAAAAGAAATTAAAGCTTTCAAATACTCGTCCAATAATAATAATAAATATTTTAAAATATGATTTTTAAAAAATATATTATATAACATTGCAATTCATTATACTTTGACGTTTATTATGGTTAGTAATAGCAGCTATTTGAATACAGACAATGGCTCAAAAATATACCAAAGTGTATTTTGTAAAAGTTCAAATTGATAATACAGAAGAGTGAATTATACTCATATAATAGTTCATCAACTAATACGCATACTTGATTTACAATACACTTACAAGGAGAGTCCACAACCTGTGGGTAGCGGTTTTCGATGAGACTTTAGGAAGTGTTTACTGGTACCTTAAGATGATACCTAGCACCCATAGTTTTGTCTTATAGGCCCCTTTGTAATTAAAATGTGTTATTTTACTAAAAAATTGTACTGTACTTTGAATCACAACTCTGCAAATTTTATTGCTAGAGAAATAATGTAATAATGTAGTTTTTCGTAACTATTTTTGATTGTTCATAACTTGGCAACAAAATAATATTTTTATATTAAACAAAGCTCAAATTAAAGCTCTATTGGTTATCTTTTTTATCTTATTACTTTATTTCTCCAGCAATAAAAATTGCAGAGTTGTGATTCAAAGTATAGGTACCATTTTTTATGGGTGATTGTCAAAAACACGGTATTTTTAGTGTCGCCAATACACTGAGTAGAAAGGAAATATTATTACGGTCTGGTAAACATTTGAAGTTATTAAAAACGATGCATTTGAACATCTTAAACATAAAATTAAGACAACTATGCTATATGTTTAACGCACAAGTATATATATATATATATATATATATATATATATATATATATATATATATATATATATATATATATATATAGCCTAAAAGTAATTACTGTGGCCTGTCGCCATCGAACAATTCCCGTAACTCTGAATTTATTAGACAATAACTTTAGGATTTAATTATATCTAACCTACGAGACTTTAAAGTACATCATACACTGAGAGAAAGGATTCTTTGCGGTAATGAATATTTTTTGATTGTTAAGTTTTGTGGACTTGAATACGGTCAAATGAATATTTCTTAACAGTTAAACGAATCGTCTGAATAGTTAAGAACTGAGTACTTGAGTCGCTTGTCAACCGCGGACCGCCTGACTTTAAGGTTAACTGAATTTTTCATATTTCTAAGATGTTTATATGACCGTTACATGTTAGTATAAGTTTTCGCCTGCCACGATTATGTCTACGTATAGGATCTTTTGATATTTTAATGCTTGAAAAGCATCATTATATGCTAGAAAATCGTCAAATAACCTTTCGTACTCAGCATGTTTATCTTACTCGTGCAGACTTTTCTCAAGTTCGAGTTCTTAACTATTAAGAATTCAATATTTACGGCAAGTACGTGAGAATTCGATTCCGCAAGAACACGATTCATTTGTCACTAGGAATCCTTTCTCTCAGTGTGCGTACAATGTTCTCAAATTTTTTCAGAATTTTCTTTTAAACTTATCTGTCTACAGGAGTGTTACGAATGTTATCGCAAACTTTTTGAGTTTTAAAATCTCAACTCAATTTATCGTATTTAATGAGTACATCAGTTTAGTAGCGTCATCTAACCTATGACGTTTCGAACTTCAAACAACTATATAACCGAGCGAACCGATTTTTATTTGTAGTTTTTATACTTAGTTTTAACGGTTTTCGTTTAAAAATTCCAAAAGCTAAAAAGACGCGTAATTACCGTGGTCATCAAAATTATTGGTAAGTTACATATAAAAAAATGTATGCGGTACTCTGGTGTAATAACGTGTATATATATATACATACTATGAGGACAAATATTGTTGTTACACTAAAATAAAAACTACATGTATTTTTCAAGCAAAAAGTAATTATCGTGGCCATAACTACCGTGGCTGATCTGGTAAAATCCACGTAAGAAATAAATGTAAAAACTTTTTTGTCACCTGTAGCTGTTTCCAAAAAAAGTGTCATTTTACATTAAATAACAACTTAAATCCCAAATTAACACTAAAAAAGAGATTTTTAGTTTGGTCCAAAAATTAGGTGAAAAACTACCGTTTTCTTGACAATCACCTATATTGATTACAAAAGGCCATATATTGACCCCAAGGGCTTATGAGACGAAACTGCGAGTGTTAGGGGTCATTTTGACCGTTTCCCGCAAGTTGTAGACTCTTCTTATTAGCCTGTTTATTATAGATAATGAAATTTACTACATGATGAGAACTGAAAAAGAAAAAAAGAAAATTTTGTTTCAAGTGATGATGCGGTGACACACTTGGATATCGACAGTACAACTTTACAATGCTTTCTCGTAAATGCCTTTGTTCTCTCAGAAAATTGCACAACAACTGCGCTAAAACAGGCGTCCGATGTTTACGATCGCAATACCTCGTCAACGATGTTTTAGCATTTCGCGTACATGCGCGTTTTATTCTACTGAAATCCTTTGGGTAACGTTTCAATAAAAAACATACGAGCATTTCACCTATATATGTTCTATTTGAACTACAAACTAAAATGAAAAATAAATGCTTTTACATAGCCCACTATAAAATATCAGACTACAAAACCCCTTTATGTAATTAAAAAAAATACGTTCTCTAAAATTTTTGTGAAAAAACTATTTTATTGCGAAAGAAATCAAAGTGAGAAAGTATCACAAACACCGAAAGTCACTCGTCCATTTTCATGGCAACCAAAAAAAAGTAGTAGATGGCCGCAGAAATATATATGTACATGAAAAGAGAAATTAAACACGTGCCCAGAGCGCAAAATCCATCTGCAAAATTAAAGTCAGACGAGGTGCAAGTCGCTTTGCATATAAAAAAGAGGTCAAAGGCAACAAACGTACGAAAAATCTCGAAAAATAACATTTCAAAAAAGAGATATGGTCAGTAATGTAATAAGAGGATAATAATATCATCTATTTGTTACACGTAATTTAAAAAAATGCTTATTACGAACGATAAATACAAAAGCAGCTCACACTTTTACAAATGCTATAATCGAGTCAAGTTTAATGCCGCAAAAACGCATGAAAATAATTTTTATAAAAATGTTCATTTATTATTCAAAACTTTATTATTTATTTAAAAATACCATATTTTTTACATGGTATATTTTACAATTGTATCAAATTAAATTTAAATATTAATCAATTTTGAATTATTGCTGTCTGTAAACGATTTTCTTATATTAAAAGTAAGGTAAGTATAGGTAAGTAGCTTTAATACACTCTGCAAAAAATAGATTTAGACCAGGCTTTGGGAGGTGGGTTCTGGTTCACAGAAACAAGGCCCAACACCCGTATTTTATTCCAATTAGCCCTTTTCTCCAGATATAAGCTATTTTACTCTGAATGTGCATTATTATAGTAACTAGCGATTTCGACTGCGCTCCGTGCGGTTTTTCTGGCCCTTTTGGGCATGGTATTTGGTTTTATAAATTTAAAAATAGATTAAAGTAAACAGAATCTTTATACAAGTTTATAAAAAAATACCTTTCTCTATCATTGTACACTCGACGAACAAAATAGCTTTGAATATGGCGGGTAGTTTACTATGTGTTAACTGGGATTACGAAAGATTTATGTACCTCCTGATACATAACCTATCAAAGTCCCAGTTCTTAGCAAAACGACCGAAAATTCCCCTCCATATTCAAAGTTATTTTGTTCATCGACTGTACCTACAACCTTAACAATTAATAGTTGCTGCATGCAAAAATACTAATAAATGAATAAACAGTTTTAAAAAGTGGAAAAATGTGGTTAATTAGGAAGAGAAGCGTAAAACGATGTTAAAATGTCATATGTCATTTGTGTAATTCAGATGCAAGAAAGTACCTTTTTATTTCAAGATATTTACTTCAAAAATTGTCATGGATTTTCTAAAATTGAATTAACCCTTAGCTACCGAGGTGAAATAAACTCACGTATCCGCCGACGTGGTGGCATATGA
The DNA here is from genome assembly GCA_949152435.1 of Gastracanthus pulcherrimus. NCBI lineage: Eukaryota > Metazoa > Arthropoda > Insecta > Hymenoptera > Pteromalidae > Gastracanthus > Gastracanthus pulcherrimus. The sequence continues at coordinate 149,663,974 of OX424574.1, read as the reverse complement.
ACACCACTAAACTTCTCTATTTTTAATATGAAAGTGCTTATTTTACCATAAAATAATATGTACGTTACAAGATATAGTAATTATAAACTATTTTACGTACTTACTAGTCTGCATAATAATTAAAAATTAGTATTAAAAATTATTTTGTGAAGAGGAAACATCGAAGGGGAGGGTTAAAGATTGTTCTCTTAAAAGTATGTGTAGATGAGAACACCTTGCACCCAATCAGAGTTAATAAATATTCAATTTAATCGCTTACAGTGTAACTTACAATGTGTCACATGGAAAGACTCACTACCATGGCATCAAATATGCATACATATATTATATGTTCGTAAACTTATGTTTACCTAACCTATAATTTGCACCGATAAATTCAGAACTCTGATATATAACAGATTAAGGGGCCACACCAGCTTTGAACCCAAAATCAAAACTTATTTGTCTGAGTCGATAAAAATTCTTCCTTTCAAAAGTAATCATTCTAAAAAAAATGATACTATAAATAATTGGTAATATCTATAATTTCACCGTAAAAAAGACTCAAAATCTTGATCCAGCACGTCATATAACATCATCATAGTTATTAAGCTCCTAATCCACTGCCCACGGGATTCCAAGCGATCCCGTCGACCAAATTTCTCCAGGTTCGGGGATATTACTTTTCAATACATTAATTATGGTATAAATACAGAAAATTAATTTTTACTACTTAGAAAATTTTTTACATACATATTATTAACTTATTATATAACAAATTTTCGAGTGCCTAACTTTAAAAGAAAAATTCTTGTCAGACCTGAAACATTTATGTAATCCAGACTATGTAGTCCAGAGTGCCTTGAAGGGATATATGACGTACAATGCTTCAATCTTTATTATAAAATTCGTTTTTGATATTTATCAGAAATTCAAAGGTAACATTAATATATGATAAATGACGAGTAATAAGATGCACTTTTGCGTGTGTTACAGTGACGTGCCTGGAGCCGGAATTCAAGAATCCGATGGCGAACCTAACGGTGCCGAAGGGTCGCGAAGCGACGTTCACCTGCGTGGTGAACAACCTCGGTGGATACCGGGTGAGTCCTTCCTCCTCCGCGAGCGGTGATCACGGTGGTGCCAATCCTCGGGTAACTATCCACATAACATGATCTAACGTGACCGCCTGCTGTAATGGATCTTGTCGACACAACTACTAATAATAATGATCGACTCTGCCGCACTTGTACCTCACTGCACTCTCTTATATTGCGAGCATCTCATGATATGCCTGCACCAAAAAGCACTCCTCTCTATATCTCTCTATTCACACCTTGTATAATCTATCTCAACTTTTCTTGCTCTCACTCACTGCCTCTAATCATCTTCTCTCTGTCTCTCACTGCCTCTCACGCACCACGTATTATATATCTCTATCTCACCCACTGCACATTATAATTACCACGTGTATTCTATTATTAACCTGTATAAGTACTCGTACTATGTTGGATAAGCATATTATCTTATCGATCCCCATCATCACCACGACCACTACAACCTTCGTGAGTCCGCAAATTTTCAATGCTTTCGGCCAATGCGGTCCCTCCAGATCCGCTTGGTGCATTCAGCTCGCCTTTAGTCGATTTCATTGCCCGGATTACAATAAACGAGAATGTGCGTAAGCCAGATCTGTACGGTGAATTCATTTCTACGATTATACGTCGAACGAAAGTTTTAATGGAAGTGAAAGTGAAATCCGTTCAAAGAAATCTGTCTCATTAGTATCATGTTTTTATTAAAAAGTTTAAAGATATACTTTACTGGAAAAAATTCTATTAAATAAGAAAAACAATATAGATAGATTTCTTCCTACGAGCTACATCTCCCTGTTATAAAAATTGACATAATTTATTTGAGTTTTAATAATACTGTAACTAAATATATCTTATATTCTTATTTTTTCCTTTGAAAGCTATATTGAGCACTGCAACAGTGCTTTTGTACTGCAATTGTAATTACTGTTAATTCTAGTTCTTATAACGTATGTATATAGAACAAAGTTTAGGTACGCTCTCTAAACTTTGCGCTGTAGAAATAAAACCAACCTTTGTTTTGGACCAAACTTTTGCTTAACTAAAAATACGGATTGGCTTTATTTTAATTTAGTAAGTAATATGCACAGCGAAATATAATTATATTAATCTCGTACTTTTTTACCAAAGTTATGTAACAAAAAAGTAAATATGGTTGAACGGGAAAAGATAGAAATGAATTCACGACTCAAACTTGGTACACATTTCTCAAATAGTCATTAATATTATTATCCTATCAATACCCGTAAAACCCTTTTAGATAATTCTTCAAGGTGCAAAAAATGCCTTTGTATTTTCACGAGAACAACTATTGAAAAATTTTCCCTGCTAAAAATCTACTTCGCTTTTTAATCGGTCAGACTGGCCTTTCAACGACAAAAATCAAAAAAGCTTACCCCACCAATGATCGCATCAGCTGAGCCAATAAGCGATGACTGAAAGCACTCTGAGTTGAATGAAACTTGCACCGTGGAATTTTGTAGCGTGACCTGATGATGGTGTTTTTTTTTGCATGCTGGCACCCCACTTGTTTTATTTGCGTATATTCAGAAGAAAAAAAACAGATAAATGCAGGCGCAAGGCAACTTTGGCTAATAAAAAAATTGATGCTGTGAATGCCTATTGGCAAGTATCATATACGCAAACGCTGTGCGAGCGGCTTTAAAATCCTCGCAAGTCCGCTTGTTATATTCGAACGAAAAATTGCGTTTTATTTTCCTTTATTTTCCTATTTTGCGAAAAAAAGTCACGTTGAGTATAAAGTTCGATCGTGTGGGTATATACAGTTTTTAGTTTTCATTATTTCCTCCCGCGCTGCGCAATATATATTGTACATATACAGCAGCGTCGTGAGGATTGTGCACCTGTTGAGGTCATTTGAGATTATGTGGATTACAAAAAATGGGTATGACAATTTATTATCATGATGTACGAAAAATTTAATTATTTCTTTTGTTTGTAGTACTTAATTTTTTGAAACATTTTTATTTCAATGATTTTTTGTACGAAACCTACAATATAAACTAAATGTTTGTATGACATGAAAATTCCAAGTAACAACATAATTTACGAATTACCACTTGGATTCTTCATAAGGGTAATGCCGTTCAATTTATTTTGATCGGTACAGCACAATGTGATCTTCGTAGTTATTGGCAAAGCGAACTTTAGTCAAACCAGCTTCTTTTCGAAAATAAGAGCAAAGTGACGCACAGTTTTTCGGGGATGAAAAAAGGGTATATAAAAAGCACGTGTGCCTGACGTTTTGCGGGAAGTATCATTGAAAGACCGTTTGGATCGTACACGGGTGCACTTACAAATGATCGCTTCGTTCGAACGTACCACATGTAAAATGCACATTATGAGCGCAGTGGAGAACGAGAACTGATCGATGATATGAAAAAAGCAGAGCATCGATAGTGCGATTTCTCCGCGAGTTTGCCGAGGCATGCCGCGATGCATGGAGTTACTTTCGAGAGAATCAGGCGAATTGCATGTGCATGATGTTTTGCCAACAAAATGATGAAGCATCCTTTTCTGGATACTTGTCAAAGCAACAGCGCGTTATGAGAAATTGTATAGTTACGACGACGACATATACGTTTTTTTCATATTTATATCAACTGATTATTTGTTAAGAATAACTTCATAGAATCAAAATGCTCTGTTCATTTGTTTAACAGTTTTTGGCAAATTATTTCAATTTGATTTTTAATATAGATAGTAAAGAATTGAAAATTCCATTATACTTACGCTAACTGAAAAAACAACTTTGAAAGAAAACTTCTAAAGCTTTCTGAATAATTATAATTTAAACTCTTGCAATCTCCTTAGCTATACTGCATACAATGCTGAAAAAATATTTTACTTCTTTCCTCATTAATTTGAGCGTGTGTAATATATACAACAATGAGTGTAAGTCTTAAGCATATAGCATATTTTTAAATACATTATATTACAACATGAAATATTTCTTAAAAATCCAAATACTCTAAGGAATTTATAATTCTGCCGATTAAAACTTTTTTTATTAAATGACTGTGTATTTTCTTTTATATTACTGCATACGTTGAAAACCTTTAATCGATAACTTTACTTTGTTTGAGCACCAAAATTGTTAAAAGTCTTTAGTCTTTTCCTAACAAAAGTATAACGTAATATCACTTAGAAAATACCTATATCATGCGAAAGTTTTAAAATAGTAGTTTACACTATCAAATGGCTATAAACTTTTCAAAAATATGCCCTAATGTAAGGGCAAAGTGCTTCTCTCTCAATCCTTCAGAGTGGAATCTCACTCAAGTTATGTGAAGTTTGACTTGCAGTGTTGAGTGAGCAAAGTGGGACTCGACTTCAGAAGATTCAGAGAGTCGATTCATCAGCCTACCAATAATGCATTCGTCGTCGTGACCCTTCGCACAATTTCTCCCAACGCGCTTTCGCATAGCTATATACAAAACGGGCTATACGCGCTTCCGCAACTGCAGCAGCGACACACGCGCGAACGAGTATAATCCTTCGGTAAAACTACGCGCAAATCAACGATGCACGTTTCTCGCGACACTAGCTTGGAAAAAAACAACAACAAGGACTCTCGGCGCGGGTCGGGTATCGTTCGACAAAGGCGATCGCGCAGAGAAATGCAAGCTCGCGTGGCGCTTTAATTAGGCCGGGCTCGTAAAACGCGCGCGCTCGAAAATTTCGATATCCAGAAGCGCCAGCGGCCAGGCGAAACTTTTAATTAGCGGGTTTATCCATTTGTATATCCGCAGCTTTAAAAGAAGCACTACTTTAGCGCCGGGCCGCTCGCGCGAGTTTTTTTCTCTGCTTTTTTTTCGTACGCTTTCCACGCGTGCGCTTATGTGTGTACGTGTATATTTGCGCCATGCACAGCTTACACGCGAGGTAAAAGAGAGAAAAAAAAAGGAACGAGCGAGAGTAGACGCCACGTAGCGTAACGGGAGGGGGGGGGAGCGAGCGAGCGCGGGGTCGGACAATAAAATTGCAAAAAAATGAAGGGAAGGCTAGCGAGAGAGAGAGAGAGAGAGAGACAGAAAGTCTCGCTACGTTAAAAAGCATAAAGAGCGAGAGCGAGAGTGCAGCGCGCGGCTGCGGGTCTGGCCGTCCGACAATGCGGAGGCTGAAATGCTTTGCATATGAAAGAGTCGCGCGGGGTGCGTATATATACGTGTGCGCGTAGGTGTGACGCGAGGCCTCGTCGTATATATACATATATATATACTTGCCTACTCTTTGCCGCGCGGCGCGAGTCCGGAAACCGAGCCCGCGTTATACCCTCTCTGGTGGCAAGCGTTTCGTTTCTTTTTTGTCGCGCGATGTTTGTTTTCTTTATTTCTCTTTTTTCTTGTTCTACTCCACCTTTCTCCGGTTCGTCGGTTTCTTCTACGGCCACGGCAGCAGCAGCAGCAGCGTTTTACTCCTGTGTAGCATGCTTTGCGCGGGATGTGTGTCACGTGTTTCCGCGGGCGCGGGCGCTGCTTTGCGACGCGCTGCGGTCTCGAGCATGTATAGGTTTCCAACGCGGTTTGATTCTCGGAGTGTCTTGCGGAACGCTGGCCGCCGTGATCGAGTGTGCGACTCGTGGATGTTGCCACTGATAGGGGAAAATAGTACGCTGTTTGCTCGTCGTATGAGAGGGGTTTTCGTTGCCCGTTTTTCTTACGGCTTCGGAGTAGATGGATGTTGAGAAGTTTTTAACTTGAATGGGAAAATTCATTAGTTTTCGTGATTTATTGGATTATATTGATCGAGTCGCTTAAAAGTTTATATACATTTGTGTTTTAATTTTATCAAATATATATTGCAAATGAGTAAGATAATGAATCTACATTAAGAAATTCAATTTTGATTATATGAACCAATTTGGGAAATCTATCAAATACGAGTAATAATTACCTCATATTTTGATGTACATTAAGAACAGTACAATAAAACTCAGCGATTTAAACTTTTTAATTTTCAGCTTAAGTCATAAAAAACAAAGCCAGAGTAGTAAAAGTTAGAAAAATTTCTGTTATAATTACATTCAAATGAAAAGTATGTTATGAAAACTTTTAGTTTATAGTATGCAATTAATAAACAAAGTTAATATATTGAAATTATTGAAGTAGAGTTCTATTAAATTAAAAATATGTAATTAGCTAAAACTTTTGTTATAGAATACGCGGAAAGTTGAATTCCAAGATAAAGTAATTTTTTATATAAAAATATATTTATAACTAAATATTATTTATTCCAAATGGCATAAATCGATAGTAAAACTAGTCTTTATAAATAAAACTAATCCTTAAATTTTTATATTAATTGATTAATATCTAATACCGCACGCTGAGCACAGTAAAATTAACTGATCTATAAAAAGCGTATTAGTAAATTGAGAGAAATAAGTATCTTAAGAAAGGAATCGACTTATTTTTAAACTTATTCAATTCGTATAATTGCTTTCCTAAAAATTCTATAATGTCCATCACAAATTAAAATATTTTCTTAAAAAAATATTCGTTCATTTTAAATTAAAAATAATGATTACTCCCTCCCAATTAACATCATTCACCACTAAATTAATTACACAAACTTATGTTATGATCCACGATTCGCTATTCAAATGTATTCAATGCCGTCCATTCAACATTAATGACCACAAAATACCTATAAAGTCCAAATTTATTTGCACCCATCGGCAACCGTGATATATATGTAAATAAATAATATAATATATATACGCTCTTTCACAGCTCCTCCTTTTGTGTACATCACTTAAACCACTCAACCATTATCCCAACTCCCCACGCGTTTTTACGCGCGAAAGCACGCGGGAGCAAAGTCTCGAGTCGCTCAATGGGCAAATCATCGCCGCTTACGTGAAAATACACTCTCACCGCCACTCATCGCGTCGTCATTATCCTTCTAACCTCGAAACGATAAGGAAAAGCACAAGCCCATATAGTCGAGTCTGTTTCCCTTGGTATACATACATAGGGGAACGCGAGAATCTGATCCTTTTCGCTCTCTATCTCTCACTATCTCCGATCAACCTTCTCCGCGATCTATCAGTAACGCCAACTACAAAAGCCGCGCTTTCCCGCTTATTGATATCTCCTGGGGAGCGAAATGCGTATCTAGGTATCCGAGGGGTGAGCCCTTTCAGCGCGCACCGACGCTGCGGATGAGCGTTTGGCGGGTGAGTGCCTCGAGGCTATATACGCGTACGGTGTGCAGGCGGGGGGGGGGGGGGAGAGAAGACGTCGAAATACGCGATACATTAGGCAACCCTCTGTCTCGGCTCGAGGCCATGATCCGCGCTGATTCCATTGAAATTTTGAATATCGCTGGTGAGCTTTGCTTGAATTATACGCCGGAGGTATATATAAGATCTTTCATTCTACGTTGGTTTACGTTCGTGGCGCGTTGCTCGGTACTTTTTGGCTTTTATGCGAGGAGTTCGAACGATTCTGCTGCGCTTTTGTACGAGTATAGGAAGCAAAACCGAAATAACTGCGTCTTTAGGAGATGCGCTTTATTGAAAATTCTTGTAATACCTTGCTTATTTTTACGAGAATGCTGGAATGTAGGGTATTCTAAATTTAAAATATTCTAACCTTACTAATCAAATTTTATTAATTTTTTAAATCGAATATTTTTTAAATTATAAATAATAAAATAAAATTGTGAAATTTATTACGCTGTCTCAAAATAAAAGTCCTTATAATATAATTTATAATACATATATTATGTGATCGCATATTTCTTCTTATCTAAAATGAATTTCTATCTAACTGTTGCAATGGTGCCTTTATCTCCGATATTCGCTTTATTAAAAATTTGCAAAAATTTTTATATTATAAGAAAGATAATTTTGGTCTCAGTAAAATAAGAAGTATAAATTTTCAATAAAGTAAGCTTTAAATATAATATCAAATTAAATGTGATGAAATTCGTGTAATAGTATATTATAAAAATTAAAAATTGACAAAAGATTGTTATTAAAGCACATTTTAATTTATTTAATGATTTCATATATTCATATATTTTTACCTCCTTTACTTAAGCAATATATTTATTTTAAGAACGTGTATATTTTTGAAAACTTTATAATTTAAGTTAAATTTGATAAATCAATTTTAAACATAACAAAATTTAATATATCGTTTTCCATAATAACTACATTCTATTAAGATACCTTTAATAGATTTTGAAATTAAAGTACCTTCAGATATATCGTTTATTAATTAAAATATTTCTGTAACATTTAAATTACATTCTACCGCTCAAATTATTTTAATAATAATATATCCTTATAAGATGTATAATACAATTACTTTGCAAAATTAAATAATTCAATAAACTAACAAGGAGAGTACCAGGATTGCGCTGAAATTAGCATGAACATTAGCTAATGTTTTATAGATTTCCAAGTATATACATTTTCATACTATTTTTAGTATACTTTAAACTAGTGTAATTTTAAATTAATGTATCATTAACTTCTTTAAATTATTTACCGTCATGTACTCGTAAAGTTATAAGGTTAGAACTCTGGTGTTTTTCGCCAAAATATCAAAAAAGAATTTTATTGAATTTGCTTAATTTTTGTAATTGTAAAAATGTTTTGAAACCTATCAGATGTAAAAACTCGATGTTTTAACAAAGTTATACGCATTTAAGTAAATCAATTTACATTAGATAACATACAAAACTAAAACTTTGAACGTGTTTTTCTCGCAACTAAGTTTTGATAACTTTAAAAAGTGGCTTGCGCATGAGGTTTTCATGAATCTTTATGAAACTTTCAGGAAATATATCTTAGTATATGTAGAACGTAAACAGTTGATTGCATTTAAATTTGTTCTTTTTATCGGGATCTATCCGTCAGTCATCATTAAAGAACATCATTAAATTTCTCAAAATTATATGCGCAAGTGACATTTTGAAAACTGGTCATTTTCGTTTCAAAAAATCGTATTTTATTAATAACTATACTATAGAACTTATTAATATCATCCTACATAAATAAGCCTTTGAAATTTTAGTTCATAAGACCGAAAAATAAAAAAGTTTGTCTTTTCACCATAGTCCTACTTTAACCCATTTCTTCCCAAGTGGCCATTTTATAGTCGATTAGTTTTTTGCCTAAAAAATTGTAGAAAAAAAAAATAATAACCAATAGCACTTTTCTGAAGTAAAATTGTCCACTCTTTCCGATTCTGAAGTCAGAATTTTGAAATTTCCGTTGGAAAATTTCAAAATAGCGGTTTTAGGCAAAAAACCAATCGATTATAAAATGGCCGCTTGGGAAGAAATGGGTCAAAGAGGTCTCCATTTTTATATTGTGACCTAGGACCTATGTAATGAAGCTACAGGTGCTGAAATTTATTTATAGGTCCCAGTAAATAATCCTTAAAGTTCCATCAGAGTCTAGAATCTGCAACCATGTTATATTCCTTATAAGTAAATTCAGATTAAAATAGAATCTAATATTATCAAATTAAACTCTAGTAATGTTTAATTCATCCATCGGATAAGTCTCCAAATTACCTCATCACATCGAGGGCGAATTTTTAATAAAATTTATTCTGATATGTTAAGTATATTCCATTTTTAATATTATAATTACGAAATACCTATTCATTATTACAAATGAAAATCAAGAAATAAAAAATAAACCCAGTACCCTTCATAATATATTCAACTATCGACTCAAATTGCTATAAACGTCTATAAAAATTTTGAAAATTAATTTTCGTTTGCTTATTCAAGAAATACCTCCAGTTACACGAAATTCAGCATTCTTACCGAGAATTCGCCCATGCGTAATTGCGTTCACGCCCCCAAAATTCCTACAGCCATATTTCGTCTCTCTCTCTCTCTCTCTCTCTCTCTCTCTCTCTCTCTCTCTCTCTCTCACTCTCTGTGCACCAGCCGTGCAACGATGCTCCGTAGCAGCCCCAGCTCTCCCGGCGAAGAAAAGAGGAGTGACGAATTGCATTACCGTAAATTTACAAGAGCACGGCGCAGCGATGCGGCGGCACTTTACATCGCGTTGTTGTTGATGCGACGGGGCGCTTTTTGCCGCGTCGACTCGCGCTTTTCGAATTGCAAACGACGCGCGCTCGCGCGCTCGCCCGAGAGCCGGTAAATAAACGCCGCGAAGATAACGAGATTGATGTTAAATATTCGCAGGGCTCTCTTTCGCTCCTCTCTTTTTTTATTCTGCGGCCTCTTCTCGCTCGTTCTTTTTTTTTTGTATTTTGTTTATCTCTGGGTGTCGCCGCTAGATCGAAGAGCGTTACGATCGATAGCGTTGATTTGTAGACGCGGGGCGGGGTATGCTTCTGTACTCGCGCGAGAGCATGAGCCGACGATAATACTGCGTTGAATTGTAGGTCGCGAGATCAGAGCAGGTTTGTTCTTTATCACGTTTTTTCGAATTTCTGTTTTTTTTCGTTGATTTTTTTTCCGTTCTGTGCACACAGAGCGGTAAATGATTTGAGTTGGTTTTCAGTTTTTATTTTTCAACATAATTTTATTGAGTTGGAATTTTGCTATCTAGCGATAAAGACGGTGGAAGAATCTGTTGGATATTGATAATCGATGGGAATCGAGTGATTCTATTATTCTCATGACCATGTTCTTGTAGAGCATGCAAAATGTTCGTATACAAAAATTAAAGATAACATATTTATAGACTCCCGACTGGCTAAAAAAATAGTACTCTCTTCACGTTTAAGTATAAGCTATCAGGCTTTGGGCAGACGTATAAAATAAAATAAATTATATAATCCAATACGTTCTTGATTGAAGGATCGATACTTTTTCACTACCTGAGTCGTTTTAAATTAGGTACATTACTGGACTACGAATAAATACGATAGAATTCAATTTCACGTAATCAGTTTTAAATAAATTGATCGGTCAATAATTGATTAATAAGAGAGAAAATAATTCTGACACACGTCACGTAACGAAATAAAAGCATAACTCGCTGCTAAACTCGAATTATTTACATCGTAAATAAATATTTTATTACAACACCGAGATGTCATGAAAAAAAAAACTATCGCTCTATATAAATCCAGGAAATTAAAAAGAATATTTTTTTTCCTTTCATCTATTAGTCGCGGAATTTCAATTACATTCCCAACGTCAAACTTTATTACGCTCTATAAAAAAACAAACGTCAATGAGAAAACTTAGAAGCTTTGCGTCGATTATCAATTCAACGCAGAAATCCTCCCTGCCACTTATACATCGCTAGATCACGCTTCATATTAATTTAAAATTATAAAAACGTCAACAATTTACATTGCCATTGAAAATAGCAAAATAAATGTAAAAAAAAATGGAAGAATACCCAATCGAGTTATGCGAGCAACGACACTAAAATCTGAATAATTGGGCTTTTTTGCGTGGTTGTGTTGCGGGGGCTCTCTCGCCGTGCAGGTGGCCTGGATCAAGGCGGACACAAAAGCGATCCTCGCGATCCACGAGCACGTCATCACGAACAACGGCCGGCTCAGCGTCACGCACAACGACTTCAGCACGTGGACGCTGAACATCAAGGACGCGCGGCCGGAGGACCGGGGCACCTACATGTGTCAGGTCAACACTGATCCCATGAAGAGCCAGGTAAGCCCCATCCCGATGCTGCTGATGCTGCTGATGCTACGGCTACAACTCGTGCGCGAGGCTTTTAAATTCCGTCGCCTACCCGAGCCTTTTTTTAGTTTTCGCTCCGTCTCTCTCTCTCCCTCTCTCGCGCGTTTTTTTTTTGTTGGTTGTTGTACGTTGATGCAGCAGCCGTTGTCATACCTTTACATCTGTAGCTTCCGCCCGGCGTGCGTTGCTTTTCACTTCACTTGGAATTTTTTTTTTATGTCTCTTTTTGAAGGACGGTTATAACGGAGGTTTCAGTGGTGAATTTTGAAATGCGGTCGCGATAAAAGTATTCGCGGTTTTGTTTTCTTGATTATTTACATTTTCGAGGTAGTACTTTTTTATTCAATAACGGAAAAGCTCTTTAAATGATTTAGTATTATTCTTTAAGCGGCATTCGGTAGCTCTATAATAAACTCTTATCGAAAAATACAAAGAAGCATTCAATTTTCAATTTTGATAAAATATCTCGTTAGAAAGTTATTAATTTTGATTGGGACAAATATATTCCACAGTCATATTTACATACTCAAAGTTGAAAATTGAATGAAAAAAGTAAGACCTCGTAATATTTGGTGACGGATGGCTTTAGCATTATCTTAAGGTGAGCCTATATTTCGTAAAAAAATTACTTTTATTTTTATTTATTTGTTTATGCCTATACAATTAATACTAACTAGTTGTTTATTATTCGTAAATAATTATAAAAGTTAGATATTATAATTAAGGTAGGACTCTGGCGTTTTTTGGCCAAAATAACAAAAAGAAATTATTTAATTTTTGTAATCTTCGTAATTGTAAGAATGTATTCAAATTTATCAGATATCAAAACTTGATATTTTAACAGAATTATACGCATTTAAGTAAAACAATTTACATTAACGTACAAAATTGAATCTTTAAACGGGTTTTTCTTGCAACTAATTTTCCTATCTTTAAAAAGTTGTTTGTGCATGAAGCTTTTATGAGTCATTTTGAAACTTTCAGAAAATATTCCTTAATATATATATAGAACATAAACTGTTGATTACATTCAAAATGTTTTCTTCTTATCTCTTCAGAAGTCAAATGAAAATATAAATTGTTTTGAGGAAGTAGAAGACGATTTTTTAAATTCTGTCAACAGTTTATTTTGTTGACCAATCAAGAAAGTGACTCAATTTTTTTCAGAGCTTTTTCTCGATATGCTGTGCGCAAGTGACACTTTGAAAAGTGTTCATTCGCGTTTAAATAAATCGTATTTTATGGATATCTCTACAAATCGAGGCCTGAGCGGATGAACCTCCTATCTCAGACTGCGCGTGAAGAACTTCCTATCTCGGTCGGCGCATGAAGAACCTCCTATCTCGGCTCGCACGAAGAACCTCTTAACTCACCACGGCGAAGAATATCCTACACTGAAAGAAATAAACAGTTGTTTCTACCCGGGAAGACCCAAGCAGACAAAACATGCGCATTAGACACACACAATGCTGCGCGGCAGTGCGCGGTTGAGGGATGGGAAAAGTATGGGGGAAATAGACTTATTATCAATCTTCTGCGCATCTAGTGCGCGCATATTGTTGTCCTGTTACGGTTGCTTGCGAGAGCCAAGCAGATACTCCTTGGGTCTCAGGTAGTAATCGCTGCATATTTCTATCAGTGTATCTCGGCTCACGCAAAGAAGCTCCTAACTCGCAGAGGACGAAGAAAATCCTATCTCGGCCCGCACGAAGGATATATTATATTATTGTAACAATGTTATAATAATATTGTACAGAAGATATATGAGGATACCTTGCAATATATTTGTAAATATAAATCTATTTTGTAGTTATTTTGAATAAAATATTAGATATATGCTACTTTGCGCGGACTGAGATAGGATCTTCTTAGCCGCTGCGAGTTAGGAACTTCTTTGCGCGAGCCGAGATAGGATGTTCTTTGTCGCGGCGAGTTAAGAGGTTCTTCGCGCGAACCGAGATAGGAGCTTCTTCACGCGCCGACCGACATAGGAGGTTCTTCACGCACAGTCTGAGACAGGAGGTTCTTCTGCCCAGGCATCGAAATAATCGATAATTTGAGCTAAGAATTGATATAGAACCTATTAATATCATCCTACATAAGCCTTCAAAATTTTAGCTCATAAGACTAAACAATAAAAAAAGTTTGTCTTTTCACGATAGTCCTACCTTAAGGAGAGAATTTTGATTTTATATATAAAAGCGTCTTCTCTGCACAAGTGTAATTTTAATATTCATGATTATCCATGTGTATACGATTTAGTCACATCAATCTGAAAATATTGTCTGATTTATTTATTAAAAATTAAAAATAAGTATGACGTTATTATTTTAAGGAATATAGTAATTTTTATTCATTAATTTTAAAAAATTCGTATTAATTTTCTACTTTATTTTTAAATAAGAAATAAATTGAAATAAATTGAATAAAATAGTCTGAATCGAACAAAAAATTATGTTGGAGATATAAACAATAACTTCAATTCATTAGTAAAGTACTGATCAAAAATGGGCTATAACATTGTATTATATTATAACCATATTTAGAGATTGGAGCAAAATAAAAAATGTGACTAAATATAATAATACAGGATTTCAAGTGTAAAGATCTAATAGATTATTCAACTGTAAAATATTTAACCATGTACCTAACAGAAATATTTATATAATGATATTCTTTTAATTTATTTCGAGCAAACGCAGACAGCAGCTTGTTTCGTAACAATAAACAACTTGAATATTAGATACGTAAATATACACATCTATTTGCCTAACTCGGATCCAATGGTTTCCTGTGCTGTTATAGAGCGCGCATTTGGAAGTTGTCATCCCGCCGGATATTATTTACGAAGAGACTTCGGGCGATATAATGGTGCCAGAAGGCGGTTCCGCAAAACTTATCTGCAAGGCGCGCGGATATCCACAGCCGGAAATCGTTTGGAAGCGCGAGGATGGCAGCGACATCATCATAAGGACACACTCCGGTAGTAAAAGCAAAGGTATGCATTATTTCCCTCTCTCCCTCTCTCTCTCTCTCGGGTTTTCCCTACTTCTCTTATTTTGTTGCACAAAGCAAACGTTCCCTCTGACGAGTTGACGTTTCTATCGTTGCGATAGAAAAAAAAATATCTGTGTATTGGAAATATTGTTCTTCTTCGAAAATCGAACGCAAACAGCTTTGTGGATTTTTTTTCTTTCGGAGCGCTGCATATAGTTTGACTGAAAATATTGTTTGAAGTTTCATATTTGCAGCGTACAAGTTTATATTATTTAGATTCTGTATCTCGAATATCGAAAAACTACTCTTATGACGATATCCCGTTATGACAGTTTAAGTGGCCGTTCAACAATTTATAAATCTTTTTAATATTTATAAGCTCATGAAATGTACAATGTTTGTTAGACTATCAAAAATGCATTATATCAAAAATATTCAACAGTAATTCTATATATATGTATATATATATATATATATATATATATATATATCAGTACAGTCAGAATTGCGGATCTATGAGTGAGGATGCATGTTTGAATAGGTAATGATTAAAGCGCTAGTATCATTTAACTACAATCCGGCAAGCGTTGATTTAACGAGAATTTTGCAATTCATAATAGCGATCTTAGTTTTTGCAAATATCTGTATATACATGTTCTATATTGCAATTAATTCAATCCGAAATTTTCTGGTTTATAGTTACGGCAAATCATCAACTTTTTGTCTACAACCCTATCTTATTCTGATTAATTACGGTCATTATAATTAACATCATAATTTATCTATCTTTGCTTAGTTTTTTAAAGCCATCTTGGATTGAATCCTATTATTTAAAAGTGATGACAATTTAAATTTAATTATTTAATTATATTTATAAAGACTTTATTATCAGCACGATTCTCGTCGATTTGATTGGTTAGGCGTTTGTGCTCTAAATTAAAATTTAATATGAAAATATTATCATTGGTATTTCTATAAAAATAATGGAACATGATGGTCTCTAAGAGGTTTTTTCCGAGGCTTTCACCGCAAATATACAAAATACGATTTCCAGGAATACAAAGTCGCCAATGGTGATGTCTTAGAAATCCTCTTCATGTAATATATGTGATGACCAAACGTGTTGAGTCGCCAATAATGGTAACGTTACACACATGAATATTTCATTTAACAGATTTAATATGTACAAAAAGATTTGTATGCCTGAGATACAACAATGATAGTTTACAAATATATTCAGAATTAGGAATCTCGATTCGTCAAATAATCATACAAAGGATCAGGAAAAAATAAGGCTAATCTTCTTATATTAATTAAAAAGATATGCATATTGGTAAATCAGGTCCTGACTGTAATAGATAAAGCTACCGTCCTGATCAGGTCATGATGAGAAACCTCATCAAGACCTGATTTCTGTAATCACATCCCGATTATACTTCTACCCGCAGCATAAGAAAAGAGCATGCGGTTGAAACTCGTGTATGAAACGCGAGTTATGGAGCTTCAATAACTCACATTTCATACACGTGCTGCAAACCAAACCTTGTGCCAAAATGCTGGTAGAAACATTAACTTTTGGCATATGAAAAAAGAAAACAAAAATAAATTCCAGAAATCAAAAAAGTTGTAATTAAAATTATTAACATATGACAACAAAATTCATATAACAGCATGGAATAACTAATAACTGTTTTCATATATAACTTATTTCATTTAAATTTCAATTTTGAGAAAATATCTCTCTAAAACATTAATGTTATATTAAAAATTAAATGAAAACCAGTTGTATTATTAAATTATTTTTTTAAATATCTAAAATTTATCTTTGTTTAAATTTGTTTGAATATATTATTTATTGATTTGTTGTCAATTTGAACGCCAGATTCGTAATCAGCGATCTCAAAAATCCTGTAAACCACATACATATTGTTTGAGTACAAATCCAGCCCCTTATAATTGAAAAAGTTTAATTGTTATATTGGAAGCGTAATTGTGTTTTTTACAAAACACATATATTATATCTTTAGTGACACTCCTGATATAATATAACGAATCGATTAACATCCGATTTATCAAAGTCGGTCTAGCTGTTAAAGCTTTACGTGGGAGCAAATGATCGCACATATATACATACATACATACGCGTGAAAAACAATATTCTCCTTTGCGAAGCGCAGTCGGGTAATAAGTTGGTCTTTTTAATTGTCGGAGATAGGAGCATTTAGCATCATCTTAATTTCATCTCGGTTTCTCTCCACATTTCTCTCTAATATTGCACTATCATTGCTGTGCAAAACACTCCTACACGATGCTCACCGAATATAACGTATTTCACTTCCGAGAACGACATAAAAACTCCTAGAAGATCTCGCCGGTAACAAAGCGATGAATTGAATTTCATCGTCGAATCCCTAATTGCGTGAGCAGCTAGAAGCCGGTGCGTGCGAGCGATCGAGCTATGCACGCCAATTTAAAAATAAAGGGCGCGAGATAAAGGGAAAGAGAGAGAGAGAAAGGCCACAAAAGGCGAAGGGCAAAATGCAGCAGCCCGGCGAAACGAACTTGGAAGCGACGCAAATAAAAGCGCCCGTCAATAAATGACGACACTGATAAACGCGCCGCTTTCTCTCTTTCTCTCTCTTTCTCTCTCTTGCAACCCACGCGCTCTCTCGCTCTTCCTCTCCATTTTGTAAACTCGTTTAGCGACCGAGCCATTGTTTTCCGCGCGGCACGGCGCATCCCGGCCCCAAAAGATATATGCCAATTGCTCTGCATTTACATCTCGTTTTTCCGCTTTTTTTCTCCGCTCCGTACCTCCCCCCTTACCCCTAACCCTTATTTTCTATCGTACAGCAACGCTACCCCTCCCACTTTTTTTACGTATCTATTTTCAATTAGATCTGCATCGCATTTGTCTGCTTAAAGCTATTTTTTTCGCTATTTCGTTCCTGTGTGCGTGTGCAATTGGTTCGACTTGTGTGTCGGAAATGCAAACAAAACAAAGCTGTATGTCTCAAAATAAGATGCTTTCGATATGCCAAGATACTGTAAATTATTAAAATCATTTTGATTTCTTATAAGGGGAAATTAAAAAGATAATATCTGTACGACTATATAATATAACTTAAGTTCAGTTTTCGTGTTTTCGAGGTATTGAAATATTAATGTTTGTACTAATCTGCCAGATCAAACAATAACAGAAAGCAAATATATTTACTTATATTTGTTGAATTAAGTAGCACATATTCATATTAAAATCACAGTATCGAACTCAGACAATGCTTGTATTGCTTTTTACTCGAGAAAGCAAACAAAAGTGTGAGCTAATGTGGAATTATTGTGAAAAGGTATGTAGTCGACGAAGCACTAAATATATCAGGACAATTTGTTATTAAAATAAGTACCAAAATTATATTATGTTAATATATTAGCGTAATAAAGTCTCATAAAATAAAAGACCATTATGAACTACTATCATAAGTCGTTATTTCAAGAAACCACAAAATATTCATTTTGAACAAATTTTCAGAGAATCCAGCATTAATTTCAGTTGAGTGCGTTTTAAAATTCGAGAAAGAGCAATTACACAACTAGCACAAATAAACGACTACTGCGTCTCCCGCTCCCCCCATTCTATTTGTCATATCTTTCAGCATAGTTAAACGACGAAATTCCTGTTTCAGTGTCGTCGGCAAAGGGCGAAATCCTGAGCTTCCCGAACGTCGGCAGGAGCGAGATGGGAGCTTATTTGTGCATAGCCAGCAACAGCGTGCCCCCGACAGTGAGCAAGCGAATGATGCTGCAGGTTCATTGTGAGTAATTCATGCTTTCTGGCGTCGCGGGCGCGCGATGCAATCGATTTTTCTTCCTTTATGCGATCGTCCGCGTGCATCTCGCGCGCCTCGCATGTTCTACTTGTATACCCCGGGCCGCGTCTGGCCATTTTAACCGCCCATCCCCACCTCGCTAACACCGCTACTACCACTCGTTGCCTTTCACGGTTCACCTTTGTGCGGGATTTGAAATTTATTTCGCCTCTCGCAGTCAGTTGGGAAAAAAAAATCTTTTATACTGTCATCGGAGAGTTCCATCTTCTACTTATGGGATTGATTGATTATTTTCTTCTTTTTAGTTGCGCATATTACTCGCATATGATATGAAATCAGTGATTCAAAGTAATCTTCACTAAGAATAAAGTAGAGAATAAATGAAAAATTGTATTTTTACAAGAACAAAAATTATGAAGTACAGTAGAACCTTGGTTTTATATAATATTTAATAAAAAAAAGTCAGTAATTAATTGTTCACGATGTTCCATTCTGTTTGCAGATTATAAATATTAAGTTGAAAAACACAAATATTTCTTTACTCTACGTGCGCTGTCATAAGGGCCATTCGCATATCACGTAACGATTCTAGGGGGCGGGGGGTCAAGCATATCGTGACAAAATGTGACAAGGGGGAGGGGGTCTAGCATATCGTTACGTAACGCTTTACATATTGAAAAATAAAATATAAATAGAACCGACTTAAAAAGATAATACTGTAAAATGTAAATATAATGCTTTTTCTATACTTCAGATTAAAAAAATAATAGACGACCGATCAAATATTTATTAACTTTATATATAAACTAAAACTTTTTAAACTCATCAGAATCTATCATTCCGATTTAGGAAAAGACACTCAACTTGAAAGTGATTTCGAACTTGCAACTAAAATTCGATGTGCTATTAGAATAAGTCAATATTTAAATTCAGTTGAGCGTTCAAAATAACATTTAAGTTTATGTTTTTCCTGTACGAAATTATTCATATTATAAAAAGTCGGTATATTGCTTATTACATACATCTTTGGAGCCGACTTCAAAAACTTGAATGGTATTTAAATGACCAAGATGGTGACTATTTAAAATGACTATAATAAGTATTTTAAAAGCCCATTATTTTCTCCATATTATTAAGAAATAGAATTATTTTTTCTTTGTAGAGCGTTAATCGTTGAAGGGCCCTATTGAAAGAAAAAAATATTTATTCATCACTTTTTAGTGTCTTTAATTAATATATGTCCATTTGTAATTATGGACAAGCCTGGTATATTCATTCAGAGTCTGTACAATATATCGACCGCTGAGCGGAAGAAATGATCAACTCGGCGCGGAATCGAAGAAGGGGTTAACTCGGAGAGCGCCCCAAGAGTAGATCAACTCAGATATCCTGTGAAGGACGGCTTCTGTAGCAAATTATACCTTGCTTTACGTTGTGTTTTGGTAACTCTAAAAAAATACGAGAACGATTTATTGTTTTTTTAGAGTTGCAAACACACAACATAAAGCTAAGAATAATTGGCTAAAGAAGCCGTCCTTTACGCGATATCTGACTTGATCTACTCTTGGGGCGCTCTCCGAGTTAACCTATTCTTCGAGTGCGCGCCGAGTTGATCGGCTCTTCCGCTCAGCCGTCGATATGCTCAATAATAAATATCAGATATTTAAAAAGGAATTAATATTTTTTACCAACATGGCCTAGTACTAGCTCAAATTTTGTATGGCATAATCGGAGGTATTTACTCTAGTTTTAGCCACTAAAATCATTACATCTGTTGATGAGTTATAAAACAAAGTCAACACAAAACAAGGATGAAAAATAATAACAGAAATATTTATATTTTTGTAATACTCAGTAAAGCTTAATATTTTGAACTCTTCAATGACTAAGTTTCATATTTCTTTGAAAAGAATACGGGAAATGGATGTTATCTTTAATATAGCCTCAATATATACATCATGTAGTTTATATAAAGATAAACTAGCTTTAAATATAATTTATATAAGTATTCCTGTAAAACAATTGTACGTCGTTCTGCTTTTAAATGCATTTGATTTTAAAAATTAACCTGATAAAGAGTTAGTTCGACTGTTCTTATACACCATCGAAAGAATGTAAAAAAAAGTTAATTTAAAGAATGTAAAGAAAAATCCACAGTACCATACGCACTGCTTTTTCCCACATGCATTGCTTTGTCAATATAGTTTCACCATTTTCAATTTCAGACTATGCAATCACAGTTTTTTCATATCTAGCAGTACCGTCGGTTTACACCCCACCCAAACAATATATTTGAGTATTTTAAAAAACATTTTTAGCGCTTATTATTATTTTGAGGGGGTGTGAAAGTAAATGGACAAAAATGTTACTCTGCATTAAAATATGTGCATTAAATTATGCCAGGGTTCATTCCAGTATAGTCCAGGTAATGAATATAATGAAGATTCTATGAAAATTTCAATTCCACTCGTCAAAATTGGATCAGTAAATGCGTGTTCCGTAAACTTTAATACTGAAACTTTGATTTTAGTCATTCGAGATCTCGCTGTATGCGTTATCTACAGCGCCGTAACTCCTACAGTATATATATATATATATATATATATATATATATATATATATGTTTTCGTGCGTAAACATAGCATTATCTTATAATTAGAGGGTGCTAGCAGCGGGGTCACCGCGCCTGTCAATATCGATGGTCATAATATATATATATATATATATATATATATATATATATTATGACCATCGATATTGACAGGCGCGGTGACCCCGCTGCTAGCACCCTCTAATTATAAGATAATGCTATGTTTACGCACGAAAACATCAGAACTCTGATTTCTTAGCAGTGCATGCACGTAGAGAAACCATTTTTGTCAGCGTCATATGAGTGTAAAAAAAATCATACGGTACACAAAATTGTAGCTTTTTTTACGTACATTAAAATGCATGAGCCAGTTTTTCCGCAGAATTTATTTTCGATGCGAAAATTGCAACTTTCGTTGACATTTATCGGTTGGTAAAGTGGTCATACGAATGCATTGTAGGGCAATAGGCATTCGAGGCCGAGAAAAACGGCGGTTGCTTCTTAAAAATTCCTGGGCCCTAAAATCCCAAAATATCGACACCAAGGCCACTACGGTACCATGTAGTTAAATAACACATAAAGAAAGTCTCTGCCATGTTTGGAACGTTCGTGGAACTATTTTCAATATTTGTGTGAATTGATTTGTTAAGGTCTAAAACAAAGTATCTAACATGCATAAAATAGGGCTGATCCTTAAAAAGGTTGAAACAGCCTAAAATTAAGGAATGACTTTTATAGTCCGATCTAGACGTTTAATCTCACTAATTTTTGTGGGAGTGAATGAGCAGCCTACATACATAAATTTTTTAATGAATTTTTTTTTATGAGAAACCAAATTGAGACTCGAAAAGAAAATTAAAACATCGATTTTATTTTCTTATTCGAAAAGTCGGCGTTTTATCTCGGTAATTATTTCACATTCAAATAAAGATTATTTTATTAAACGTGTGTAAAATTTTTTGATTGATTTAAGCATGAGGAAAACTTTGTATCTTGTTGGTAATGTGGTCAATTTATAACTACTTAGAACTTCTTTAATTAAAATTCAGAGAGTAAATTTTTGGCAAAAAACTCATGAGGTATTAGAGTGAAAGGTTCAAATAACATATCTCAATAGTTTTCGAAGCCCTAAAACCGGATATATATATCTACTGGAAATCGAAAGTTCTTTAAAGTGGCCACATTACCTGCACCCTCGTTATTCGTATTTATCAAAGCACAAGTACCATGTTATTCTCGAATTTATTTACCCCTAAAATTTGTGTAACTAATCAATTTTTCATTTTAAGGTGATTTGGTACCCTTAAAGCGTTAAAACTGTTCCCGACCAATCAAGCTAACCAATCTCCCAAAACAATAGTTTGCTCAAACTCCCATCTATATAAAAGCTAATCGAAGTGCAGCGACGTGCACCGAACGGAAAAGAAAAGCAAACACTTGTACCAGCGGGCAGTATAGCACAGTTCATCGCCCCGTCATAGGCAAAAAAATAAAATCAAATAAGCTATATTGCAATTGCACGCATTCGGCAACGCGTCGAATGGCCCCAGTGCAAACAAAGGATCTTCGCGAGAGCGAATTAACGGGTGGCGGAAGGGGG
This sequence comes from Gastracanthus pulcherrimus, assembly GCA_949152435.1. Lineage (NCBI taxonomy): Eukaryota > Metazoa > Arthropoda > Insecta > Hymenoptera > Pteromalidae > Gastracanthus > Gastracanthus pulcherrimus. The sequence goes on along the minus strand of OX424574.1, from coordinate 149,641,210 downwards.
CCACCGTGGGATATATACAGATGCCGGCAGCAGCCAAGAGAATAAACGAGCGCCAGAGAGAGAGGGAGAGAGAGAGAAAGACAGACAGTCAGACAGACAGAAGTCTAGGAGAGAGGGTGCGCAGAAAGAGAGAGAGAGAGAGACGAGCGAATGAAACAATAACCATTACGAAATGAGGTTAAGAAAATGAAGAAAGAAAAAGAGCTGCTGTTGCTGCGAAAGCTACGAGAAGAAGACGAAGAAGAAGACGAAGAGGTAAGCTAGAAAAGAGCAAAAGAGAGAGAGAGAGGACGAGGACCAGAGGACAATGGAGAGATGGGGCGTCGAGATAGCGACGCCGGGGTCAAAGCGAGAGAGCGAGAGAAAGAGAGAGAGAGAGAGGGAGGGAGGGAGAGAGCCAACGCTGAGAGGAGAGATAATAAAATTACACTCCGACCACGATATACCCAGCGTATTCCGGCTTTAGCGCTACTGCTACTGCTGCTGTTGCTCGGTACAGCGCCGTGGCAGTGGCAGAGGCAGAGGCAGAGGCTCGGCTGCTGGGCCAGTGCGGAATGAATTAAGCTGCGGTTACGACCAACTGCCCCCATCCCCCACCTTCATCCCTCTTACTCTTTCTCTGGGCTCCCTATACATATATCCACTGCCGTCCATCTATCTCTCCTCCTCGCTCGATTCGCCAAGTTCTGTCTCTCGCCGCGCGTCTAAGATCTCTCTCTCTCTCTCTCTCTCTCTCTCTCTTGCCCTCTCTCCGCAGGAAAGGTAATTCCTCCCCGGAAATTGGATGTTCGCTAACACGCCGTAGCGATCCGCGGCTGCTGCGGCAGCTGAGCGCGCGCGGAACTGCGGCTGTGCGCTACTGCCGCTCGCCGCTATACTGCCACTGCTCCTACTGTTGGATGTGTATATATAGCTAGTGCTGGCGGGGAGCGCCTTTAAGACGGACCGCGTGGAATAATTCAGTGGATCGACACCTCTCGCTCTTAGCTCCCTAATTGCCTGATTTTCAAATCTGCCCGGGACCCCGGAGATGGAGGACGACGCGGCTTGCACCGGCCGCGAGAGCTTGCGTGTCCCTGCGAGCCACCGGTCCTGTATCCTTTTAGTGGTCGCGCTGCGTTTACAACCACTGCTGGCTGTCGTAAATTTGTTTCCGAGAAGGGATGTGAAATCGGACTGAGTTTCTAACAAGAGTGTATGGACTAGCTGTGTTTCACTGAATATTGATACTTCAACTTTAGAAGTATTTTTGTTTTTGAAGTGGATTTGATTGTCTTGATTTGAATAAATTAACTTTGGATTTAATTGTGAAATGAATCATCCGTTTTAATTGATCAGTCGTTTTTTAAAGTGGTTCCGTCGTTCTTTAACCGTAAACAAACTATTAAGGAAAAATTTAATTACTACTGAAAGTATTCATTTTAATGAAGAGTGAAGAATTCTGAAGAGAACATTTTATTTAACAGTTAGAGCAAATTACATGGAGAGAAATGGTCTATTACAAATAACTATATTGACGTGTATATACCATGATTGTAGCAATTTCTTGAAAAGAAGTTTATTTAAGTAATTCAAGTAAAATAATAATAATTGGCAACATAAAGACTTAAAATATTTTTTTAGCTATTAAAAATCCTAAACTTAATAACCCTCTTTCATAAAAATGATGTTAAAAAGATTATAACCATAATCACCTTAGACGCGTATCGACCAAATTAACTGAAAAGGAATAAGCTTCTATATATCTACACTAAACGAATAATCACCGTAAATTTCATTGCAGAATATAAAAAATTACTTAAATTATCGTTGCCAAATGAAAAATGACACATTTCACACCATTTCCTATTATAATAGAGTTCAAATAGTTACATGTATAGAGTTCAAATAGTTACATGTATAGTGTTCAAACAGTTACCTCTATAGAGTTCAAATAGTTACCTCTATAGAGTTCAAATAGTTACCTCTTTAAAGCTAAATGTAATGTCGAAAATTGGCGTTCTTTAGGTTATGTTTGACAGCTTGTCATTTTAACGCATTTTTTAAAAGACCTTAAGTTCTTTCTATGAGGCCGACCATAAATTACGAAAGGTTTTGAGGGGATACGGGGTCTCTAGTAATTTTACGGTGTATACTAAATACATAGAATAATCGGCATCATTCGAGGGGTCCGTGGATGCACAAGTGATCGATCATCCAACTTAAGTAGCGCTGAACGTGATTAGTACTTGGATGGGTAATCGCACGGGAACCCCGTTACGACAATGATTGTTCCGCAGATGGGGAATGAAAATTTAGGTACTTTTCATGTATTTAAACGGTACCTAAGTTTGACTTTCTTGTCGGCTGGTTCCTGGCGAGGCTTTTCTTGATCGGTCAGCTTTTTACCTCGTCGCAGGGTATGTCCCTGGGCAAATGCGAGACATCAGTGGGGTACACATATGCTGGATTTAGGATCAAACACTCCTACACACAAATGGCAGGAGTTTCCCGTAAAGAAATATATGGTGTCTGTATGGGTTGGTAAATGAGAATAAAATAAAAAATAAATAAAATAAAATACATGGGAAAATCAGTGAAAATATCTCACATAGAGAGGTGGGCGGATCTAGAATTCTTTAAAAAGCCATACATAATTTATAGACATCCCCTTTGGTATGGTTAAGTTCGTTGATTAGGACCAGAGTAACAGTCCTTTAAAAGTAGGTCTTTTTTGAAACTCGTCAAGTTTGGAATCCTATAACTTATTTCTATCTGCATCTTTCAAGCTCTAACTTTCAGGAAAAATGGCTCACACATTCTAAAAAACAAGGCACTTTGTCTGGTTCAATATATAGTACTTATATCACTACTGTGAACTTTTTCCAGCTTAATTTTAGTATACCGTCTGAAGTAAGCGACGTACTATTATAGACTAGCGCATTTTACTTGGGATGTTGAATAAGTTCTCGCTGTTTGTACATGAAAAGTAATGCTTTTTTTTTAAAAATTAGTAAAAAACATGTCACTCAAAGTATTGTCCATCGCTAGCAACTACTTTTTCCCATCTTTCTGGTAGCATTTGAATTCCACGTCGGTAAAACGACACATGTTCTGAGTCCATCCAAGATTCGACCCATTTTTTGGCATCTTCTTAAGAATGCAAGTGCTGCTCAGTCAGGCCATATTCCATTGATCGGAACAAGTGATAGTCAGAAGGGGCAATTTCTGGTGAATGCGGCGGGTTGGTAGGACTTTCCATTTAAGCGTTTCCAAGTAGGTATTCACCGGTTTTGCAACATGCGGCCGTGCGTTGTCATGCTGCAACATCACTTGGTCGTGTCTCTCCGCGTATAGCGGCCGTTTTTCCTTCAATGCTTGGCTCAAATGCATTAATTGTAGTCGATTTCGATCTCCTGTGATAGTTTCATCCGGTTTGAGCAGCTCAGAATAAACTACACCCAGCTGATCCCACCAAATGCAGAGCAGAAGCTTGAAACCATGGACATTTGGTTTTGCCGACGATGTTGATGCATGGCAGGGTTTACCCCACGATTTTCTACGCTCAGGGTTATCGTAGTGTATCCATTTTTAATCGCCAGTCACGATACGATGCAAGAAACCTTTTCTTTTCTGCCGTTGAAGCAGCTGTTCACATGTGAATAGACGCCTTTCGACGTCTCTCGGCTTTAATTCGTACGGCACCCAATGTCCTTGTTTCTGAATCATTCCAAATGCTTTCAAACGCTTCGAAACTGTTGTGTGATCAACTCCTAATGATTCTGCAAGTTCAGCTAGCATCTGACATGAGTCTTCATAAAGTAATGCCTCCAATTCTTCATCTTCAAACTTTTTCGGTGCACCGGAGCGTTCTTTATCTTCAATATCAAAATCATTATTTTTGAAGCGTCTAAACCAATCTTTGCATGTTGTTTCCGATAGAGCACGTTCACCGCAAGTCTCAACAAGAATTCCATATGCTTCACCTGCAGATTTTTTTTTTTTAAATAAAGTAGTGCAGTTTTAACACTATGAAGAAAAAAGTTGTTTACACTTCGGCAAAATGACATATACTGAATTTCAAGCTTGCTTATAGTACTTCTATATAGATGTGTTACCACCTTCAACTATATGAACGCAGTACTAGTAACGTCATCTGTTGGAAAACAGCGAGAACTTATTCAACATTCCAATATTTTTTATCATACAAATATCATGTTTTTACAACTCAGGCATGGAACTTCACACTTGGAGCGCAACATTCAGCGTCTGAGTTTCAAACAGTATTTCTCCAAGTTTACGTAAAATTGCATTACACGCTCTCAAACCGGATGTTAAATCGATTTTTTACGCACAGTATAATTTATTCATTCGTGCGAACGCGCGATACTCATCTGCGACTCGTGCGTGGCGATCGCCACTCGTGTGTATAATCCCATTTTTCACACTTGTTGCATAATGGACTATTTTTGCTTACAACAAAAATCGAATATGAAAATTGACAGTTGGGATTTGTCTAACCTGTCAGTGCCTGTTCACACTGTGCGCGAGCCCGGCGAGCGCCGCCGATGAGCGCACGTTAGGTCATTCCACCCGGCGCAGTCAACCTGTAAGGGTCGCTCTCGTGGTGTACCGATCACGGTGTAAAAGTCTTGTATAGAGGTTCCATATAGAGTGCTAATTTTAGAGAGTGTGTTCCTATATAAAGTGCTGGGATTTATTTATCAACCCCATCGTCCATAGCTTACACATAATCTTATTTGCTGCAAGAAAACGTCGCGTTACCATGCAGCACTTAAATACACCTTGTCTCTCGGAATTCGGAGGGAATCTTCTTTATGTGGTGTTTGAAGCCTAAGACTTCATATATAATTATTGGCAAGGATAACATTATTTTAAGCTTACTTTCCATTCTAAAGAAAGTCATTGCGAGTTTAGAACTTAGATTCTCGAAAGAGTATATATGAGTACCCGTTTGCATCTACATCTCTTAAATGGCGTTATCATTGATATTATGAGTGGGCTTGAAACTTTATATTTGGCTTGCATCTTATCTACTCTATTCTGTTCAACCACTTTTTTTTTTTATATTATCGTAAATCAATTTATTATGTTTTTTAGTATTTGTAGCTGTACGAATTCTACAAGTAAGCGCGCCATATTTAGTTTAAATTAAAAGTTTTGCGTATATTATATGAAAAGTTTTGCGTATATTATATGAAAAGTTTTGCGTATATTATATGAAAAGTTTAGCGTATATTAAACCAATACTAAATCACTCGTATTTGAATTTCATATATGACATTCATCGTCGGGGACGATAAGCGGATCACCCGGGACTCTCAAAGACGAGGCCAAGATGTTCGGCGTCGAGAAAATAAACTCTAGGTAGTTCACTCCGAAGCTTCTGACGTGTGTGTATAGGTCTTTTCGGGGCGAGTCAGCCGGGACTCTCGAAGACGAGGTCAAGATGTTCGGCGCCGGCGAAAATCAAGCCTAGGTAGTTTTCTCCATAGCTTTTGACGCGCATGTGTAGGTCTGCTCGGGGCGATGAGCAGCGGATCACCCGAGACTCTCGAAGACGTGGTGCTCACGAAGCGCGGTATGTGTCAACTATTATAAAAAATGAAGTACTTCAGTTTAGGAAAAAATTAATTTAATTACGTTCTTTAAATCCACAACTTCCTTGTACTTTTAACAATTATCTTTTAAGCGATGTAAATTATGGAATTTTTCTCTGTTATCAATTTTTATTGGCTTAAGAGAAGAAGGCACCCCAAAAGCTAAAATCTTTAAAATACAAAAAATATAATTTTTTAATATTAGTTATACAATATTAAGGTGGGTCCAAGTAATATAGCCACCTTAAGGAACTTTCGATTCCCAGTACAGTGGACTCCCGATTACTCTACACCCGAACGTCGCGCGGTCTCATCTGGGCTCCCCACCTAGGGAAATCGGCCCCTCACTTCTATCTCCTGCGTGCCGCCGCACAGCAACTTCACTGTCGCGTGGAGGGAACTCCCGATAACTCATTATTCTCCTCTTCTACAGCCCCGTATTTGATGAGTGATCGGGAGTCTACTGTAGATATATATTCGGGTTTTGGAGCTTCGGAAACTATCGCGATATATTACTTGAACCTTTAACTCTAATACATCATGAGATTTTTGCACAAAAAAATTATTCTCTGAATTTGAATTAAAGAAGTTCTAAGTAGTTACAAATTGGCCACTTTACCAACAGTGTTCGTAAACTGGTCATCTATCAGTTCTTATGATAAAATCGTATAGTAAGTGCTTCAAAAAGTCAAGACTAACCTGGCAGAGACTTCCTTTATATGTTATTTAATTACATAGTACCGTAGCGTACGCCTTGGTGTCGATATTTTGGGATTTTTAGGCCTAGGAACTTTTAAGAAACAACTACCATGTTTATCGGCGTCGAATGCCTTTTGTCTTGCAATGTATTCGTATGGCCAATTTACCAACCGATAAACGTCAATGGAAGTTGCAACTTTTGCATCGAAAATAAACTCTACGGAAAAAACTGGCACATGCATCTTAAAGTAAGAAAAGCAACAATTTTATGTATTGCATAATTTTTTTTTCGCTCCATCACATTGACAAAAGTGGTTTCTTAATATGCATGCACTGCTAAGAAATCAAAGTTTTGAGGCTTTCGCGCGTAAACGTGACACGATCTTATAATTAGAGGGCGCCAGCAACGGGATAACCGCGCCTGTCAATATCCATGGTCATAATATATGTACTATAGGAGTTACGACGCCCCAGAATATCGCATATAGTGAGATCTCGTGTAGGTCGTCTCATTACCTGCAGAACTACATTACCTGTACGTTCACATTACCTACATGGCTACATTATCTGCATCCACCTTATATAAAAAATAAGTTTTTCATTCAGGACTGGTCCCCTTAGGATCATAAATACTGCAGTTGTTTTTTAAAAAACTTGCAAAAACGACATATGTTTGCATTCTGTGCAAGGTGTTTCAATGAATCTATCAAACATTTTTATGTATTCATGACCAATAATTATTTGCAGCTATTAAAAAAATTAAAATAATTTTTTTTTTGTAATAAAAGTTGTATTTTACTATAAATATGTATTTATTAAATGGGTTGTTTATCAGAAAGCCGAGTATACTCGTTTTAGCTTTAATTTAGAAGATTGTGGAAGTTTGCAGAAAATATTGTTTTTTTTTTTTAATTTTTTTTTAACGTCCCCATGTTTGTGCTTCCATGTGGTGCTAATCGACGACGGGGGTCTGCGGTGTGTTTGTAAACAAAGCACATGTAATTTTTACAGAGGTGCTTGTATCAATCGGCAGAGACTAGGATTCGAACCCGGGTCACCGGCGTGGGAATCCGACACTCTACCGACTGAGCCGCCGCAGGCCCCCGGAAGAAAATATTGTTAAAGACTAACATTATTCGATCTAATCCATATACACGAAAATAAACTTCTGCGCAGGAGGGTTGAAACCTAAAAAAAAAAACTCTCTATAAATTTGATCGAAATATATTGGAAAGAAGCAAGATGTAAAAATAATGTTTTAAGAGAAATGGGTTTTAACATTTTTTCATAGATTCGCTGTACGTAAATAATTATATACGGTCTTGAAAAATGGAAGAAAAACAGTTGTCTACAAGTTGTCTACACATTAAACCTCTTTCTTTGTAAAGAAATAGGGTTGAAAAAGTGTTTCTTTTAAATAAAAAAAGATCGATTTTTCGACAAAAGTGGGTACCTTACTACTTTCTTCTTCCCTTAATTTGAGTTTATATATATATATATATATATAATTTAAAGTTCTACAGTAATTAGAAGATAAATTTGAGAAACTCTGATATTCAACTTCAACTATCTAAATTTACACAATAATTGAACAAAGAAATAACCACTCAGTACAGCTGCAACTAATAGCAAATCGATATCAAACAGTATTGTACAATGTCTTTCCTAATTCGAATCGATTCCCTAATAATAAAACACCAAGTTGGCCACTTCCCAATTAAACTTATCCACTAAAATTGCTGTTACCACCGGTAAGCCACAGCGTGTCATTAAATCGAGCAAATCAAATCCATACGTTGAAATTTAATCCGTTCGTGGGCATTGTGGCTAAAAATAATAGTGGAAAAAAGCGACTGCGGGGCGCAAGAGGGTTAGGTTAATTATTTCCCCAATATAATCGCAAACGTTGACTGGAGAGCAGTATCTATTTCTCAAAGTCCTCGCCTCCCTTCCCCCCTCCCCCTTCCTTTCGCCATTTCCAGACTCGCCTCCTATTCGTATTTTCCATCTCTTCACTTCGTTTCTACCTCTATCTCTCTACTGCACCTCTCCAGCTGCTTACTTTATTCCTCTTTCAGTAGCTTTCTTATTCTCTATTAACTTACTTCTCCTCTTATATGGTCTTTCTCCTTCTTCGCTCTTAATTTTCTTCTCCCTTTAAATTCCTCCATCGCTTTTCCGCACGTACTCACTTTCTCTTATACCTTCATATAATTTCTCTTTCGCTTACACATTTTCTTCTCGTTTCTCTGTTGATTCTTCCTCAGACTATTTTCTTCAAGTATCTTTATCTATCTTTCTTCATCTATTTTATATATTTTTGACACTCAATTCGATTTTAACGTGACTTTTATCAACAGTACATTCTGATATATCGTTGTCGGTTACATTCTTTATAAATTTTTTGAATTTTTGCAATATCTCCAAAACTAAAAAAGATATAGCACATGAAAGTGCGTGTAACGTCACACTACCGGAAGTAGGTATTGGGAAGTAGGTATTACTCAATAGTAACAGATGATCTATGCCAGTATTCCATTTAAGGGATCAATCAAAGGGATCAGCCTGGGTTAAACCGACTTTTTTCATGAGTCCATAGATAGTATATTGTGTACCAAGGGCGAAAAGTGGGTCTTTTTGACCGAGTATGGTAATGCAAACACACGAGGTCGAAAAGGCCGACTCGCCCGTGGTGGACACTATATTTTTTGTAACAAATGCCTGGATTACGCCTTTTTCTTATAACTATACATCGGTACTAAAGTGTGCCGTTTTACGACACGGCGCAAACGTTGGCTTCTTACATTAGAAAATTAAAAACATATGTATGACCTATTTTAAATAAATCATGCTACTAAAGTATTAAAAAATCAACCAATAACCCCCTAAATACGTGGTATCATCGGGTTGTTACCCCAATAAAACTTCGGAAACACAAATCCTAACCTCAATTTTCGCGTTCCAAAGTTTTTTCGAAAAGAAAAAATTGTTAGATACTTTTTTAGGTCTCAAAATATTCCTTACTTTAAGACGAATTGGGGACAACTCTTAGTTTTTCAATTAACAAACTATATTTGAATAAATAGCAAAAATGTGATTAGACAAGGACAGCGAATACGGACATGATTCGTACCTTATCGACGTTTCACTTTTATAATTTCTTCTCTCTAATAAATAAATATTTCGGGAAAGGCGTAGTACTATGTCTTCCGTATTTATACAAGAATCCCCAATTAAATTTTTAAGAGGTTTCATAATTAACTGTAGGAGAAAAATGAGTTGAAAAATGTTAAACTTTTTAACTGTGGTTGAATATCTTTCAGATCATTTTTTCCTTAAGGTTGATCATGAAACCTCTTCAAAATTTAACTTTAAATTGAAAGATAAAAACTAGTGAGATAAGAATTGGATCGGAATTTTACACCCCCCTTATTACGTGTAATTTACGAAGTTAAAATATTTTTTTGGCTTAAAATCCTATACTTGTTAACAATGTATTAGACACATTGTTATGGATTGGTATAGTATATATTTGTAAAATGAATAACCCTTTTCTTATATTTATAAAAGTATTTTTATACGTAAATTGTATTTTTGTAAAATGTTTTAGAATATATTAGAAAACATTCGAAGCGTTAGATTTAACACGTCAGAGATCGAGTGTTTAAACTATTATATTCGAATGTGAATAAAATTCGATAAAAGTGAATAATTATTGAGTTGCTTATTTTTCTCCTGGCGTAATAATCTGCTTCGTGCAGATACGCACATTATTTTACACACATTAAAGAAACTAAAAAGTTTAAATCAAAAACTTTACGAAGTAGCTCTAATATTCCTTACATATTCAAAAGTATAATAATGCTTAGTATAATTAATAATATTTGAAATCCAAGTTAGATAAAGTATGGTGATCCAATTCGGACCAATGCTCAAATGTGTAACGGTACTTGTTCAACCCATTTTCTGATTGAAAGTGATAACAATCTCTTCAAAGTTTAACCAGATACTGTTTATACAAATTTGAAGATCATAGTAAGCCGACTTTTTTAAAAATCGAATTTTTTACAGTGATCTGCATTATACACTTCTCTTACTAGGTCTCCGAATTTGTATAATCATTTGCTGGTTATAATATCAATTCTATTATTATGTGTAACTGGAAAGCAGTTCTAAATATTTTCTATCACAAGCAATGTATTTGACAACCCTTTCATAACCTCTTAAAGAAAACAATAAAATAGGGTTGAAATATATTATAAAAAAAATAATAATAAAAAATAAATTATATAAAAATAATTACAATAATTCGTCATTTTTCTATTCAGAAAAAATAAATATCGTTATCTTAAACATGAAAATCTTGAAAAATGGGTGAAAAATATTTAAATTAATTCTATTAACGTAAAAAAGTAGTAATATATTTGTGCCTGAGCTTTTGACGTTTTTATGGTGTATATTAAATAAACTGAAGTCAAGCGAAATTTCTGAAAAGAAACATTACCTATAAATTATGAAGCGATTTTTAAAAATATTTACCTACAATCGACCACTATGTTCAAAACAATATTGTACTGCTATGTTATATTATTCAATTTCTAAATTTAACATTTATTAAATTACAGAAAGCCATTATTTTTATCGGTTAACCAGGCCTATATGCCATTACTTATTGGATAGCCTAAAATAAATATTGAAACAATTCACTCCCTCTATTTATAGAATAATTTTATGTACATATTTTTTAACTATTCATAGTTTTGTAAAGAGTTACACATAACTTAATAAAATATTCAATTGATGCAAAATCAGCATTAAAATTATTATTATTTATAATTCGATATAAATAAGTATAGTTCTAATAATATTATGAAACATCTCAATTCCAGACTTGGTAGCCATCATTTAGTAAGAGTCGAATATATTTGGCATATTTTTCTATACACTTATAATTACCGTTATTGGCAAAATCAAATATAAATATTCTTACTTGCCTAATTTACCTTATAAATTTAAAAAATGCATAAATAACTAGCTAAAAATCCATCGCTTGCTTAGTCGGATTAGAGTTTTAATGTAAAATTTTATTTTATAAATTTAATCAAATTTAATTTTAATCTACCCACACACTTCTCTTTAGCCACAGACATCCATCCACCCATGTACTATCATCCACAAAATTCACTCCTCATCCACTTGAACTCATCCACCCACCTACACGTCCAAGTGTCGGCCTGTGCAACCACTCATCTACCCATACAATCATCATGTGACATACGATCATCAACCTGCTTTTCATCTATACACCAACGTACACTCATATCCATCAACCCATACGCGCTTATCCGCCCACACATATATCCACACACTCATTGACATGAGCACCCTATCCATTCGAGCACCATTCCATACATCCATCTACTTAACTGATTTTAAATCTTAATATTATGTAAGATAAATTCTAATAATATACTTTCAACATGCTTAAATAAGAATAATAATTTAACAAGTTACAAATAATAATAATAATAATAAGAATAATAATTTTGCGGCTGATTAAACATTATTTAATTAAAGCTAAAGTGGCCGGGGCTGGTCAACACGTTCTTAAAAGTCATTGATAATAAAAATAGATGTGTACAAATAGCCCGTCACTTCGTGTCCTCATTCTTTCTTCAATTAATTAATAGCATCTGTCACGCTCGTTTGCAATTTCAACATTATCCTTTCTCTGTATCTTCCTCTTTCTACTTATTTCGCTTTCTTACACTATCTACTTAGTTTACTTTCCAACTGTTATGCTTTTTTAAAGTCTCCCTCCCTTGTCTACACACTTCCTTTATCTCGCCCTCCTAACTCCATCCTTTTCCTATCAACGCTTTCACCTTCTCCCTCTCCCATTCTCCCTTATCCCTTTACTTCCTTACTCCTTCTCCTTCATTTAACGGCTCTCCTCTTTATCTTTCTCTATCTCCATTCCCTCGCATATACTGCTCTTTTCCTTTCAATTTCTTCACTCCGACTTTTTCTCTCTCTCTCTCTCTCTCTCTCTCTCTCTCTCTCTCTCTCTGTGTCTTTCATTCTCTCTAATTCTCTCGCTCTCTAAAGCAACGCGACGCGACGTCGACTGAGCCTGCGGTGCGCCAAAGCAAAGGACATAAGAGGAGAGAGCGCGAGACTCGTTGAGAAGAGAGAGAGAGAGAGAGAGAGTCAAGTATACAGCGCAAGTGTGCTGCACGAAAGGAGAGAGCGAGCGAGACTAAAGAGGGAGAGAGGGGAGGGAGAAGAGAAGAGAAGAGAAGAGAAGAGAAGAGACACGAAGGAGCGGGCGTGCGATGCTGCTGGAGCGATAAGATAACGCGCTCGATCCTTCTCTACATTACCACCTACTCCTGCAGATGGGGCGCGGTTACCGTGCCGAGGAGGCGAGAGAGGACAGAGAGGAGAGAGGTGTGCAGTGCAGCGCGCGCGCTTCGCCCGTAAACTTTTCGCCCGGTTTTATACTCCTCTCGCGTACTCTCACGTCTGCGCGAGCGTGCCGCGCGACTACGACGACGGCGGCGGAACACGTCACGGCGAGCCATGATAAAAAAGGGATTAAGAAAAGAGTAAAGTAAAGAGAGTGAGAGAGAGAGAAAGAGAGAGTGCACAGCAGAAGCCACTCGCCCAACCCTAAAATCTCGCGTATAAAAAGCGTTTTTTACTCCTTAACCCTCCCTCCCTCCCTCCTCTCTTAGCGAAAAGAGAGAGAGAGAGAGAGAGAGAGAGAGAGAGAGAGAGAGAGAGAGAGACAACGAAGCACTAAAGACACGGAGAGAGGGGTGACGCGTATAGCTCTAACGTTAATTGCGCGCCGCGCTGTCGTCGACCGACGTGAAAATGTCGATTGCCGCGCGGTGGCTGTACCCCTCTGTGTGTGTATGTATACATGTATAAGGAGGGTACAAGATGTAGAGAGAGAGAGAGAGAGAGTGAGAGAGAGTAAAAAAGGAAAGAGCGAAGAAGGAAGAAAGTTCATCAGGGGAGCGTTTTTTTTTCGTCGCGCGCTTGATGCGGCTGATGGAGATGCCGCAGCTACTGCTGCTGTCTTTACGAGCTCGAGAGAGGGAGGATGGAGGCTGGCGACGGGGACACTGGCGTCAAAAGTGCGCGAGGACGTTATAGCTTTTGAGCGAGCTTTGAGCCCCCGATGCTGATGGGGGGCGGTGGGAGCCGCGAGAGGGCAAGGCACTTTAATTGACCGTAATTGCGAGAGGCTGAGGAGTGCGCGGAAGAAAGCAACTTTGATAAATGAGTGTCGTGGGTTTTTTGGGGACAGATGTGTATTGGACTGGGTGAATTGTCTTTGCGTTGAAACGGCTTTTCGAGAACGAGATTCGATTACAGTACTCCGGAACCTGTACTTACTAAAAGCGCACAAGCGATTACTATCGACTTGACGTCTAAAGATATCGTGGGACACATTAATTGCTCTCTTATTGATTGAGAAAATAAGATACTGGAGATTACTTTCAGTAAGTTAAAGACTGCATGAAGTTGGGAGAGTCGTACTTTCTTTACGCTAGATCAATGTAGTTAAATGAGCGATTTTTTCAGCAAGTAGTTATGTATTGAATTTTTTCTGATTGAAGAATATGTTGTTATTTCTAGTTCAAGAAAGATTGCAATTTTTAAATCTTTTGTTTAATACTTTTCAATTTTATTTATTTCTTTTATATTATAAATTAAATATTTTTCATATGTTTATACCTAGATAATTGTTGTCATATAAAAAAGATATCTTGCAAACATACATTATTAACGTCAACTTGGGTGACTTTCAGACACTTTGAAAGTTCACCTTTTTTACTCAAATTCACTGCACTGGAAAAATTAGGTTTTGCAGCAAGTGCTAAAAGTTTAGTCGTAAGCTAAAGTATATTTCGCAACCTAGGCTGAGCATATACCTATTAGTACTAGTTATCTCTTTTATTTTTTTCTCGTAACCGAATTATACAACCATTCTAAGTCTTGTTTTATCTTAAAATATACATCTAAAAATGTCATTGAAATCTTTTCCAACAAATTTACTTGTGGCGCTCAGCTTAAACTTTCATGGGTGTCCGGGCAGAAATTTGGACCAATCAAAGTCATCAAATTTGGTAAAGCAAAAAATACTATCAAGTTCTCTTTCCAAAACACACAGCCTAAAGTACTTTATCTTTTATAGTTCTCGAGATAAAAATGTATACATTTTGAGAGAAAAGAAAAGAATGCAAATAATCATGTTTTTCAGTTTGGCATAAATCCTGAATCAATAGAGGCAGGCGTCTGAATGACTTTTTACATATTTAGGGTACATCATTTTCTTAAAGTTTCAGAGTTTTAAAATTTTTCATTTGCTCACTTGACGTGGAATCACCCATATATATATATATATATATATATATATATATATATATATATATATATATATATATATATATATATATATATATATATATATATATATATATATATATATAATACGCTGTATCTATCGTATAAAGCCTACCGGATAAAACTACGGGTATTGGGCTTCATTTTTAGTTACAAGAGAACGATTCCCAAAGTTTCATCGAAATCCGTGCTCCAAACTTCGTGGTCCCTCCTCATTAGTAAAGCAACTGTTTATGACTTTTATCAACTTAGTCATTTTAAATCTGAAATAAGTCAATTTTACTTTTCTAATTTTCATCTTTAACTTTTAATTCTTAACTTTTCAAGTTTACTTGAGAAAATATAATCAAAAACACTTTTTTTCATTATACGTTACCCAAATTTTTTATTGATATACTAGTATACTAACGGACATAATAGTAACGAATTTCTATTTTTCCTTTGCACTTTGAACCACTTTTTAGTTTCTACACATTTCGTAGCTCAATAGAAGTCAAGAAATTGAAATATGAGGTTTCAAATAATATTGAAATACGTTTGAATTGATTAAATATAAATTTAACTATTCAATAATGTATCTACTTTATTCAGATAACATTTATTCTGTTTGCAAACTCAACACAATTTTTTTTTCAACCAAGAATTTTATTTTAAAACTTAAATTTCAGCAAGAAGTGTTCGAAATATATATCCAAACAACATGTTTAGACATCAAGTAGTATAACTCGAATATTGTCAGGCAATTTATAATTTTGTTCGTATTCACAAATGAACTTATAATTTAACTTAATAAACAATTCAATCATAGCTGACTTTTATAGTGTACATTGGATATATTTATATAAAATATCAAGAAGACAAATAACAAATTTAACATTGTTGAAACTCTGAATAAATAATCTTTTCCAGTCAAAATATGTAAAACAAATTTCAAAGTACTATCTCTATTTTTCAGAAGTTAAGACAGTTTAACAATAATAATAATGTTTTTAATAATTATCTTATTTCTTACCACTATCCTGTACTAATCATAAACACCTTTTTCAACTAGTTTTTGAACTGGAGTAGTTTATCATTTAGTCTCGTCTTTGCCTTAATTTTAATCTACAGTATCAAAAACCATGACCTGGATAAATGAAAAAAAAAACAATTGTTTGTTCCACAGCCTCAACGACTTATAAAAAATGCTTTACTTAGTCACTTGGTGCGGAATCACCCACGTACATATCGAATTTTCAAAGATTTCGATAAAGTACAATATGTATACAATCACCTGAATATGGCCAATTAGCCGGATCACGATTTCCGAGAGAGGCATAATAAACAGCGCGATAGCTCGCTAATATTATAAAAGTGTGCGGCATAATAATACACTATGCAGGGGAGGGATAGAAAAGAGAAATTTATAATGAGGCGCTTCCTCGTTCGCAGCGCTAAAGGAAAGCCCGCGTCTATGTACATATAGCTAGGCAGTGTACGCGGGGCTCGGCTGCTGCGGAAGAAGGGATAGCAGCCGAGCAGCAGCTCGCGTCGGCGAAAGGTCGATCGCTTATCCGCTAATTGCAGCGTAAAGGACAGCGGCGCATTATGCGCCGGCAGGTATCTTCCCAGTCCCTCGCTCTCTCCTCTCACGTCTACCACCTCGTGCTGTGGCCGTATAGCTGTACAGCAGTCTCGCAAGCTCCCATAGAACAGATATTCTTACGGCTTCTGCGCGCGCGCCAGTGCAAGGTTCAAGAACATTAAATGCCGGTGTCCCCCGCGCGTTTTAAGAGGCACTCGTTAAACCGACCTACCTCACCGCGCACCACACCTTTTAAATAATAAGGGAAGATATTTCCGTGGTAGGAAATTATTTCTCGTCGAGCGTGCGCGCGCGTTGAGAGGAATCTTTTAACGCCACGTCGCCCAGTACTGCGGGATACGGCAGATTTTTCTCGCTTCCGAGAGATTACTGAACTTGTGTGTTTTACGCTCGAGCGTTATGCTTTTCTACGTTGTTGTTATTCAAGTGGCTTTGGAATTATCTTTGCTTTGTTTGATGTTGGTGTTTGTAGCTCGTTGATCTGACTTCGGTGAATTCGTTTTGTGCTACGTGAGGATCAAGTAAAGAGTTTTTTTTGTTATCATATTTTGAGAAATATCGGATCTTTAGAAAACATGTTAATAGACGTATATAATAAAAGGTACTTTAATCAAATTGGAGCATATATCTCATTCCACATATATTTGAGGGAAGGCACTATACTAAATATTGGTGTTTTGTTATTGTTATATTTTATCCAAGATCGCAATTCAATTGAACTTTGAAGAGGTAATTTATTACCTGCACTCATTAGACCTGGATCCATATAGTCATCATGTAGGTATGTCATTATATACAGAAATTTCCCTACAGTTTGTTAAGTTTGTTTATTCGTTAAAACTTTCTTTGTATTTCTTTATGCCTTGACGCTTTTACAACATGAAAGAGTTAGAAAATCTACATATGATGTTGACAATATAGCTTGTATTACCTATATAGAATTCTACTTCAGCAACCTCAAAAGCATCTAAATTTATCAAAATTCCTGATCCCGAAACTCTCATTGTTACAAAGCGCTCTCTCTCTCTCTCTCTCTCTTTTATTTACTCTATTTTTTCATATTATACTTCAAAATAAACAAGTAAATATGTCTTTGCATAATATAATCGTGGAACAAATTAATACTAAAATTATAATTGATATGAATAATTATTGTAAATTTAAATTGCAAACTTTGAAATAAAATTTTACATTTAAGTTAATAATGAATTTATTGAAGAACTCTTTACAAAACGTTTGTTATATAATTATTCATTTGATAAATTCGTATGATCAGAAAAGTAAAACTTTTTACGATTAAAAATATTATATACAATAAATATTAATTATTTCACTGTTTTATAAAAACATCGCGTGGGTTTCAGGTGAAAATGAAACTTGACACGATAATTATCATCAATCATTGAGAACATAAAAAAAAACGTTTTACGATCGAACTCGTGAAAAGTGTATATCCATTAATTCCAATAATAAAAAGTAAAAAGTCGTAAAATTTTGAAATCTCTTGAACAATATTAAAAGTATCGAGATATTTTTTATATTTAAAAATAGATTCTTTTAACGGATGATTGAAACTGAGAAATAATATTTCACATAAATAATATTGTTTTTAAGAAAAAAACGATTTCACAACTATTGGATTCATAAAGTTTTTAATTAAATATAACATTAAGAAAGCTTTATTCAATGTTATTTGAAATTTAAAACATAATGATCTCATAATACATGTCGATAAATATGATAACATTTTTTTATATCGGTATAAAATTTTAGCAAACCTTATTGTTGTCTCCATAAAAGTAAATGTCTATAAATATTTCAGTTTTTCAAAATATCATTTCGCGCAATTAAATTGGCGTTCATTTGTAAAGTTGATGAAATTCTTTTTCATTAGTATACTAAAAACACTCATATGACAAAAATGGCAAATTATAAAGCAAAATGTACTCTTTTTATTTATATACATTATGGCTGATTTTAAATAAAATATTCGTTTAGCAATACTTACTTTAAATATGGAATTTTTTCCTATAAATATGATAACTTTTATAGAAAATCAAATATAAACAAAAAAGTTCTTTTTTATATACAATTCCTCTCAATGTGACTAATATTACGTGTAACTGAACACAAGAAGTAGAATATTTAGCAAACAAAGGACTCAGGTGTGGCCGTAATTTTTCTCCGCAGCTAACTGTTCCTCTTATCTTTGCGCAATAACAACGCAGCGGTGGCAAACGACTCAAAATAAATTCTGCGCTAATTAAAGTAATTCATCAAGAACGCCCATCCAGTGGCCCCCTCTTAAAAACTCCCAATTAAACTGCCAATGAAAATTTAATGCGTTAATTCGGCGCATTCATAATACACGCTCAGCAGTAGCAACAGCCGCCTTCTCAGTTTAAACCCTCTCACCCCTTTCTGAATTACGCCGCGCCGCGTGAAAATCTGCTGACTCCGTCGTAACTCGCGAGCGGACTTTTCCATAGCATACACGCAGAGAGAAAAAAGTAGCACGAATTACCATTTTTGTATCGTTTTGTAATGCATAATGTCGTAATTTTTTGTTACAATGTTAGGATGCTTAAGCACAATAATGGAACACATGTCCATTGTCCCTTATTAATTTTTAAATTGTAAATATATTCGTAACATTAACTGTAAACGTCATTAAATCAATCATTATTCTATAGATCTAGAATAATTACGAATTATTTCACGAATTTAATAAATAGTTTTTTTCATTTTTACCCGATCAATGGAATGTATCCGATTATTGGTACGTTTACCTTACTGTGCAAAATAACATAACTTTTTATGCAGAGTAGTAAATTTTACCGGAGAGAATAGTAAACTAAAGTACAAAATGCGAGAATTTCAGATTTCCCATATGGAGTATTAAATTTTATACTATAGTCAGGATGATAAAATTGGAATACAGATAAAGGAAAAGAAAAAAGAAGTTTCTGACGTGTTAGTAGTACTGCAATACAGACTGCTCTCCTGAATAGTCAGTTGAGATTGCATTTGCAGTCTACATCTACACTGAGGAAAAAATCAATAGACAATATCTATGAAAAAACAAGAAAAACAATATATATTTAAGTACACCAGGTTTTATACTAAAATATACTATTTTATTATAAGATTGAATAAATATTTTTAGTGAGAGCAACTATTTATTATAGCATAATAATATTCTTAAAGCTAAAATATTTTAAAGTTGTTACGAATTATATTTTATATCAATAAGGCGGACGAAGAACGACTGCGTCGGGAATCAAACCGCGGATCTCCCCTTCGGAAAGGGAACGGTATGACAATTGAGTCAATCAACCGCGTTACTCGGTTTCCTTAATAGTCCAAGCGACGACCGTAAAATCACCTCCGTCATCTAATAAATAACAATTTTTTGCCCAAAATGATGATTTATTGAATGATTAATAGAATGTACTTCGGTGTACGTACGGTCTGTCTGGCCATTGACTGGTCCAGCGGAATGTCTATGTCATGTGATACATGAGTAGAACAATATTTATTTTCAACTGCATACTTTCAAGGAGAGTTCACACCCTCCGGGTCACAAAATTGTATGAAACTTTAGGAGGTGTTTCCTTTTGTACCTAAAATTGAAGCCTAGCACTCTTAGTTTTTACCAATGGGCCTTTTTTCCCGAGATATAAGTCATTATACCCCAAATGCGTATAATTTTAGTAAAAAAAAGCAGAAAATCTTCTTAACGTAACTCTGCATAATTTTATAGTAAAAAATGGCCCTAAGACACAACAAAACTAGGCTAAAAGAGCTTTAATCTAAGCTTTGTTGCATGTAAAAATATTAATTTGAATAAAAGTTATTAACAATTAAAAATGGTGACTAAAAATGTGTGAAAAATCACGGAATTTATAACAATTAAGTTCCATCCAATATTCATGCATTTTTAGTCATCATATTCGATTATTAATAGCTTTTACTCGGATTAATATTTTTATAAGCAACAAAGCTTAAATTAAAGCTCTTTTCGCCTAGTGTTATTGTGTTTCAGGGTCTTTTTTACTGTAAAAACGTACAGAGTTACGTTGAGAAGAAGCTGTACTTTTCTTTACCAAAAGTATACACATTTGGAATATAATAATTTATATTTCGAGAAAAAAGGCCTATTGGACAAAACTACGGGTGCTAGGCTTCATTTCTAGGTACAAGAAAAACACCTCCTAGAGTTTCATCAAATTCCGTAACCCAGAGGATACGAACTCTTCTTGTTAGTACAACGTAAATACCTTGATCTGTCAGCCCACCCCCTGCGCGAACCGTCCGGTAAACCATTTTATGGGCTCGAACATTATTCAACTTACCTACATCATCTTATATATGACTTTATCATAGCTTAAATTTAAGGTTTTGGTATAAACTTTAAGTATAATATGGTCTACCTGGAAAAAAATGCGGCAGTTAACATTTTCTTGTAAACTGCGGCTATGCGTATCAGTGAAACTCAGCTTACTACGTCATCGGATGCCTGAATTATACCTTAAATTAAAGGTTATGATGTGCAGTAGAATCTCCCGATACTATGGCTCATGGTACTTTGAGCCGTCCGGCATTGTGACTGCAAAGTATCTAGGAACTGTGAGTGTTTTAGGGCCAACTATATGTATATGCGTGGCTCTGCACCTAAACTTTGCCGAAAAAGTTTTAGGAAAAGGTTTAGACAGAAAAAAAGTGATAGAAAATGTATTATGCAAAGGTTTAAGACAACAGATATTGATGAAAAAATATTCAAAAATGCTAAAACCTAAATAATGTAATAGAAAATTTGGTGATATAAAATGATATAATTTTATGTGCATTTAGTGTTTATTGTTTATTGTTTATCCGAAGTCGACGTTCAAGTATACTTTGCAAAAGTAATTTAATACCTGAACGAATTAAACCTGATGACCTATAGTCATATAACTGACCCTACAGTTTCAAGTGAAATCCGAACCACCGGAAATGCGGTAACACATGCCCGTGATTCGAACTCGGGACCTCTTAGTTAGAATTCCGAATTACAAACCACACAGCAACCGCGGCTCCATGTACAAAAAGTTTTTTTTTAATAAAACTGTATGGAAATTAATTGTACGAACAATAAGAGTATTTTAGTATGGGGAAGGTACGAGGAAAAGTTGATAATATAACTTAGATCTAGCCCTGGTGCTCGACACTTATAGTATGCCGTGCCATTCACAGTACCGAGGGCTAGCTAGTCCCGAGTTTCACAGTGCCGGGGGGTTCTGCTACAGTTACAGTGACCTATACAGCTTAAAATAAATTTTGTAGTTACTTCCGCTTTTCTTACCTGCACATCTTAAAATTCGATGAAGGAAAATGATAAAATTAGCACTAATTGTCGTCCCTCAGTGCGCAGGTGTTCGGCCCCGTGACCTCGCGCGTTTCCTCTCTCGCGCGGCCTGCGACGAGTAGTATAGCACTTGACCTCCCAATACCAAGCAGTTTGACGACGACAATCGCGACAATGTCCGATAAAATGTCGTCGGCGGATGTGTAAATATGCGGACGCACGGGGATCACGGACGGAGAGGGTGAGAGAGAGAGATGGGAAGAGCAGGGGGGAGAGAGAGAGAGAGAGAGAGAGGAGCGAGGGCGCTGTGGTCGGATTGATTTATGGTCCCCGCTAGTGGCGGACTGCAGGTCGGTCAGAAAGTTTTAATTGCCCTCTCGCGATATATATGCATACAAATACCCGCGTGTATATACCTGTATATCCGCGGACGCGTATACGTATGTATTCCTCGTTTTTTTTTTCGACGCTCGCCCCGAGTATTGGTACGTTTACGGGAAAGAGATGGAAGAGCGATATATACAGAAAAGCCGTTGAAAAGCGACAGATAGGGCTGGTTCGGGATTGATGGCGTTTCCTCTTTTCTCTCTCTCTCTCTCTCTCTCTCCCTCTTTTTCGCGAGCGATGCGCGCGCGCGTTTCCCTCGTTTCCCACATTCGATCACAGATATACGTATATATATTTATATATGGGAATATGTATATACGCGTGGATGATCGAAGCGCAAACGAGGCGGATTCCGCACGAATGCCGTGACATGATTTCTGCTCTTCGGAAGATCGAAAACAATTAAGTTTCCCCTTTTTTGCGCCACTCACGCCCCGCATTTTTGATGGACGTTGTCGGTTATTGGTAAGCCCGCGAAGGTTATTTTTCAAACGACGTTACTTGCGAACAAATAACCAGGGAGGCCGACTGACTCTTTTTCGATTTATTACACGTGCGGTCGTTGGGGTTGGTTACAGAAGTGCAGTGATAAGTTTTGCTTTTGGCGATTGTTACGTGTGTAAATGCGGTTTAGCGTGTTATTTCATGTATAGGCGCAATTTATTTTCGCAATTTCAAAATAATATATAATCTGAATAATAATGTGAACATAAAATAGTGTGAAATATATTTAAGCACTATAATAAAGTAAACACTAAACAAATAAAAAGTAGTTATATAAATATTAATCTTAACCCTTCCAAAGCTTAATTAAATCTAACTAATGAAATTAATATTTTTTAATATTATTTTACTCTATATCGATGTCCAGTACGAAGAGTAACGCGTTTCAAAGTTTAAGATGAAGAGTATCGCAGTTATGCATTTTCGGCAAAGAGAATCGAGATTCAGCTTTTGCAGTGAAAAGTATAACAATTCGGAGGTTTGCGACGAAAAGCATCGTGGTTCAAAGATTTGCGACAAAAATTTTAGCACTACCAAATGCATAAAATAGATCTAAAATAAATTTTTACCCCCTAAATATGGGGTACTTGCCAAACGGATAATACAACATATTTAAAGGGGGATAAAACTACATAATTTTGTTACAGGCTCAGGAAATGGGATAAATTTGGATAATTTTGAATCGCGTTAGTCTTCGCCAAAAACGCTGAATCGCGATACTCGTCGTAGCAAATGGAAACGTATTACTCTTCGTATTGGGCGTGGATATGTTCTAGCTAGAAAACGTAAAAAATTTTCAAATTTTTTCAGATAAAATTTACAGATATGCTATTACAATAGACATCGGGTACTTCAAGCTTGTAATAAAACAAAATGTACTCACAAAGAACGGTTTAGTATTTTACAAAAGAATATTACAAGGAAAAGATTATTATTTTACAAGAGAATAGGTTTATGAACTATTTTATAATTAAATTCATTTAAGTATTAAAGAAACAATATGAAATAAATTAATAAAGATAGATTTAAATTATACGTCTATTGTTGATTGTCAAAATAGTTGAGTTCATGGTGTCTGATACCTTCAAATTACCTTTAATTAATAAAGTTATTTTCTTAGCATTTTTATGTAATTTTTATAATATGTCTAATTTACGGATTTAGCAAGGTTAACAAAATATTTAATCTTTTGAAACAATAAGAATGTTGTTATTAAAAATCTTATTGCATAACATGTATTTTATATCTGTAGTATAAATTCCAAATCTGTAATATTCCTCAATGCCCAGCCAAAATCCCTAGACAAAGACATGAAATTTGGTGAGTACATTCCTTCAGCGGTACAAGCTCTAGATATGAAAGGAATTTTTGACATTCAATTCCTGAGGGAATTAAAAGTGGTATAATGTATTTTATTAATTCATAAATAATCTCTTAGGCTCGATGAGATATCAAATTAATAATTTTTGTTTAGATAGGTGACCTTACAAAATATTTACGACTATGATTTTCAATTTACATATAATGCGGGCGACGAGAGATGTTAGTTTTTAAGACGGGTGTTAAAATATTCTCGGTTCCAAGCTATTCTTACTAAAAGAATTTTGTTTATGAATTTATCATAAGTTTGTTCATTATCATAATGGACCTACACTCTAAAAAGGGTAAGATCTCATAACATAAAATATATCTAAGTATCATGAGTCCTAATACTCATAACAGTAGATAGTGTACTAATAATCAATTAGACTTACAAAGTTGAAATTTACTACTCAGAAAAGTACATTTGGTGAACCGTAAAGGAAACATGAATTTCCATCCTCATTCCTTATCCTATTAATGCCGAAACAACCGTTTAACTACGAATTGGTTTATCGGTTAAAAATTTACTATCTAGGAGAGAGTTACAGGTTCTGGAATTATATTTTTATGAGAGTTTGAGAGGTGTTTTCTAACACCTAAAAATCAAATGTAGCGTCCCTTCTTTGTTTTAATGGCTCTTATTCTCAATTTATTAACGCTATAAAAAGTCCATTTTAGAAAATTTACAAACTGTTGCAAACATATCAACATTATTAGTGACATAAAAAAGTGAAATTTGATGACTTATATCACTATAATGAATACTTGAATATGCTATTTATCAATTGCATAGTTTAAATCAGATAAATAATTATGTGATTTACAGTTCAAAATTTTCATGGGCAATTACTAAATTTCTAAAATATACTTATTCCGTTATGGTCACGAATGCTTCATACATGTCAATTAATCCGAATAGAGAATAATACCTATATTAAGTTAACAGTGTATTATTGTAGAACATGCTGTAGTTTCTTTGTAAATTTAAAAATTTTGAAATATTTTCAAATTTGAAGAAGATATAAAACAAAACTTTGTAAACGATGTGACGTCACCTCTACTGAAATCTTTTAATCTTTTCGATTGGTCCTAATAAAAAAGACGTATCTCGTTAGCTATGATTAGAAAAGACCTATCTTTTTTTAGGTTATTTGTTACATCAACTTTTAGGTCATAAAACTATTACAAGGCAGGTTAGAATATAACTTTTATTTATTTATTAATACTAATTAACTAACAATTATTATCGTTATGATAGTAAACCTGAAATTTTAATCAATGTTATGACGATTTTCTGTATTAAAAAGTGACGAAAAATAACTTAAAAAAGATAAATCTTTTCTAATTGGAGCTCGCGAGATACGTCATTTTTATTAGGACCCATCGTTTTAGATATATACCTTAAGTATATAAATTTGCAAAAGTGATTATCGTCAACTAGAGAAATATTCAACAAAACGCTGCAAACTTTCTTATTTCTTATTCGATATTAGTTGTGAAGATCTCATTATGCTTCATTCTCTATTGTGCATTATTTTCTAAGTTTTAAATACATAGATGAAGTTATTGACTATCAAAATAGTGACGAAAAGTACATACAAATTCCAAGATTTCAACGTTGGGCCTATAATTTTATTGATTTAGTAAGTTTACCCCATAAAATCATCTTTTATTAGTCGAAGAACCAACCAATAGCTAAATTGTCTATTAGAACGTTAAGAGCTGCGAATCCCAAGTTCCCACGCAAAACCTACAACCTTATTTAATTCCGAAAAATCATGTGCTCGCAGTTCGTCCATTGATCGAGGTGCCGAATCAACTCGTGGGCGCGCCGATGAGGACCGACGTGACTCTGTCCTGCAAAGTCGAGGCCTCGCCGAAACCTATTAATTACTGGACGCGTGAGAACGGTGAGTATATCCTATATGGCATACCCACAGACACACATACACAGACACATATACATATCGAGCCACCCTCGACATTTATCGGCTTGCTCTCGGCAATTTTAAGTTTTATGCCGGCCGCGCAGTATAACCCGGCCCATCACCGGCAACTTCCTTGTTCCATCAGCGCATTTCCAAACTCGACCCTTGCCCGGCCGGCCGGCAGGCCACCGCGGGCCGCTTATCCGTTCGTTATCCGAATGGGCCGAACTGAATTTCAAGTTTGGCCCACGTCCACGCAAGCCTCGGCCGGCCGGAGTGTACACACATATATGTGTTTGTGTATAATGTTATGTGAGACGTTTATTAGATCGCTGCATTTTATAATGTAAATAGTCGATTGGAGATGTTTATTTCCAACTAGGAGAATAATGAAAACTGACGTTAGAAGCCAACCATTAGATATCTCGAAAATTGTTGAAAATAATTTGAATGACAGGAAGTAAAGACACTGTTTCATTTTCTAAAATAACATTAAACTCTTATAATAACATCATTGAAATGAGTATTAGAAATATTTTAATTTAAAATTAGATTTTCTGAGAGTCGACTTCCTTTTTAGTTCTACAGAGCTTGTTAAAAATTGTATGGAGTCGAATGATACTTATTTAATTAAACGATTATCAATAAAAATTCAAATGTTCCAGCTCAATCAATATAGTTAATTAAGGGTCCTCGCAGATAAAAGTCTTTTTAAAAAGTTTCTTTCCCAATGACAGCTTTTCATTTCATTTCAATAAATATCGAAAGCTAAGGATCCCAAAATATAAGGGGCTGAAATATACATCGATCTTTTTAGAATATATGGGTGATTCTCTGAGAAAACGAGAGCAAAAAATAAATTTGTTCAGAAACCTGATGAAAAGGTTGTCTTTGGTAGAAAAATATCTATAACGTTTAAGTTTATTAAGGTTAAATATGACCGTATTTTTATTTCTTGCATTTTACAGTTAATTTCATCAACTTTTATGTATGAAAAAAGAAATCATTTGTAAATGCAGCAAAGACGCTTATTTTACAAATTTTCTAAATGTTTAAACAAAATTGGTTGTAAGGTCATTTAACGCACTTTTCAATTGCTTAAACGTAAGACCCTCAATGTTGGTGCCAAAATGTGCATTTTAATAACTTCTTTATCTAAATAAGCTTAATAATAAGCGTTGCCACTCGTTGTTTCCAACAACAATGATAATTAAATGTGTAATTAAATTTGAAAATACACAATGTACATGAATAGCATTCTCGTATTCAACAAAATTATGAACAATCGAAACAAATACATATCAAAATAATGACAAACAAAACATCTATTATACTATTATATTCACTTGCTTTAGTCGTTTCGTTCTGGTCAATAAATTACCTTATTATCCAATAATTTAACTACGAACATACATAATGTATAAATATTGCTAGTTTTAACGTTATAGATTAGGCATTAATTAACATTGGAATAACGTTATAAAATAGATGCAATACGATTTCGAAGATGTACTCTGTACCATTAAAAACATATTGTTTTTTTTCTATTTAATGATAATTTAGGTTAAATAATTTTTCATTATAACAGCGTAGATTAAGGAATGGCACTACAGAAAACGGTTATTTTTTTGGATTATTATTTTTTATCTTTGGATCTACAAAGATGTATGCCAAACTTATGCTGGAAGTTTTTAAAAATCAACTAAGAAACATGTAAAAAGTTTCAATAAAATGTTAAAGCATTTAGAAAAAGATAAATTTTTTAAGAATGCTTTAAGTATAAATAAATCATTCATCAAAAATCTATCCCCTTCTACAGTTTTTAATATTCTACAGTTTTTAGTTGAAATTCTTTATACGTTTCTTAGATGATTTAAAGAAATTTCTCGCATGGGTTTGACATATTATTATGTAGGTCCAATGATAAAAACAAAAATCACAAAATAAATCATTTTGCTAAAGTTTATTTATAGGTACTAGAAATACGTCCTAAAGTCACATAAAAATTGGTGATCTGCACTTTGGCTGCTCTCCTTATCAGTTTTTTTCTTTAAAGGTATCTATATTATACAAATTCACTATTGATTAAAGATCTTAATTTTTATCCAGCTCAAAAAATGCTATTGACTCACATTTGAGCACTTATGCATATAAATTCGATCAATATAAGTTATAAAATACGTATACTATTAGAAAAATATATATATTTATAGTTCAAGAAAGAATACAGTTAAACTGAACTTTTTTTCTAACTTATCATACATGTATTAATATATTTTATTAATTAAATATAAATTTATAATATTTCTATACCCGCGGATAATCATTATATATAGATGATTACTGGCTAACTGTACTTTATAAACTATCAAAAAGTAGATCAAACCACTGAATGTATTTCAAATCAAAGGTAATCTTGTCAAAGATAATTGCCTGAATGGTAGTTTCAATTTGCGCAATTATTTGTGCATCGCTGGGTATGTATCAACAAATTAATTAATACCAATTTCAAGGCGAAATCGCTATTCGTTGAATTTAACTCAATTCGGAATCTATACGTAAAATGTAATCAACATTTAATCACATTTAATTGCATTAATCTTTTACGTTCTTGAATATGTCCAACAGGAGAAATGATTATTAGCAACGACAAGTACGCGATGTCCGAAGAATTATCGAACATGTACAGCGCCTGGATGCAGCTGATAGTTCGAGATCTGCATCCACGGGATTTTGGCGGATACAAGTGCATCTCGAAAAATTCGTTAGGGGACGCCGAAAGTGGTATAAGATTGTACGGTGAGTATTTCATATTTACTTTTCAACCTTTTTAGATAATAGGTTAGTTTTAACATTAATAATCTTTGCAAAATGTTTGTGTAAAGAATTTCAAGATTGGAGAAATTAAAGGGATGATTCAAACCTACTTTAGTCGCCGATAAATATGTCAGAAAATTTCGTTTTTCTAAAAAAATACGCATCAGAATCAAACTTTCTTTTCAGAATTGTTTTATTCCGTTATAATCACGTAATTTTTCTAATTTTCTATTCTAATAACAATTCAAGTGTTCCGCTATGTATTTTCTTAAAATAAAGCAATCCAAAAAAGGTTTGATTCTGATACGTATTTTTCCCCGCACCTGCGCCGAAAGTACCACTTTTCCACCCGAACGCCTGGAGAGAAATGTGTATTTCCGGTGCTGGTGTGAGGAAAAATAGTATACGCACTATGGGAGGTAAAATGTCGACCCCATAGCACGTGTAAATTGCCACCCCAGCCTAAGGCGAGTTTATACGTGCTATGGACTCGCCAATTCTTTACCTCTCTAGATGCGTAATATACTATTTTGAGACAAACGAATTTTTCTAACATATATATATATATTATAAATCCTCCTATACAGACGGGGAAAGTAGGTTTGATGCATCCCTTAATCCTTTTAAGGTCCAGTGTGACTTTAAAGTCACATAGAACACGAACCTTTCTCAACATATTCAGAGCTGATATAGTACGTAGGCTTTCTGCCAGTGTGAATAATACAATTAGACCTAGAAGAAGTCATTGACACCATTAAATATACAAAAAAATGTATAAGCCTGTCGTAAGTACCAAAATAACGACAACGTCTTTGAAATAAATAAGATCGGTCGCCAAAGCAATGCGTATAAAGCTACAGTTTTTTGCTTAAAAATCGAACTAATATCCTTTTTGCCCTATCTGCACCGAAAGTGTACTTTCTCATGCATATAAAGAGGGTGGAAGATAAAACCCTCGACACTTTCTACCCGCTTCATATCGACGTCTCATAAGAAGACCAGCACATTTCAGATTTCTCAAAAACACCTAGTTCTTTTCAGAGGCCTTTTATAAAAAACTATTACTTGTAAGATTTTCTGATTAATACTAACACTTTCTTTAATCCTCGAAGAAAATTATAGTTAGGTATGTCTACAAATTTTATAATTTTCGTTATAGGTTCCTAACAAGATCTGGTATTTTTTGAGAAATCTGAAATGTGCTAGTTTTCGTAAGGGACGGCGATATATGCGCGAAAAATCATCCTTTCAATACTAAAGATAGGACAAAAATATCGTGTGCACCACGGATAGCAGGTGATTAACACTCATACTGGTTGGAGCCTTTGCCTCAGTAACCCTCGACATCCCTCAGCTCGTCTCGGGGCACTCGGGTGACCTCGGATCGGCATGTAATGCTCACTCGCGGTAATCGTTTACTTTCCACCATTGATATATAATATACTATTTATTTATCTAATAACCAACGGGTATATGGAAATTAGCTCATGAGCTATGATATTGCCGTGTTAGATGTTTTATTGTATCGAATTTAAAGGTAATATTAATATTACTAATTAGTATTTTTATCATTAACGTCTAATACTCATGCATATATCCAAGTTTTTTTGGAGTTTTAAAAGTCGAAAAACCGATTTTTTGTATTTTTACATGAAATTAAGGTTTGTTCTTAACAGTAAACAAGAAAAGTCTGTAGTAATATTTGTACATACCTAATTAATGAAAAAGAAAATTTGAACCCTAAATCTGAGATGTACGAAAAGTTTTGAAAATCGGTGTACACTTACCTTAAGATAACTAATTTAAAAAAAATATTCTTTTTAACTTGTTAATCACTTGTGTCTTAAAGAATTAATATAAGAAACTACATATTATTAAGAAAATTTTATAATTATTCTAAAAAATGATTTATTCTTACGTTTCGTAATATCTGATATATGTACTAATGATCAAAAGTTCGACCTCATTTTAGCTCACTTGTTAGTTACATAAATTAAAAATTTATTATAATATATTTTTAATATAGTCATCCGACCTACAATAGAAAAAAAATTAAATCTACTTCATTCACATGATATCTCAATAGAAGCTTATTAATTTTTCAAAAAAATTATCCGAAAAAATGATATCCGCTTCCAACAGGTCACGTAGTGCTGAACTAGTTAAGCGAAAATTAAATTTCTCGTCAGTAAACTTTAACGAGCAACACGAACCAACTATCGATACCAGCGTGTTTCAAAAATATCCGCAACAATTATAACTAAGCTGCATAATGAATGAAAAATGTTGAAGCAAGCTCAAAACTAAACTTATCAAGCTATCCCGTGTATACCATGGCAAAATTCGAAACAAAGCGCAGCCACTTCATTAATGACAAGATTAACCAAGCCCGATGAAGCTGATAAAGAGCTGCATATATATGAAAGCTGCCGTTCGTGCGGTGCGCAAATATACAAAGCCGCAAGTAGATCAGCACGCGGAAAATAACCAAAATCTCAAGCACAGCAGAGGGCGCCAGTTACTTGTTTTCTTTAATGAAATACTTATCTATATCCCGGTATCCGCAACGCGAGCTTTAGAGATGACGCCTCTTTAGCTCTCTTTCTCCCTTTCTCTCTTGCTCTCATTCTCTCATTCTCTCTTCCTCTTTCTCTGCTTACGCCGGGCCGCAGAAGCTTATCTGATCGCGTGACTGCACGCTCCTCGTTGTAGCTTTCATGAAAGGGACCGCGAGGGGGGTGAGGCACGAGACAAGAGGCGTCCGTTTACACCGGAAAATACCCCGTCTAGAGAGCTACTTTCGCGCTTTCCCTCAGCCCACTACGCTTTCAATATTTTTCTTTTTCCTTTTGCCCTCTTTTGCGACGGCGCTCGCATGCGAGAATGAGAATTATAACTCGCAGCGCATTAAAAAATGAAGCTGGCCTTGGAGAGCCCAAAGATAAGAAGAAACGTTTTTTCGCTGGGACGCCTTCTTTGATAGTTGCAGCTCTGTTCGACTTGTTTTTATGTTGTTTCTCGGTTTCTTCTTTTTTGCGACGTTCCTTTTCATTTGAATTTATGCGTACTTTGGATTTTATATGGGAATTTTCAACTCGACGTAAATCATTGTTTTAGTGGGAAGAAACTGCGAATTGCAATAAAAAGCGTAAGATCAGTGAAAAGAATCTTAGGCATATCATGGCAAGCTGAAATTAATTACATTTTACGCAACAATTTTTTTTCAACACACGCATGAAATGGATTAATTTTCATGCCCGTAAACCGGATGGACAGTTACGCATTTCGAGCATGCCTGATGAAAGTAGTGAAAAATAGCAATTTCTATCCTCTAAAGGCTAAGCAGATATGAAAAGCCATGTCTACCTTGTGTAGTGTGTTGTACAACTCAAAATACACAATTGCCCAACCGACCCACATGCATTAAACATGTCCAATCATGGCTTTGTTAAAAAAATACAGTATGCCATAGGGGGAAGGAAGGGACATTTTTAAGCTCGGGTGATGTTTTCACCCCCTTCGCCCCCTGCTGCATAATATACTATTTGAAAACTTAGAAAACAAATATTATTTTCATTATTATACTATTATCTCATTATTAACGTCTTGGTTTATCTATAATTGTAATTTAATCCATCGTATACATACAACAAAGGGATTCTGGTAGAAATCTTAAATTAACATATTTTTAAAAAATAACATTTTTAAATCTAAATTATACCTTGGAGGGGGTGGATCTTTATTAGCGTGACTGTATGTACTATAAGAATGTACATGTACACGGTATATACATATGTATGAAAATTAATGAAAATGCTATACGTGTGGGGAGCATGGGGGGGATTCTTGAAAGCGTGATTCCCGGTAAAAAGTGAGATGGACTTTCTTTTTAATGCTGGAAAACATTACGAGAAAATATGATCATTACTAGACTTTGTTCTTATATCAATTAATTTGTTTCTAAGTAATCATAGTGCTAAAACTAATGTTGCAAATGGCGGATAATTTGAAGATAAATAAGTCGTTATTTTGAATAAATACACTTTTATAACAAGGATATTGGGAGGGGAGGGCTGTGCACCGAGCCCCGAGCCGCTGCTCCAATCCCCGACTCACCTGTTAATATGCAGATGTACGATCTGTTTTTGGTAGATGTCTCACACCTACCAAGCGTCCAGCTGCTCGGCCACCTGTAAATCCGCGTTGGCGGGGGTAAGCAGGAAGGAATCAGGCTATCGCATGCAAATGAATACGCGAAGAGTCAAGTATGAAATTCACATATGTTGTTTCAAACCAAGTGTACATAAACTGGGGCGCCATGCCTCTGGGCCGCGCGCGTGCCGTATATACGCGGGATATTTCGCGCGTGCGCGTAACTGTACGTATTCTCTTGGACATCGCGTAAGAGAATTTGCTGTCTCGCGTTAATAAGCAGCCGACGTGCTGCTCGGCGCGGTGTTGCTAGTGCGGCTGCACTCGCTGTACAGAAGTGTTCGATTACTTACGAGAGGAGCACATAGGAGCGGGCTCACATTCTCTCTCGCTCGCACACTCGCGTAATCGAAATTACGAACAGTCCCGGTGACGTGTTCGTTATACTTTGGCAAAAAATATTAGTATACCTATAATTTGTGTCTTATTAATAAAAGATTATTTTTTGTTAACAAAAACTGCTTGCACAAAACTGCTCTGAAACTGTCAAGGTTAGACATTTATGTTCTACCGAATAAATATATATATGGTTATTAAAAGATTGGCTTCAAGCTTAACCTCGTACAGAGAATTTCTTTTATAAAAAATAAAATTACTCTGATGAACAACAACATTGAAGTACTTAACAGTAAAGTTTGCTTTATTAATTTGATTGGTCGCTGAAATTTCATGCGTAATCGTATCTGTACAAAACTTTAATTTTCAATCTTATAATAGTCGTAATAGAATTTATCAATATGTATTGTATATTTGCTCATAATCAAATAATAAATTAAATTATAAAATATAAATTGTGATTTGAGTTTTAACATCGTATTAGGTTTGACTCCTTCTAATTAACCACATATTTTTCGTCAATATTACTGTTTATTAATTTATTAGTAGCTTTTTAATAAGCATCTTTGTTCACGTTGTACGATAAAAGAAAAGAGTCCGATGTTAATCTAACTAGCGTCAACAATCTTTTATGAACCTATAAATTCAAAAATAACAAAATACTTCAATCTTTATACAAGACCAAATACGACCCCTAAAACTAAAAGATAAACCGCGCGGAGCGCTGTCGGTATCACTAGTGATTTAAAACAAGTAATGCAAATATTGTGAATTATTTGACAAGCAATTATAAAGAAAAATATCACATCCCTTGATAATTTAATGAAATATCAAGTAGTCAACAGTTTTCATTACTTATAATCATAGATTTATCAAGTTTGGTTCAGTTTTTCTTGTATTATTCGCATATTCCAAAATGGCGGATTCAAAATGATGATTCAAAACCTCTCTAAATTAAAAATATTTGTCAATTTCTATACAGTTTTTTCATCGTTTTGCCTTTTTTCATCATCGAAACGTTGCCAATTACATACCTGACGTTACGCTATGAAAACTAAAAATGGCCGTTTGAAAATAACTTACCACTTTTTTTAAAGTTTCTTAAATTTCCATGAATATTGGTATTTTTTAATTTATTAGGTCGTTGATTACGAATTTGATGTTACATTTTCGATTATTAGTTGAGTTCCACAAGTTTTTGCCGATTTCAAAATGGCGACCCAAAAACCTGAAATTTTACAAATTATATTCAGCCATTATGAATTTTGAAAATTTAATATCAGTTTTGTAATCGGCTACCCCATAAACGCCCAAATATTATGCATGGAATTTAAGAAAACTTTTGAAAAATGGATCGCTATTTTGAATCGTCCATTTTTAATTTTGATTATTTATTCTCGAATGTATTATTGGCAACGTTTCGAAGATAAACAGTGAAAAAAATGTGAAGAAACTGTAAGAAATCCACATATATTTACAATTTTAAGAGTTTTTGGATCACCATGCTGCAACCCCAATTTTGAAATCGACAAACACTTATAGAACTTAACTAAACATCGTAAATCTAACATCAGAATCTTATTCAGCGACCGAATAGACACCAAAATACTAATATTCTCGGAGATTCAAAAAGCTTTGAAAAATCGGTACGCCATTTTGACTCTGCCATGTTTCATTTTGTTAGTATAATGTCAGACATGTAATTGGCAACGTTTCCATGACGATAAAAGGCAAAATAATGGAACAATTATATAGAATTCGACAAATATTAGTAATTTAAAGAGTATTTGGGTGGCCACGTTGGATCCGCCATTTTGAATTGAGCCAATACAAGTAAAACTAGACCAAACATAATAAATCTTCCATAATAAATTTTCCAATGTGTTTTAATTTAAACTTTTTAAATATTAACCGTTCACCTTGGATTTGCCATATCGAGGTTTTGAAATCTGACCCCAGCTTTGAAATTAACGACCCTTATAAACCATGTAAAATATATTCAGTTTTTTTATGAATATACTGTAAACCAATTACTTAAGTTTATGAAAGGGTTGAAAAGCATGATGGTGATTCACGTTAATAGCAAGTTTTCGTGAACGGAGAATAACAATTTATTTTTTCTAAAACAGCTAACGCTGGGAGGTTTATAAAAGACACAGTTATAAAAGACAAAGCAAAAAATTTATAAAGCCTCAGAAAAATGTCCAAAGAATAACGTCATAAAAATTATCAAGCTCAAAAAATTATAAAGCTTGAAAAATTATGAGACAGATAATTAATAATTAACTGAACCATTTTTGAGCTTTCTACCCTCGTGATTCGGATTTAGAAGGTCAATATGAATAAAGAAAATGTGCGTCTAGTTGGAGACCTCAGTTAACCACGAAATCCAGGATTGACCGCCGTACTATAAGATATTTATCAAGAAATTTCTTATATTTCTAAATCTCAAAATTCAATGTCAATTATAATCACAAACTCTGGTGCTATAAATGATTTTTAAACTAAAATAAGCTTCTTAGTTGATATAAATAAGAAATAAACAGAAAAGAAGGTGGCCGTAATGTGTATAATTCACCTATAGTTAAGTAGAAAACCATGAATAGTTTATTTAATATTATTTCATAGATATTAGTGGCAAGTATTTTAATAATCCATGTTATTGAAAAGGTAAAAATATACGTTTAATATTCCATATACATAATCCGCTATTAATCTCGAACCGATCGAACCCTCCCTCCCCCCAGCAAAATAAATACCACGTATCAAATCACCGCTGCACGAGTGCAATATCAAGTGAAATCCGCACTCGATAACTCAAATAATTTCACGCGCTCTTTATATCCGTATAGGAATCGAACAATAAGCCAGTCGGAGAATCAGCACGCCGAGCGGCTAAGCTTTTTGCCCTCGTGCGGAAGGGTAAAAAGCGAGAGCTGCACGCGGCGGCCTGCCGAGGGCAAAGGTGAGGGGGGATAAGGTTCTTCCTATCTATCTATATATATATATCTATATATCGAAGAGAGAAAAAGAGAGTGTGTGTATGTATATATGTGTATGGTGGGAGCGGCAGGCCACCGAAAGTAGCAGTTTAGCACTGATAACACTTGGCGGACTTTTATCGATCATGTCTGGCAACAGATGGCTCACCCAATTCTCGCTCTGCCGGCTCCTCGCTCACGTGTATACGCACAGATGTATGTGTACGTGTAGCTGTTCTCGGTTCGCCGCCACTCGGGCTCTGATAAACGATAACTAATACGCGCCGGATATTGTTTCACTGACTTTCCTAACGCGCGCGCCACCGCTGCTTCTTCTTGTTCTTCTTCTTCTTCTTGTGCTGCTGCTACGTCCTTTCTTCGGCTTATCAACCTAGCCGCTCTCTTTTCTTCGCTCTGCCCCCCCCCCCTCTCTCTCTCTCTCTTTTGCTCTGATAACTTTGTTCCTATTTTTCTCAGTGGCCCCCTTTTTTTTGGCTTCTTTTGTACACGCTCCTCTCGTGCGCGCGCGCTCGTGTTCCCACTGTTTGTTTCGTGTCTTGTTTTTCGACGTTTTTAGCAATTTCGCGGTGGCGCGAAGATCGAGGCGGTTGTCTGCTTGCTGCGCTGTTTTTTGTGAGAAGGGGGTTGCGAGGGATACAGGGAATTATTGTAACGGAAGCGCTGATAACGAGCTGATGTCGAAGAGGAGGAAGAAGGGTTTCAATCTCCACGGGAGATATTCTTCTGTTTTTTGCTGAAAATTTGTTTAGGACTCGTCGGGAATTTATAAACGATGTATTATGTTAGCTTAAGGGGAATGTTGATAGCTGCTTTTCTTGTAAGTAGATTTAATGCATAATCAGTGATTAAATGTAGTTTATACGCTACCATTGTGTTCTTCTAACATAAAAATAAAGATGGTTTATAAACATACTATAATTATCATATAATTATATATCGATATATTATTATGTTTCAAAGTTTAATTAAATTTTATTTATTAATTTTCTGTTAAAAAAAAGTCTTGTTATATCTAATACAGTAAGTTTGATACAAAATGAATCATACTACTCTTTCTAAAAAGCAGCGATGTGTAGTTGTAATCAGTGCTGGGCGGAACATAAAACACGGTACTTAAATACAATTTGCTAAGTTCTTGTACTTTAAGTACAGTACTTGAAAAAAAATACTTAAGTATCGTCGAACAGTACTGACTACTTAAATAAGTACTTAAGTACTATTTTAGGTACTTCAAATACTTGAAAAGTTCATAGCACTTGTAAAGGTAAAAAAGCACATACGTACTTTAGTACTTAAAAAATTACTACTACTCGAACTATTCGAAATACTTAAAAAATTACTTTTTTCAAGTACTGTAAGTACTTACCAAAAATACTTAAGTATTTATAAAGTATTTTAAGTACTTGAAAAAGTTCTTAAGTAGTTATTGTACTTGAAAAAGTTCTTAAGTACTTATTGTACTTAAAAAAGTACTGAAGTACTTTTTAAGTACTTCATTTACTTGATGTACTTAAGAATTGGTTTTTAAGTACTCGATACTTGTCCGCGATACTGAAGTACTCTTGTACTTAAGTATTTTTTTTCAAGTATTATACTTGTACTTTTTTTAAGTAATAAGTATCAATTTTCCCAAAACTGGTTGTAATGTTATAATACAAATAAGCATATTTTTTTGTTGATATAATCTTCAATAATACTTAATAGAAAAATAATCAAATTTGAAAATGCACAATGTACACACATATATTTATATATATATATATATATATATCATTCTCATGTTCAAAAAAATTATAAACAATTGAAATAAATACATATCAAATTAATAATAAACAAAACATTTTGTATGTAATATTAATTTGCTTTAGTTGTTTCATTTACGTCAATAAGTCACCTTTTTAGCCAATA
Source organism: Gastracanthus pulcherrimus (assembly GCA_949152435.1). NCBI lineage: Eukaryota > Metazoa > Arthropoda > Insecta > Hymenoptera > Pteromalidae > Gastracanthus > Gastracanthus pulcherrimus. The sequence goes on along the minus strand of OX424574.1, from coordinate 149,603,105 downwards.
ATTTAGCTTTGAGTTTGTGTATGTGTATAAACATTGCTAGTTGCTAGTTATACTATGGATTAAGCATTAATTAATGATTGAATAAAATTACAAAATAGACACAATGAAGGGGATGTGATAGCGTCCCATTCGCATTGCTTAACCACGGAAAATATTGAAATATATTTTCTGGTTGTAAATAATAACGGAATCTTTTGTAATATTAACTAGATAAAGGTTATAAAAATTTGGAGGGCATAGTAATTCGATTTTCAAAAAAAGACTTACTATGCCCTTCGCATTCGTATAAATATTATCTAGTTAAGTATCAAGAGATTCTAGTTTTGAAACGGTATTGAAAAGTACCCTTTTACCTTGTACAATTCTTATCATCGAATGCATTTGAATTTTTGTTTAATACTTCATTGGAGTGAACTCAATATTTAACGCATTCTATCATAAGAATTGTACGTCGAGTATATATATATTAAAACAAATAATTAAAGCTCCATTGCATCCCGTGAAAAAATTAGTTAGTTTACCACTAGTCTAGTAGTAATCTGGCCCTGTAAATCAGGCGAAAGACTGGCTGAAGTCTCGCATTTGCCAATATGCCAGACTTTTGACTTCTTTTTGCTGTCAAGTCTTCAGTAATGAAAATCTTTGTCTTTTTTTAAATATAATTAAATTTCAAGGGCTATTGCAATAAAACAAAATTTTTCTATTATTTAATTTTTACAATTGTACAGGATATTAACAATAAATTTACTATTTTTACGTTTTATTTGTGAAATATATGTTTTGATGATATAATTTTAGTAAAAATCTGGTATAGTGGACAATGTCAGATTTCTGCCAGACTGTTGAAAGACTAATTTTTTACACAGGATGATAAATAAATTGTAAGGGATAATTATTGTCATTATTTAGTGTAATAAAACATGAAAAAACTAAGTCAAGTAGTCATAGATAAATTTGCTCAGACAACGTACTATCTGTGATTTTCAAAACACAGTACACTTTGCTTATAAAGTGATTATATCCTATATATGGTAAATATTTTGAATATAGCCTACATTTGGGATCGCGGCTAGTACGCAATAAATATAACCGGTTGCACCATCCGCTAGTGTTGGGTATTCAAATAATTGCTGGATAGCGTATTTCACCCATTGTACTGCACGATGTCACACATAATTAACTTTCAGAGACAAACATGTAATTCATGGATTTTCCATCCATTTTAAGCAAGTAATTGTATGTGCTCTAGAAATAGTTAAGAATGGTGGTAAAAATTAACATTGCTCAATATTCGTAATTAACTTTCCGATCGCATAAGCTTGTTTAGGCTTCTTGCATTCTGTGTATGCAATACGTTCATCACTGCCAAGAAAAGCTTTTAAAAAAAAACATCTGTGATGGTAAAAAAATTTTCAAAATCTCAGGTTAAGAAAGTAAAAGAGTAAAAAAATAATCTTGGTTTTATTAAATTAACATTAGCACTCATATAAAGTTTTAGCTCTTTTAAACACATAGTTTTTATACAATAAAATGACGAAAAATTGCCTTTATTTTAATCATTTACATAAAGTGCTCCCTTAAGTATCAAAATGAGACATTCCAAATAAAAATCAGATAAAAAGTTAAAAAGATTCGGATCATTTGTCATATCATTCTCTAATTGATACGATATCTAATTTTTCATGAAATTTTTTTTTCTGTCACTTAATGTACCGTTTATTTATATTATAACATTTCTGATATTGTAACACGTAAACAAATTATTGTATACATTTTTATTTTCCAAGTCGATTCTCATTAAAGAACTACCTCAAGCGATTTATTACGTATTTTTGAGCTTATAAAAGTAGTGTAACTTAAACCCAAAGTCAAGCTATCTCCCAAGCCGGCTCACGAATGAATGAGAGATACATAAGATTAAATAAAAGCCTTATAATATCGACGAGAATAGTAGTATAAATACTTCTAATACAATTGTTTCTTATTTTTAGTTTTATAAAAGAAAAATCGTTTCAAGTAACCAAACAGCTGGTTATTTATCATAGCCATTAACTAGTTTCCAGACCATATTTATTGTACGCTCTTCTATAGCAGAGTAATAAATTAATTTTAATCTAGCTTTGGCATACCATTCCCTTAGCTCCAAAATTTACCCAAACATATAAGATAGGTGCAGGTAATGTGGGCATGCAGGTAATGTAGCCACCTTCACGAGATCTCGCTGTATGCGTTAATCTGGAGCGCCGTAACTCCTACAGTATCTGTATTGTGACAATAGCTGTTGAGAGGCGCAGAAAACCCGCTACTAGCGCCGTCTAATTATAAGATAGTGTCGTGTTTACGTGCAAAAGCACCAAAACTCTGATTTCTTAGCAGTGCATGCATGTAAACTAACCATTTTTGTCAGGGTAATATGAGAGTAAAAAAAATTATACGGTACATAAAATTGTAGCGGTTTTTGCGTATTTTAAAATGCACGAGCCAGTTTTTGCCGCAGAGTTTATTTTCGATGCGAAACTTTCGTTGACGTTTATCGGTTGGTAAAGTAGCCATATGAATAGATTGAAAGGCAAAAGGCATTCGAGGTCGATAACGGCGGTTGCTTCTTAAAAATTCCTGGGTCTAAAAATCCCAAAATATCGCCATGTAGTTAAGTAACATATAGGAAGTCTCTAGCAGGCTAGTCTTCACTTTTTGAAACACTTTTATACGACTTTACCATAAGAACTGATAGATGGATATTTCATTAACACTGTTGGTAAAATGGCCAATTTTGAACTACTTAAAACTTCTTTAATTAAAATAGTACAGGTTTTTTGACGATTTTTGCAAACTAAACAGACAATTTATTTGTCAGCGACATTTCCTCAGCGTTTCGCTCTCATCGGGCTATACCTTTATTTAAATAATTCTTATATTCTTTAATTAAAATTTAGAGAGTATATTTTTTGCAAAACAACTTTAGGTAAACAACTGAGATATTAGTCTCAATAGTTTCCAAAGCCCCAAAACCCGATATACATCTACTGGGAATCGAAAGTTCCTTAAGGTCGCCACATTCCCTGCACCTCCTTACATAAATTAATTTATCTCAACAAACTCCGATTTTATCTATGAAAATCCCTAAATAGACTGCAGCCCCTTTCCATTCAACCACCAATGAACGAAGGAATCATTGCATGAATCCAACCAAGCAGTGTACAATCCAATGAAAGCCGAACACCACCTCTTCTGTTGCAGAGATAGCGCTGCAGGAGCGCAAGAACGAGCACCACGGCAACGGCGGCAACGGCAACGGAGGTGGGAGCGAGGACGAGTACGGCAACTCGGCGGACGAGCGCGAGCACAGCAATCGGCTGAACCACGTGTACCAGGGCTCGCTGCGGGAGAGCGGCTCGACCCTGCAACCGCGGGGCAACGCGGCGGCCGCGGCCGCGGGGGACCGATCCTCCGCCGGCCGGATCCCCTACTGCTGCTGCCCTTGTCTCCGGCTCGAGCAGCGGACTCTGCTGCTGGTGCTGGCGGTCGCGCTGCAGCGGCTCGCCCGGTAAAAAGGCGGCCGGAGCGCCCGACGACTCTATGTAAAAAGTCACTCACACTCACACACGGACACACGAGCTCCTCTGGTTTCTCTCTCTCTCTATCTATCTCTCACTCGGTCTCTCTATGTCTCGCGAGCCGGCTCGTAATATGCCTTCAAAGGCTGGCCGCGAGCCAGCTTATGGGTTCTGCTATGGTGCCTGAAAGCGTGTGTTTCCTTATTCTTTTGCGTTGGATTGTTTTACAGGTTTTGGCTTATGTGGAGTTTGGAAGGTTCGGTTGTTCGAGTGTACATTTTTCGGAGTGGATTTTCTATGGCGATGTGTCTACTTTGAACATTTTAGAGTGATTGGTTTACACGGTGTGTTATTTGTTTTTTGTTTGCGTAAAGCTGATTGGAAAGTAAAATGAAATAGAGTTTTTCTCGTTGGAATCTGTTCGTTGACAAAGAATTTGGAAAACATTTATCGAAAAGTGATTTTTCGCCATTGAACAAACGATTGCCGCAATAAAATTTCGTTCTGTTTGTGGCATGAATATTTAAGGAAAGCAAACGAAAAAGATTTATATTCTCTACTGGTACCATGCGTGGTTTGAGAATTAAAATTAAACTTACAAAGTTTTCAACATCTAAAGTTATGCAAGAACAAATTATTCTTACTTTCCAATCAATCAAGTAGTTTAAATATTATTTATTGAATAACATAATTTTACACGCATTTTACACATTACTATATAAAATTTATAAACTTTGTTACTTCATTTACTTTAAAAAAACTAATATGTTACTTAGTTTATGACCATTTTATATAATTCAGTTTGTATAGTAGAACCTTGAGCAATTACTAGTTTGTGCGAATAAATGCCATCATTGTACATAGACTTTTTCAAAGGCGAATCGAACTGAAAAAGTGAAAGATAAATATGATATAACTATTAAAAAATATTTTTTATTTTCGCTTTTATTTTTTAAGTATAAAATGAAAATAAATAATAATTGTAAAACTTAAATTATAATTGCAAAAAGTCGTAAAAGTTAGGAGAACAAAATATGATTAACGAATAGAAAAAAGCGCGCATATCACTGCTAAAAAACCATATCATTCTCGTATTTGTAAAAAGTAAAAGTAAAATGTATCTACGATCATTGCTTTCATTCCCTGCTGTCGTGCAAATTTCAATCTCCAAAAAGAGAAACAAAACAAATCATTATCGTGCCAAAGATTTGAGCATTTTTTCAAAAGACAATTACATATGTTATTTAAGAACATCTTGGTCAATTTAATTATTTCATTAAAAACTTTGAACACATTGCTTACAATTTATTTATATTTGTGTCTTAATAGTAATTTCTACTAAAAAATTACAAATCATTTTTTTTTACTTCTTCAATTATAACAAAATTAAAATGATTGATTTATTTTAATTAGCAAATGTATTATCTATAAATTCGTAAAATGAATACAAATATTTAAACAAGCTATTTGCATATCATGTAACGAGATTTATCAGCTATCCTTTACACACTGCATGAGAGCCGCGGTAATGGAAAACGGGAAGCTGTAGAATATATATATAATCGGCGAAATGTAAAGTTTTACATTCAACCGCGTAGTCAAATTATTGCAATCATTTACTTAATTAAGTGCGAGACAAATGCGGATTAGATTTACGTAAATTCACGTGGAAAGTATATCTACTTACATTAAATGTCTGGCCGGATCCGACTATTTTCTACTATGATGCATAAGAATATTTTCAACACGTACATACATAAATTTAACTACATTTTTATCAATTTCTCTTTATTCAGAAGGTCAACATTCTTTTAATGATATTTATTTTCCTCGCTACAAAAAAATCTTACATACGTTATAATTGATTATATTTAGGTCTTCAGCCTCTTTGGAAATGAATACATGCATATACCGTATTTATAAGTGAAATTGATTCCGTAACTACGAATACAAGTTTTAATACAAGCTGATTATACTGGATTTGATAATTGAATAAAGGAGAATGCCCACCGATTTATATAATTTGAGCCGTTGAAGGGGAACGTATAAAATTAATACCATTATATTTAGAGCTCGGCAAAACATGAATTTTGGATAAAGAATTGGCCGCCCTAAGTGTGGGAAAAGTTGATAAAATGCGATGAAAATTCGCAAAATATAAGTAGAAAACCCCGAGTATGGTTAGACTTTAAGGGTATTAATTTTTATTATGAAATTCATTTCTAAACGAGCTTGAAACGATGTTGTAGGTTTCATACGTTCCATCGAGGGGGCCGCTATTGGCATCCTCCTTTGTAATTTCGTAACAGAACATAAAAGTATAACTTTGTTTGTATACGTCAAAATACTTTTAAAATAATACTTTAAAAAATTATATATTTTTTTAGGTAGATGTTTCGTGCAAAGCGGCTTTGTACAATTTTGTGGGTGCCACGTGGAGTCTCATGAAATGTTATTATTTTACTGAATTTCGAGTGCATGAAAACATAAATGAAATTGCGTTTGATATATTTCTACATTCATTATAACATCTGACGTTACCGAAATTAGTGAAATAGGCATTTTATTTTTAATTCTTCATATTAAAGTCAACTTATTAAATAACTCTTTAGTCGATAAACGGTATACCCTAAAGCTTCGCATACCTAAGTTTTAAAACATTACTCAGCGACGTAATACATGCTTCAAAATCGCGAAAGAGCCAGCCGAAAACCGATGCACACCCATGCGTGAAAATGCGTCTCCTCCTCGCGAAAACTATCATTCACTTTCCTCGCAATCGTCGACATCTACACGGTTATTATCGCGGAAGTCATTCAGCCCGCGAACAACGCAGCTCGCATCGCAATTACGAGCGCGACGCCGCGGCAGTGTACTCGCTTCATAATCGCTCCCACCCGGACGCGCGGTGTGTACCAGCCCCTTGACTCCACACCAGTCGGCAGCTGCACGACATCGCAAGCCCCTTTCCACTCGGCTCCTTTTCACTTTTCTCGCCGCTTTCTTCTTGCGCCCCCGCCGCACCGCGCGCTCTCTCGCACTTCATATCGCGGATTAGCGAGGCACCTGTTGCTACACTGCCACAGCGCGCTGCTGCTGCTGGCTGCAGCGAAATCTAATTGCTTCCTCGGGCGCGCGAACCAACTCACCGGGATATTATATAAATCGGCTATGGAAAAGAATTTTTCCTGGCTAATGGTGTGTATACGGGTGTGTATACGTCGCGATGGTGTTACCCGCGCGTATATATGCATTGCGTGGCGGGAGGAGGCATTTGTGATGGATGATGAACGAAATTTCGAATGATCGTTTTTGCGTGGATGCAGGGGGTTAGAAAGACCTGCTGTCGTAGTTAGTGTTTATAGGTGATGGTTTTATACGATGGAAGAATACTATTTGATGAATAATTTAACGCTGTAATGAAGTTTTAATGAGATGCTGAGCCTAATGAATTTTAAGATTGTATTAACTGTTCTATCCGCATTGGAAGTTAGGTTTGCATTTAAGATCGATCATTATTTATCGTACGCGACATGATTACTTATTTTTTGCTTGACTATGCGATGGATAATTATTAATTGAATAATATGAGCCATATTACAGTTAAATTAAATCAATATAAATATTTATTTATTGTTTTTTTTAATTGTAGAACCTACCTATATTAAAAATTGTTAGATCGTTATTTGCAATGAAAGAAAACAATGAAACTTTCAGATTATGATTCAATTTAAGTTTCACGTAGCTCATATTGTTCCGTTACGTATTTTCCATTGATTCACCAAGCTAAAAGTTGGAAAAGTATAGTCTACGATAATGTGTTATCAATTTTGTATTCAAAACTAACTTTTGATACGAATTGTATAGTCAGTATCAACTTAACGCACCTATTTCATAAACTGATTGCAATAGCATAATATTAATTTCTTAATCATCATGTATGGCATTTTCTAAAATAGCATTTAAAAAACGTATTGATTTATCGGTCGATATCAGTTAGGAATAATCTTGTTTTACATTAAAAAGTAAACGATCATTTGAAATTTTTAAAATCATCTGGAAAATACAAACAAAATTTACTGTTAGCGACAGATGTCGGCAGTCAAAAACATGTTAAGCAAAAATTATTGTAATCGTTGTCAATTAAATACCTTTAATAAGTATATTTCGATTTTTATTGTACGTATAATCGTATGTATACGAATGCATCGATTATATTGTTGAGTTATAAACGAAAGTGTGAAATTTAATAAAAATATATTTGACCATATACAACGCAAATCATTTCATGATTTCCTCTTTATTCAAATTGCTCTAAAAATGTTTTCCATTTTGTTTACTTACACATCTTTTATAACACTTTTTACAATTTCTATTATTGAAAGTATATTGCTGTCGTACGTAAACAAAAAAGATGATATAAAAGGTTTTTAATAAAACTACAATTGAAATCATTTTTAAAAAAAGACTAGGAACCAATCTTGTAACTATAATAAAATATTGAAAATTTTTCAAACAGCAGACGTGAATAATGACGAAAATCAATTAACGAAATCTTGCGCGTTAAATAAGGCTTTTTAACGTAACCATGTATTGCTAAAAAATGAATCGAATTATCGAAAACGTCGTAGAAAAAATTGATTTGTAGAAATAAATTCCTATTTTGGTCATAATTTTTTATTTTAAATCTCAACTCACTCAAATTTGCTTAAAGGCCACAAAAATCATACAGCTTCAACATCAATTTTTCTGCGAATTTTCGACAAATCGATGAGCGCGAGCATACGTATTCGTGTGTAGATGGTGTAAAGTACGACGTAATTTTAGGAATGTATCTCGACTCATAAAGCGATAACTCGCGTCGAATTGTTGAACTTAGGTGTTTACTGAAGATTTATATATGGCGACGGAGAAAGTTGAATTAAAGAAAAATAAACCGAGATACGGCATCGGAATCAAACTATAGTGAATCTGTGTCATTGTAGGAACCGCTAGATTAATTTTCTAGTTAGGATTTTTTAAACGAAAAAGGAGGAAACTACCAAAAGTGCAGCCAAAAAAATATGAAGGAAAATGCGAAAGTATTATAATGGCGATTCCTTTCGCGTGTAACGACATTATTTTCAAAACTTCGAGTAATTCGATCACGTATGACGGCAAATCTGATTTTCACGAATAAATTCGACTTTGATGAGTGAAAGGGATTTTCGTCAAACTCATAAACGAGAGTTATTACGAGCGCCGACTCGATTCGTCTCGCGCTGCAGAAAATTATTATACGTTCGTGCAAAAGCGATTGAAGGGAAAATCGTCTTCGCCTCTAGAGAATTAAACATTTATAATTGCGAGTTGATTATGACTGTTGATATATTGTTGATGATTGTATGTTAAAAAGGAACGAAAGAATTACGACTAAAGCAGATTCAGCGAAACCTCGTGTAAATAAAAGTAAAAAAGAGAAATGAGTGAATCCCCCGTATATAAAACGAAAGAAAAAAGACAAAAAAAATTAAATTCCCGCATATCCAACGGAGGACGGATGGAAACGAGACGAGAACGAGAGAAAATGGCGCCTCGCACACTGTACAATAATCATGCGCACAGCACACACATACACACACGGTCGATTTAACGAAAAAATAACGTGGAAAATGTGGTGTATAACCCGTGAAGCGAAATAAAAAAACAGATAAAACATATGATTAAAACTATAAGTAAGGAAAAAAATACGATGTATATGGAGATATAAACTACGATACAATGTAATGTTAAATTGTAAGCGTAAATGGACGAGAGGTACACACACGAATACACTTACACACGCACACAGAAAAACGGGCAACAACAAAAAAAACATGTGAAATACACGGTGTAGCGAACGTCGTTTACTACTTGTATGAAGCTGCGAAAAAATGAAATACGTGGATACACACTCTGGATGACGGATTTGAGATAGTATTCGTCGTCCAACCTGCAACTGCGCCGAGAACAACCTGCTGATATTTGGACGAAAATATACATATGATTATATATAGCTAAATAAAAAGATATTAATGTAATTAATTATAGTTCTTTATCCATTCTCCCGTACATTTATAATTAATATTATTCACTAAGTTTTTATTTGGTATTTTAGCAAATTTATATATATACATTTTAATTTAGAATATAGTTTTATGAAAACAGATTTTCAATTTATTTACACAGAGCATTTTATATTTTTCTTTAGTAATTATCATTTGAATAGTATCTATTTTAATAGCAAAAGAGCTTTTTTGATGTTTTACTGAATTATTTAAGTTATAAAAACAGGCACTCTGAGTAATTAATTTTTAATAGTATAATTTTGTACAATTCTTTTATAAATTATATTATAAGATAAGATTATATTTTTAAATTTAATTTTAATATTTCGTTGATTGATTTCAATGATATAAAAAGAAGCATGTTCAATATGTCTGATTTATTTAAGTTACAAGAATAGGAACTACGTATTTATAATGAACTCCTTGAGTGCGCCAAAAAATATCATAAAAGCATGTTTTGTTTCATCCTGATTACATTGAAATTATTAGCTCTTAATATAAAATGTTACAAAAGAAAAAGATGAATTTTCGTGACTTCTAAAACTTTTGTTGAAGGTATTTTTACAGAAAATCTAATTTATCGAAGTTACCCGCGATGTAAAGTACTAAAGAATGTCCAATGGCAAAGATTTGTTGCCGTCCGCACTCAGGAGGTTAATGCATTTTTAATCATTAACTCGTATGCCTTATTCTTTTATAAATTACAGCAAAAGATAAGAGTATACTATTTTTATTTAATTTTATTATTTAGTCATTTTATTTAATTAAATAATCAAGAACAAGTAATTTCGAATTATACATAAAAGTATTTCTTTAAAGACTAAAATCAATTTTTATCATGTATGCGTGATAATAAATATACTATAATAAAATTTGATCCAATAGATAACAAATTTATTGAATAATTAATAAACTCCATTATCTCATAGCGCATACTCAAACTATTAATTTTTCTTTTTATAATCAAGGCTTATATTTAGAAGAATGTTCCAAGAGCTCTACACACACGTAAGTATAATAATAATTTCGCAATTGTAAATCACATTATTATCTTAGCTTCTGGGAATCGAATTGGAATCTCAGTGCTTAATTGTAAGAGGATGTCTCTAAATCCAGATACATCCGAACACCGGATATTCGCTGTTTGAATATTTCCCGATAGGAATCAACGAAAATATGCTTAATTCAATTGGAATCGTAGTAAATACATTAAGGTGTATCCTATATTATAGGTACACAGCTTTGAAATTATCAAAATTTTATTATGATTCCTACATTTAATTATAATTATTGCAATTGTTCAATTATATTCAGTTATAATTCGAAATAATTAAGTCAATATATAAATTTATCAGCAATATACCATGACAAATTTAAATCAACTTATTGTAACTACCATATCAATATCGATAAGACGATGAAACCAATCGTCAACTAGTTAATATACCCACTCCTCTCTCTCTCTCTCTCTCTCTCTCTCTCTCTCTTTTTACAGCAACCTCGCTACAAGACACCAGCATTTAGATACCTAAGATTAGTCCCCCCCCCCTCTCCCCTCCCCGTCAAACAAATAAGGTGTCGGGTATAGAGTGCATTAGTTTGGCATAAAAGCCGCAGGAATTGCAGAGAGGCCACATTGGCAAACAGGGCGCGCGCCAACCCTCGATGACCATTGAAATTAATGAGCTACCGCCGCCATGCGAAACGTGACGTTTGCACCGCAAACAGCCCGGGTTTCGGGGGCCCCATTGCCTCGGGCAATCTCGATGCTTGGTCGTGTGCGGAGGCCGCCTAGCCTAGCCTGTATATAGCTACCCCTCGCCTACCCCAAGTACTCCTTGTTGATATTGCGATTATTACGATCAAGCCTTGTATTTCGATGTGCGTAGTCGTAGCCGCCCTCCACCGACGCGCACGGATTAATAATCGCGAGTGTCCTTCTCCCGTGTGTAGCGCGATGGGAGAGCTTTAATCGTTGACTCGCGCTCTCGATATTTGGCCTCTTACGAATCAGACACTCGCACGGTGCTTGGAGATTTGTGTAGGCAGGCATGGGGTCATTAGGAAATCATTGGTGTGTTTTGATTTTCAAATTTTGATTGCATTTTTGCTTAACCCCCTGCCTGTATTTGTTCGATATATTGGACGCCGATTTTATTAAGGTTTAAATAGTAATGCATGCCTACTTTATTGACTGCAGTCGCATGAATCATTTGAACGATATCTGAACAAGCGAAAAATATATTAACGCGGGTTAGATTTTTAGCTCAAGATATCGATTATTTTCCGTGTTATTGATAAAAATTGTTCTTTTTTAAGAAAAATGACCAGTTTTCAAAATTTCACTTGCGCATAGCATTTTGACAAACAGCTCTGGAAAAAATTGAGTCTCTTCCTTGTTTGACCAACAAAAGAAACTGTTGACAGAATTTAAAAAATCGTATTCGACTTCCTTCAAACAATTTTGTTTTCATTTGACTTATGAAAATGCTTAAAAATTCATGTTTTTTAATAATGACAGGTGGGTAAAATGCGATAAGAAGAAAAAAATGTAAATGTAATCAATAGTTTATGCTCTACATATACTAAGGTACATTTTCTGAAAGTTTAAAAAAAATTCGTGGAATCCTGATGCGCAAGCCACATTTTAAAGTTCAGAAAACTAGTTGCGAGAAAAACACGTTTACATTTTCAATTTTGTATGTTATCTAATGTAAATTGTTTTACTAAAATGCGTATAACTTTGTTAAAACATCAAGTTTTGACATCTGATAGGTTTCAAAACATTATTACAATTACAAAGATTAAGAAAATTCAATAAATTTTTTTTGATATTTTGGTAAAAATACACCAAAGTCTACCTTAAAGCAGCTGATGCGCATTGTAGTTAATAAATTAAAAATAACTCACTAAACCCCTCATATATCATAAAATTGTATTTGAATTAATATGTTTCAATGACGATTTTTCAAAGAGTCCAAGCAGATGACACAATGTCGGGAGACAAGAAATAGCTTACGAAAAATGTATAATAAATAATATTTTTGCTCTAAATAATTTTCTTTCCTTAATCATTGTTTGAAAAAGATTAATATTCGACAAGAAACTGTAAAATACCATAAATTAGAAATATAATAAATTTAATTTTGTCTGTGCAAACTACACTTTGACTCTGCAAACATTATTTTTGAAAAAAATAAAGCCAAAAAATTAAATCTAAATAATACATAATTTTTCAAAATAATTACATATACCATTTCCTAAAAATCAAATAAGAAAATTTGTTTTGCAACATCAAATTGTACGCTATGCTCAGAATCACCTACATTCAAATGTTATATTCTTCTTTAAAGAATTATTAAATAATACTTATTTGTTAATATAAAGTTGAAAAATTATTATTATGAATAGGCTATCGAAAAGAGACGGAAATTGAAAATTGAATTAGCAGATGATCGACTTGAAGACTGCGTTGTAGTAAACTAAGCCTTTGTATACATCCTAATCTTGATCCTAATAGTAAGTATTTTCAAGATTTTTATATAAGCAAATATGAACTGAAGTTTTCTGTAAGAATTATTACGTTTTTGTACCGTAACTTCATTATTAATCACTGTATTTGTCCAATATATTGGACATTGGTATTTTGTTATTTATTTATATCCAAACTTCGTATAACTTAATATTTCCTCATTTGGTAACGTGTTTAGATAAAACAGACCAAAAAAATGTTTTCTACTGCTGGAACATAATGATACGGGTTAAGATATTGGTGACCCACGCTGTAGGTAATTTTGGAGAGCGATGAAGAATACTTTTTAAAAAAATATTAACTTACATATAAATTTCTAAAATGCAAGCTTTATTACACAGAAGTTACATGATAATAACTCAATAATTATTATAATACTAATTAACAATATTTGAGATAACTTATACCTATTAATTGTGTTTGTATTAAAAGTATATTCTTATTGACTTTAAATTGTTGATATTATATAACATACTTATATGAGATTTATGTACACCGCGCCACAGCGCTATTAAAGTTATAATAAATATATGTATATATAAAATGTCTAAATAAAAATGAATTAATAATTTAATAAGATCACTATGAAACGGTCTACAGAGACTTAAAGTTATATTCAGTGAAATTTATTTTTACTCTTGGGATTCGTACATTTAATATCAGATATAAAATTTTGTACGAGGAAACAGATTCAATAATTAAACTTTAGATTGGTTGAATATATATGAATGTTTTTGAGATATTTTTAGAAATATAATAAAAGAAAACGAAAATTAACTTTATTTTTACTGCTATCTTCAAATTCAAATTTCAATTACTGCAAGTAAAATTATTAATCAGACATATGATATTCATAATTATATTATTTTAAAGATGATTTTATGAGTGATTGTCAAAAAGGTGAACAAGTCCTGCCCCCCCCCCCCCTTCTTATGGGCGCTTGTTATTGATATTTTGGGATGGGCTCGAATATTTCAGTGAATATGGTCGACTCGTTTTAATTTTATAGTCGTTTTTCGAATTTTTAAAATTTTTAAATTTCAATTTTTCGTAAAGTTTTGAATGAAGGAAAGGTTTTTAGGAACAGAATTTTCGACACACTATTGGGATTTAAAGTGTCATGGACGAAGCAAATTAGTTTTGAAGATTTCTACTTATCTAAATAAACATACGCAACGAAAGGATTTTAAAATTAATTATAACTATCAATTGTACTAAAAAGAAGTGGTTGCAAAGGTTTTATATGGAATAGTAAAGGAATAAAAAGGTGACATAGTTAACTCTATTTGATCTAACGGTAGTAGTTTTAAATCTAACATATTTTCTAATCATTTATTAAACTATTTAAAAGTTGTCATTAAATTATTTTCTTTGCTGATTCTGAAACTGCAAAACATGTAGAATATTTTTACTTTATTATTTTTAAAATTCATCCGTTTTATATTCTTATTAACGAAGAAGAAAGTGTCGGTACTGCTTTGCTTCTGCCATGACACTTTAAATCCCAATAGTAATAAAACCCTCCGCTTATCATGTGCTATACTGTATTATTGAGTATTTATATTAAATATATAACTCGAAAACTATAGAATATTACTCAATGAAATTCTTACTGAATATTAGTTTGATGTAGAACTATATTCATGTACATTTTAAAGTTATAAGGTTTATTACTTTGTGAGAAAAAATAACAAAGGGTCAAAAAATGTATTTGTGTTGGACAATGATAGTTTGACTGATTTTTTATATTTTGCTGAAACTGTAATTAGATATTGACTTGCATAAAATTAGTAATGTGATAATACTGTATAATAGAGAAGATTAACCCTCAATCGTCACAACCTCTGAATTTCCGTCGTTGGTACTATGGGTATGTCATACCCGAGCAATTTTCAATCGGTTATATCTCGAAGGTAGTTTCATCAATTTGAACACATTTCTTTTAAACAATTAATTATAGAACATTCTTGTATCTTTCTTTTAATATAAGATAAGATTTTCAGTTGTACTTTAAGATCCTGGTGGCCATTTAATCATCTACTTTAAAAAAGATATATTTTGAATGACTATTTTATATTCTTTTCACTTTATGTAAAAAGCGTACTTAACGCTTTAGCACTTCTATAGAAAAAATTAATTCAAAAATTTACAACTCATATAACTCAGAACTTATACCATAAAAATAATAATATATAAGTTATTACGTAATAAAAAAAATTTATAATGATAAATAAGGAAAAATTTATAATAATAAATAAGGAAAAATTTATAATAATAAATAATGATAAATTAATATTTTTTAGGATTTCGAAAAAATAAAAGTATAACATACAACATAATTCGAAAAGTATCGAAGAGTTTATTAAATTAAATTGTTACATTTCCTTTTCGTACATAGATCACGTGTTTGCTTCATGGTCTTTGCACATAGGCTTCCTGCAACTCATACACATAAATGTAGTCTTTCAATCTAACGCAAACGCACAACTGGCACTGCCCAGATTTATCCATACCATTGGTTGGCGATTCATCGCGAAAATCTTGTTCTGCAGGTCTTTCCTCATATTCTATGAAATTCTGAATTTTCAGCCTCAAAGTCAATTATAGATCGCGATCGCGTTTCCATAGATCTAAAAATTAGAACTTATACGCGTTAAAACTATATTATTTCATTATTTTTTTCACTGAACATTAAAATAAAACCACTTTTTCGATAAATCTATAATAATACAAAATTGCTTACCTTATTTACCTTAGTCTCGCTTTTCAAGCTATACACTTTTTGGAACGTTGTTGCTACAACTTGTATTAAATATCTGCACGTTTGCTTGCGATGCATCTTTCCCTGTTGTTACAAGCTGACTTTATAACTGTTTTCCCACCTGACTCGGATCCACTCCCTTCGGACTTTCAAATATTCACCTAAGGTATACAATTCATTGATCATTGATTGAAATCACTATGTAACTGAGATCCTTTGAGGAAGTCGAGTAACACATCAGTTGTTTTAATAAACGATTATAGTCCATTTTGCTTCCTTAAAGAGAAAACTGTTTTTAATATTATTTTTAATGTCATCATCGTTTTCGGACTTGGTCCTTATTCAACGCAACCCTTCAATTATTAAATAAAATCATGTAATGTTAAAATAATTATTATTATAACATCCTAATGTGTGATTACAAAATGAATATTAACAACGCTAGAAGAAGCTAAGTGCGAGTGTACTAGCAGAGATTATTCCTATTTTTATTACGTTTTTAAAACAAAAAAGGTAACGGCCCAAATCAATCAATAATTAATACGATACTCAATAACTCTAAAAGCGTTCTGCACTCGACAAGTACTCCCTCCAAAGACGGGAAACAATCGCGCAATAACGCTCGCCAAAGACGCGCACGAGCACGCCTACTCCAGTGCGTATCACACAGACTCGCGCACGCAAAATTCAATTCGAAAGAAATATAGGTCAATAAATAAAAGCAAAATTCTCAAAGTACCGCAGAGAATGCACAGCTCACAAAATGTATGCAGATAAAAAGCTGCTACGTTATACACGCTCGCGCTCCTGCAAAAGCTCCCTGCACCCGTACGCATATCTATATATACGTGCCTCGCTCGCATTTTTCATTATCAACAAATGTCGCGAACGCTCTCGAATACGCAATCGAGCGTCGAGCGTACTTTTGTTTCGCGTATATAGTCGGGCAAAGAGGAGCCAAAGAGGAGGAACAAAGAAAGAGAGAGACTCGACTACCCTCTTTCACTCTCTCTGGCTGCTTCTTCTTTTTTCGCTGGCGTACCAGAAAAGAAGAGAGTGGGAAAAAGAGAGAGAGAGAGAGAGAGAGAGAGAGAGAGAGCGAGAGATAGATGCATATAGGAAAGCACGCGATAGAGAAAAAACATAATATCGTAAATGGCTAGGCGAATCCTTTATGAAATGGCGAGCTTGGAATTTTTGATGTAGTAGCGCGAGCGAGCGAGCAAGCGCGCGCGCGGGCGATATGAATATCGGAAAGTTCCCCAAAGGAATTCCGCAGGTTCGGCGATCTCGCGCACGCCGCTGAGCTGCTGCCTCTCTCTTCTCTCTCCTCTCTCCTCTCCCTCCCTCCCTATATACCACCCTTCCTTTCTTTCCTGGGCCAAAGCCTCTTCCCTTCTTTCCCAACGGGATGCAGCAGCAGCAGCAGCAGCAGCAGCAGCACGGGAAGAGAAAGTGAGAGAGAGCTATAGAGAGTGGGAGAGTATAGCTCGCGCGAGGCAAGCAACTTGGCGAAATCGCTGAGGAACCGATAAACTTGGCGTCAAACAAACAACAAGCAGCCCCGAGCTGCGCCCGCGCCCGAGCTCGTTTCTGATCCGATAGTCGATACAGATAAAGTTTACCGCGCGCGCGAGAGAGAGAGAGAGAGAGAGAGAGAGAGCGAAAGAGAGAGAGAGAGAGGGAGAGAGAGGTAGAGGGAAGAGCGCGTATAGCGTGGCCGCCTGCCTCGACTCAACGTAAGCGGAAACGCATCCGCTCTCTGTATGTAACTGGATGATTGAAAATCCTTTGCGAAATCCTCTCGCGTGCTCCAGTCCCGATACTCTCTATCTCTCTCTGGTTCTAAGAGCCTTCGATATACACCTTCGTCCTTCTCTTCCCTACCTGGGCAACGTTTTCCTTCTACGTCTCTCTTTTTTACTCTCTCTCTCTCTCTCTCTCTCTCTCTCTCTCTCTCTCTCTCTCTCTCTCTCTCTCTCTCTCTCTCTCTCTCTCGATCTTGCTAGCGCTGGCTCTTTTTTTTGTTTTGCTCCCTTTTTACCCTCGCCTTTTGTACTGCCACGAAGTAATTTCATTTCGGATGGTTTGTTTTTATGAGAGGCGCCGAGGCACATCGATTGCAGCGCTGATCGCCTCGAGTGCGATGTTAATTTGCAGCGCTTTGTACGAAGTTTTAGCGTAGCATAGTTTGATTTTCTTCGGTTTTTTATGCCTGCTATTTATTGTTTTGCCTTCTCAAAGAGATTCCACGAGTGTACATGCGTGTACGAGTATGCATGGTATGTATATGACGATATTTTACTGGATTTATGCCGCATTTAAACACAGGTGAAAATTAATCTAGGCTTTTGTTTATTAGCCACAGCTGTAATTAGCAGATATTTTTAATTAAAACAAAAAATATTTTGAAAATGTTGCTTTCAAAAGTATTTATTTTTAAAGAATTTTTTATAATTTTTGGTGCATATATATTATAGCAACCACAATTTCAATTAGACTTTTTCTAGAATTCTTTAATTCCTAAAAGAATTTATTCATAAACGGAAGCATGAAAATGACAATAATTCGAGGAATTCATAACGCAGAATATGAATAATCATAAAATAATATAGAAGTAAATTAATATCTGTTACACTAACTAGGAGAGTGTCAGAGGTTCGGAAAATAATATATGATAAGACTTTGAGAGGTGTTTTCTGCTACCTAAAAATAAAGTCTAGAACTCTTAGTTGGGTTCAATGGGCACTTATTCTCGACATATCAACCAATTAATCTCAATTATGCGTTATTTTAGTAAAAAATTATACCTCTATTTCTGATCATTGGTCTGCAAGTTTTTATGCTAGAAAAAATGATCCAAAAGTAAAAGAAAAATAAAATAAAATAGCTTTAACTTTAGTTTGTTTCCTATAGAAATATTAAAACTGATTATTATATCAAAAAACTTCCTGAATATTATCCATTTAGCTCCAAAATCTAATCAATTATAAGTTTAAACGTACCTAATATGTCTGCAAGGACATCTTTACCTCCGAAATTTACTTTTCCCTGAAAAGAATTCATAGCTTATGTTTGTAGATGACTCGCCGCGTTGGATTATGTGGTAAATCCGGTGTAGGTTCATAACTCCTACGACCCGCTCTTCCTTTTTTTCTATAAGGGCTATAAGGGCTGGAGGATATCGAAAGCAGGTGGGACCCCCCCCCCTCCCCCAATTTTTTGGACACTCGCTTCGCGCGACAATCTCATCTGCGAAATGCGTTGCAAAAACTTTTACTATACAGGTAGATACTTATCGTTTTGGGGACTGTATACCACGGCGACTGTATTGTCCTTTCTGCAGGAAATATTTGTAACGCAAAGCTTTTACGTTATTTAAGATCCCTGTAAATGTAGTCGCTATACGTGAGTTTTTCTCAAATGATTATAGAATGTAATCTACATGTCTACATGAACTTCTTTCTGAATATTTAGAATGTTTAAAAGATAATAACAATTTAGTCCCTTAGAAATTAAAATATTTATATATTATTCTTTAAATATATACAAAGATTGCGTACTTGTATTCTCCCGAGAGGGACTATTCGAGGAGAAGCATGCAAAAGAACCATAATAGAGTTAGGTAAAGGTGGGTTCATGGAATGTACGTAGTTTTACTCACATCTGGCAAGTAGAGGTACTTATTAGGGAGGCAGATAAGTTTAAATTAGATATAGTAGCTTCGCAGGAGGTTATGGAGCTTAGGAAAACAGGACTAAAAACAAAGCAAATCAATAGATACATATTTCTCCATAGCGGACCGGAAAAAGCAGGACAGCTAGGAACGGGTTTCTTAATAAGTAATAAAGTAATGCATGCGCCAACGCATTTAAGCTCATTAATGCTCGCATAAGGTTCCTAACCCTTCAAAGTCAATGGTATAAGTACATATTTATTAATATTCATTGTCCGACTGAGGATTCGACGATGCAATCAAAGATTCTATATACGCAAGCCTAGAGAATACATTTAATGGATTTACAGCCCATGACGCATAAATATTGCTAGGAGACTTTAACGCGAAAATTGAAAAGGAGGAAAATTTTACTTGAGGGAATAACATAGAAAGCACTTGGGAAAATATCAAAAGTTCTATAAAACATGCTGCCAAGGCGGTATTGGGTCAGCGGAAAAAGAATAAACAAAAACCGTGGTTCGACAAGGAATGCTAGGAGTAGAAAGAAAAGCGGCAAAGCGCAAGAATGCTTAGCCTTAACAACGCGAATGAGACAACCTTTGCATATTACTGCAACATAAAGGAGCAAGCTAAACGATTTTCCGGAATAAAGAGCGAAAGTACGAAAATAATAAAGTCTCAGCCATACAAGAACACAGTAATAGATATAATATTCGGGAAATGTATACAATTTGATAAGGATAGGATCTAAATACAAATGGGTTACTAAATAGATGGAAAAACTATTTCTCCGAGCTCCTAAATGTACACGAACAACAAACCGCCTCAGACTATAATGAAATCGACACTACTGAACCACACATTGAGCAGCCTAGCCTAGATGAGGTTTGTAAGGCAATCAATAAGTTAAAGAATAATAGATTCCCAGGAGTAAACCATTTGCGAGCCGAATCATATATAAAGGGAGGTGAACCACTTCATAAAATAATTCATAATTTTATTTGTGTCATATGGAGGAAAGAAACAATGCCAAAGAATGGAGAGACTTAATCGTAGTTCCAATACGCATAAAACGAGATAAAACAAACTGTAATAATTATAGAGGCATTTCTCTTTCTGTACATGCTACAAGATTCTTTCTGATGTATTACTAGCTAGACTCACGCCGCTCGTGGAGGAATTCCTCGGGGATTACCAGTGTGGATTTCGACGAAACAGGTGAACAAGCAACCAGATGCTCACAGTTCCTTAAAAAGAAAAGAATTCATTGATTGATTTTAAGAAAGCATATGACTCAATAATAAGATCTTAAATTTATAAATGTAAAAGGTATATATATATATATATATATTTTTTTTTTTTTTTTAATTCTACAAGACCATCCATCTTTTGCTACTCTTTTGCAGTTTATTGTTTAATATTTCATTTTTAAATATATTAAAATGTGTAAAATACAATTTTACGGGTTAAATGTCATGGCACGAACAAAAGAAAAATAGAATTATAATTTTTACCGTAAAGGTTTTTGTAAAATTTTATTGAAAAATTGAATGTAACAATGTTTTTAATAGTGTTCGTACTTTTAACAATTTTTAGATTTTTATAAGCTCAATTATTTATTTAAAAATTGAATAGTAATATTCAAGACAATATAACTATGAAAATTTAAGTTGAAATTACATGAAGTATTTTGGTTAAAAAAGAGGCAAGCATGAAAGCTGCTTTAAATTTATTATTTCTTATTTTGAAGAGAAATTGAAAGGTACGAGCTGTTTTTATAATAAATTATATTATGCTGAGAATGTTAAAATTACTAATAATGTATTTTACATCAAACGTGTATATACCATTCTTGGAACTCTAAGATTTTCGTGGATTATATTTTAAATTGTGGTTTATACTTAAAGCAAAAATACAAATCGACATTCGTTGATCGTATTCCACTATAGGCGTGATTTTACTGCAATATAAATTCACAACAGTACCTACATCAATCCCAATAACTGATTTGAACATGGCACGCTGAGTTGTTCGCAGCGAAATAGCGAATAAGCGGATGCATAAATTTCAATCTGATTTCTGGTCACTTCTCAAGAGTGAAATGACTGTAACGAGTGTTGTGAGACAGTAGTGATATTTATGTTTAGTATTTTGACCAGAGATGCTTGACGTTGATTAAACTGGCTCCATAAGGAAGAACAGTAAAAAAAATAAAAAACCAAAGTAAAAAATGGTATAACTCGACTTATACAGTATTGGTACGCAGCGTCTTATTGTTATAGTATATACTATATATTGTTATGACCCTATCCGAGAAAAACCAACGTTTTCAGTCTGCTAGTGACAGTTGATGTAAATAGACGGGTTTACGTGCGAACCAGGTGGTAATGGAGGAGCGGTCCAGCTTACAAAGGAGGTAGACAAGAATTGAATCAGCTAATACGTCCTCTAAATAAAAACACAATTACACACACACACACACATTCACACACATACATAAATACACACATACACATGCACACACACACACACACTCACACACACACACACACACAAACTCAAACGTAAATATACGTATATGGTTGTATTGCAGAAATGTTGGTGGCTAATGCAGTAGCTTCCAACACTTCTCGAAATGTTTTACTAGACAAAAATTATTATAATTCCAGTATTTGTAGGGGATATAACAGTGGGAATATAGCAGGTATTTTGTAAGGAATTCATCCCATTTTTTAAGATAAATTCTTTTAACTCAAGATCAAGTTAATCGAAAATTGTGTGCAGGAATTGTTGATTCATTCGAGTCTGTTCAAGATTTTCTTAAGTAGACAGATAGGCTTTCTTGAAAAAATTCAAATTGATTTACAAATCGGCTTTGATTTTCACCCATATCGTAAACCCCACCTAAGAAAAAAAAATATGTTAAACCCCAATTCCTACGTAGATTGCATAGAAAGCAATTAAATGCAATAGCTTTTTTATGAATCTTGTGTCAACAATGGGAATGGAAGGTAGATACCATCACGGACCCAGATCCTGATCAGTACCCAGTTTCTGATCATTTGGTTACATTTATTACTATTTTGACTTTAATGTATACAAAATTTGTTTTAAAAAAATAAGTTTAAAAGTTACTAGTAAAATACATTTTTAAGATAAAAAAAGTTAAAGTTGGACGTTGTTAGCAACGTGATGATTGACACCATTTTACTGCAGTTGACTATAAGTATGCATGCAAAGAAACTTACATCATTTCTCTAAAATGTTGTAATAGATCGTAGAAAAACTTATGTAATTAAGTTATTTAACAGTTTATTCATATAAATCACTTAAATCATTCATATAAAATATTATTGATATTTGTAAAATCGTGTGATTAGAAATAGGGTCCAAATTCTTATTGTTTACCCAATTCCTGATCAGTATTAATAACATGTTTTATGTGTGTTTAAAACTCTTAAAATACACAAATATTTGTAATAACATAATTCTATAAGTAGTTTTAATCCATGCGTAAATAATTTATCATGCAAAAGTCGCACAAAACGTGACAATAAATCACAACACTATGTGCATTTTATAGGTTATAATATATGCTCACACGCGAGTCGATATCGTGCAGTAGACAGAGTGCGAATAACCGAACACTTTTACCTCACCTAAGTTTCACATTTATAATCACACAACCAAAAAATTTTATATTTTAGTATATCTACTGTATTAGTATTGCTTAATAAGTTTTTGTTTATCATATAAAATACTTATGCGTCAATAATCTATGTGATCAGGAATTGGGTCTTGATATGATCAGAAACTACTCTGTTACGCATCACATGTAATATATGCTTATTTTATTGGTATGGTACTTTCAAATACTACACTAGTCATAACTACGTTATCGGCAGCGTCGCGACGCTTTGTACTCGCGCTGCTCCAGCAGTCTCTCCGCGGATCGCCGACAAAGTACACCACCTCACGACGTGGGGCACTTTACCAGTTTACATAAAGTGCTACAAATTGGTTATTGTTAAAACTGTGAGTGTTTTTATTCATTTATTTCACCTACTGCTCCCAGCATCCTATTCTAGAGAAACATTTGGTCCTTCGAGAGCCGGTAATTTACGATCGAATCGGCGGCTTTGGGAACAATCTGTTCGCGCGGCCATTTTCAGATTAACAGGTAGCACGCCGCTACTCTGTTGCTATTCGCGATTGCTCGCGTGTTTTTTCTTGTCGATCTTCAAGTTTTCGGACTTGAGGCTTTTCTACGTGAGGTGGATCAGTGTTGGTGTGCAATGGGAGTGATTTTCCAGTACCTGGAAAATCATCTGCGGTCGGTAGAGTATCGACTGTTCAAGAGACGCAAGGTTTTTTTTTTCTCGAACAGCTCTTGTTGGTATTTTTTAGATTTTATTTGATTTTTATTTCTAAACTAGCTGCTTGGCTCGCATTTTTGGTTTTATTGTATATTTGGACTGAATTGCTATTTTATACTAGAATATGAACTGTCGTTAATTGAACGGTGAAGTTTAGGAAACATAGGACATTTCTGGATGAACTTTGAACGTGCTGTACCTGAGCTCTCACTACACCAAGGAGTGCTGGAAAAGGTTGAACATTTTATGGCAAATTGCAGCCTCGCACAAAGGATTTTAGTTTTATAAGCTGTCTGGTGGACTACGGGAGTTCAAATGTTGACTTTTGCTGAAAGTTAAGGAAATCAATACCCTCATTCTAACCTCAAATTGCTATAGGTACCTTTTATGCTTGGTGTTATTTTTTCTATAGTTTAGCTTCCGCTTTTCTGAAAATGAATACTAGTTGTAACATTAGCTTGCTTACTGTTGTTCTATAAAATTTCTTATAAGGTTGATAATATTTTAAGCGTATAATTATTTATTTGCTGGTTGTTGTAGAGTGAGCTAACACTCTAGCCAGATGAATTATAAACCTTTTTCCAAGGTTTTTTTTTTGTTATGGTAAAAGGCACCTGAGAAGAGAAGGTCTCGTTACTGCTCTAATTTCTTCGAGCTAGTTGTCTTTTTTAGGGTTTTAATTTTTTTTGTCGATCATTTCATTTCTCAAAATGTCGCACCCTGTTATAAAAAAGCAAATCAAATTGAAGTCTCGCATAGAGGGTTCATTTGCTAATTTCAAAAAAACAGGTAAAGATAAGATGACTGAAGGGGCTTGTCAAACTAGGATGAAAACTTACATGAAGTTGTGGGGAGAGTTCGAACAAAATCATGATACACTCTGCAAAGATAATGAGGTTATAGGGGAGGAGTCTTATTGGAACACTATTACAGATCATTATGATAATAAGAGATTGTTGATTACGAAGATGCTGTCAAAGTTTATGTCTATTAAAGCCATTGTATTTGAATCCTCTTCAGAAATTAGTAGAATTAAAACAAATACAAAGAATGTCTTGCAATCTTTGAAACTGTTAGGGAGTCCGGTGGAACACTGGGACCATTTCGTAGTTTTCATTACATCCAGTAGGCTGACAGCTGCTACGCAGAGAAAATGGGAAGAGGTTATAGCAAAATCTGATTCCCCCTTGGAACCTCCTATGTATGACATAATGGAACAATTTTTGGAAGTAGAAAGATTAGCTTTGATGCAGTTGGAGAGTGCAAAACAGGTTTCTTTTCTCTCGAATTCCAAAGATTCACAACATTCTTCTAGAAATAATTTATTCTACGAATAAAGGACAAGGAAAACGAGAAGTTTATGTAGTTCAAAAAGGGCAGGCAAAGGTTTCTTCATGCTCTTTGTGCAAAGGCTCTCATTTTATAATTGATTGTCCGGCATTTAAGGTCAAAACTCCTTATGAAAGGCGAAAAGTGGTGATGAATAAAAATCTATGTTTCAATTGCTTATCAAAACATAGAGTTCAATTTTGCAAGGTTTCCAAACGATGTAACTATTTTCTGGCAAGTATCATTCAATGTTGCATTTTGGTTCTTCTGATTCAAAGGCTAACCCTATTTCTGGTGATCCTACTTCCACTGCAGGAAAATTAAGTGGTTGTAAATCTACTTCAGATCATCTTTCCATTTTGCAAACCAATTCTAGGACTTCGGCAGAGATTTTGGTAGAGGACGTAGAAGAAACGGTTCTACTAGCTACAGCATGGTTAAGAGTAGAAACTCTCAATGGAAGAGAGAGGTTATCCCGGGCTCTTATTGACCAGGGAGCTCAGTCGTCTTTTATTACTGAAAGACTATGTCAAACTCTCAGACTGAATAGGACCTCTATTCGAGTTTCTATTTCAGAGATAAGGGGGAAGTAAGAGAACAGTGTGTAAAAGGCGTGTAGTATTTACGATAAAACCACATTTTATGTCCACTTTCGAATGCAATGTGATTACGTATGTTATACCAAAAATTACGTCATATGAACCATTTTTAGGAGAATCTGCAAATTGGGAGCACCTGCAAGACCTTAAATTGGCTGATCCAAAGTACGAATCACTTGGAGCAATTAACGTGCTGTTGGGAGCAAAAAATCACGCTCACATCGTTGAGGAAGGACTGAGAAAGAGTTGCATCAACAACGCGCCGATCGCAACCAAAACACTATTAGGATGGATAGTGTCAGGGTCAACTTCGTCCGATCAATTGAGAGAAAGGAGGCCACACCCATCAATCAATCTACAATCAGCTGACTGTGAGATTAACAATCTGCTCAAGAAATTTTGGGAGATTGAAGAAATACCAAAACGAGACAAGGTTCGATGAGCGCATCGATGAAAACCAGTAAGGGATTTTCTCTAAATGATTTGTTGCACATACATTCGAATTTGTTACCAGAGTTGGTTGATGTAGTTACCAAATGGCGTATTTTTCCATTCGTTTTTGCAGCTGATGTCGAGAAAATGTATCGTCAGATTTGGGTGCATCCAGACGACCAACATCTCCAAGCTATTATTTGGCGAGAGGAGGCTACAGCTGATATGCTTATTTACTTTCTCACTACAGTAACTTTTGGTTTCGGTTGTTCTCCTTTTCTTGCTATTAGAGTTATACAACAACTGGCGGAAGATGAGCATGTGAATCATCCGCTTGGGGTAATGCTGCTGAAAAATGAAGTATATATAGACGATGTTTTATCAGGGAACTTTTCGATAGAAGGAGCCAGGAGCAAACAGGAGGATGCCATTAATTTGTTAAATAAAGGTGGTTTTAATCTTCGAAAATGGCTGTTGAATCATGTTGATTGGATTGAGTGGCTTTCTCAAGACATGCTAGCTTCAGGAGATGTTTTAAGCATGGATGTAGGATTCTCTGTTCTAGGAAATAGTAAATTGGTGTCCTTCGGAAGATAAATTTTTTTTAAATTATATCTAGAGTCCTTGTCCGGCCATGTAACCAAAAGATCAGTACTCTCTAAAATTTCCAAACTGTTCGATTCGCTAGGTTTTATTGCTCCAGTCATTATTACTTCTAAGATTATTATGCAATCGCTTTGGGCTTTAGGAAAAGAATGGGATTCGGTACTTCCCGCAGAAAAGGTTGAATTCTAGGAGAACTGGTATTCGTCGTTGACTTCTATTTCAGAAATACGTATTCCAAGGTGGTTGGGTTTGAAGCGAACGTCACAAGTATTTGAAATTCATGGGTTCGCTGACGCTTCAAAATATGCTTACGCAGCAGTTGTTTATTTAAGGATTTTGGATAATGAAGCTCATGTTATGTTATTGGGTGCAAAAACGAAGGTGGCTCCAGTAAAAACACTTTCTATTCCAAGATTGGAATTATGTGCGGCTCACTTGCTGTCCAAACTTGTCCGTCACTATTTAATGTATTGAAATATGAGAACGTGAAAGTTCATCTCTGGTCAGATTCTCGGGATGTTTTATGTTGGTTAAGGGATATTCCTACTAAATGGGAGACTTTCATTGCCCACAGAAGTGCAGATATCTCTACATTGCTACCAGAGGCATATTGGCATCATATTAATTCAGCCGATAATTCCGGTGATGTAGGCTCACGAGGTATGTCAGCCGCTGATTTAATAAACTTTGATCTTTGGTGGCAGGGACCTGCTAGGTTACGGAATAATTCTACCCCTTGGAATGCTAGTCATGATTTAGATGATGAAAAGGTTAGTTCAGACAGGTTTATAGTCGACGCATCGAAAACTAAAATTTCTGAAGTTTTGACAGTTGCTGAAGAGAAAAAGGATGTTCAGAAAATTTGGAGTTTAATTAAGTATCATTCTTCACTCTCAAAACTCATTCGGATTTCGGTGTCTATTATGCGATTTATTCATCAAATTATTGAGAAAATTTCATTTAAAGATAGATTCTCGAAGGTTATGTTGCAATTTCCTGTAGATTCAGAGGATTCTAATCATGGTCAAGAAATTCGACAAGCAAAGGTAATTTGGACTTATCTCACACAGAGATCTTATTATGAAGCTGAGATAAAATTACTTTCTGAAGGGAAAGAACTTGTCAATTCTCATCCATTGAAAAGTCTCAACCCTATTCTAGTGAATGGGTAGATTAGGGTGAGCGGTCGCCTTAAGCATAAAGTTTTGAGTGAAAATGAAAAACATCCTCTGATTATTCCTCGAGATGCCGATTGGACGTTGCTTTTGATAAAATATTATCATCATCTTACCTTACATTCAGGGTCGCAGTTAACTTTAGCTTGCTCACGTAGGTTATTTTGGATTCAAAAGGGTAAATTGTCTGTTAAAGCTTTTATTAGGAATTGCTTATCTTGTAAAAGGTACCAGGCTTCAAAGGCATATCAAAAAATAGGGGATTGGCCACGTGAAAGAGTTGAACCTTCTAGACCTTTTCTAAATTCAGGCGTCGATTAGCTTGCTTAAATTCACGGCCTCTCATGCCCCTTTCAGACGATCCTTCAGAATTTCTCGTCCTAATGCCTGCTCATTTAGTTATAGGTGAAGAATCCTTTTTATTCACAGAACCTCGAATTGTGGATGAGAACATTCGACCTATGCAGCACTGGAGGCGAGTCACGCAAATGGTATAAAGAATCTGGGATCTTTGGTCACATCACTACCTGCAATATCTTCAACATCGTTCCAAATGGAAAGGTCACCATTCAAATTGGGCGACCTCGTACTCATAAGGAGTGAAATTACATCACCAACCCGCTGGCCGTTGGCCCGCATCACGGAGGTTTTTCCAGGGAAAGGTGGCCTCGTTCGGGTGGTCTCGGTGAGAACTGGAACTACTACGCTTAGAAGACCGATTGTCAAGCTCCTTCGACTGCTGAAGTCCGATCAACTGTGAAGAACATTACTGAAGATTTATGAAGATTTTTTTTGAGAAATTAAAATTCGAGTCCTTTGCTTATATTAGTTCAAAATCAATTTAACTTCAAGTTACTTTGCAATTTTGTTTTTTCATTTTTTTATTTATATTAATTCTTTTGAAATGGAATTATTTACTTCTCAGGTATTTTTAGCCAAAATGGGTTCGTTTATGTTAAACGAGGTGGGCGGAAATGTTACGCATCACATGTAATAATAATAATAATAATAGATGCTTATTTTATTGGTATGGTACTTTCAAATACTACGCTAGTCATAACTATGTTATCGTCAGCGTCACGTCGCTTTGTACTCGTGCTGCTCCGGCAGTCTCTCCGCGGATCGCCGACAGTGTACACCACCTCACAACGTGAGGCACTTTACTAGTTTATATAAAGTGCTACAAATTGGTTATTGTTAAAACTGTGAGTGTTTTTATTCATTTATTTCACCCACTGCACCCAGCATCCTATTCTAGAGAAACATACTCCCATACAAATCTTAAGTGATCAGGAATTGCTCCCACAGCTTTTTTTCTTTGAGGCTTTATATTTAACTTAATTTTGATTATTTATGTATTTTTTCAATTTTATATTAAAGATTAACAGTTATATTTGTGATTAGAAATTTCATTTTCCATGAATACCTCATCTTTACGCTTTTACACAACAAATAACGTGACGACGTGCCTTAACTGATCAGGAACTGGGTCCTTGACGGTATATCGTTAAGCCAGACGGATAAGGTACTACGTCGAGTTCGGCTTCGAAAAGGTACTACACCGAACTCGAATTTAAAACGGTACTACGTCGAGCTCAGCTTTAAAAGGGTGCTACATCAGTGGCTGATTGGAGAAGGTACTATCTGAGAAACTACAAGCTCTAGGGCGGTACAGAGCCACTTTCCACCTGTTTTTTATGTACAAAAAGAAAACTTTCAATTGCAGGTAGGACATAAAATATAGTGTATACCATGGGCGAAAGAAGATAGATGCTTGTGTTAGTTGCAACCCTTGTCTCGGCTCCTCTCGACATACCTCGACTCGTCTCGGGTCGCTCGGGTTGCCTCGGCTCGGCCTGCAACTTGCATTAGCGGTAATCGTCTACTTTCCTCTGTTGATACACAATATACTATTTCGTGCATAGAAAGAGGGCGAAAAGTAGCTCTTTTCTCGAGTTATACCGCTTTACCTGACAACCTCTTAATTTGTAAGCCAGATGTGGGTGAATTACGCATTTTTCTTACAAAAGCGTTTTTCATCTTCTTTCGCTTTGTATGATAATCATATTTATACAACAAACAGTTGTCGAATTATAACTATTAAATGAAACGTATATTTTCGATACCATAGCCTACATCTGAACAATAGAACCGCGTTAGTCGCTCTTACTAGTCAAAGTAGGCATTTCTATAGATACCTATAGGTACGAGAAAACATCACACAGAACCACATCAAAATCTGCTTCCCGAATCTGGTATGTATACTTTCCTTATAAGTGTTCCATTAATTGTGCCATCTGGTTAATAATTCACCCCTGCTTAAAACTGCTGCGATACAAAACAACTTTTTTGAATTATTATTAAAGGAAAGTTCGCTGAAAATTTCAACTTAATCGGATAAACACTTTCCGAGTTCCGCACAACGTCGACTTTAAATATGTAAAATAAGCAAAAAGTTTTAGAATAGCATGGCACAATCCCTGTCGGCAGATATAATCCGAATAAATTCTAAAAAATTTACGATTATGTATTCTAAATGTATTCTATTATTAGAATTCCAAAAATACTCTTAAGTAATTTAAAGAATGTAGAAGCTGTGGTTATACTGTTATTTTCCTGACTTCAAATCCATTTTTAAACAGTTCATAAATAGTTCAAGTAAACACGATGCGTCCGATTAATACATCGTATAAAATCCCAAAAGTTTTCATAAATATCAAGCTTCTTAGTGTTGGTAATATAATTATAGGTATCATTTTTCACGAATGAAACATATATTTTCGATACCATAGCCTGCATCTAAACAATAGAACCGCGTTATAATGTCTAACCCGTAAAAGTGGCTTTTCTTCTTGATTCCTTATATAAAAAAACGAAGCATCGGACTTGAATATAACATATGTAATATAGGTACGAAATAATTGAGAAACAATTAACACGTATCAAATGAAAACATTTCTATACTATAAATATTATAATTATCTCCATTAATTGTAATAAATAATATTTTCCTCTTAGAGCTTACAATGAATTATTTAAGAGCACATTGTATTATTAATTCAAATAAACGAGTATTCGTGTATAATTAAAAGCCGCTGCTAATTCATTGGCACTTAGCTTCCTCAAAATAAATTAATTGTTCCAAAATAAAATTCTTTGTTCTAATAAATTAATTAGAAAGAGCCTATCGAAATTTGCGGCTGTAGAAGATACGTAATTGTATGCACATTTTAATGCACTTACACTGAATTGATCATAATACTTCTAACAAAAAATCATTATAAAACAAAAACAAGTCGATGAATCTTGAAATTTCTTTCTAATCATGAATCTTCATTTAAAAAAGGTAAAAAATGAACGCGCCGATCTCGAGATATGAGCGCTAAAAAAGAAATTTCAAAAAATACATAACCTCAATATTTCAGAATATAAAAGAGCTCATAATTTGAAAAAACATACAGGTCATGAGATAGTTAAAAGCTACCTTTTTGTAAAGTTTCAAATAAAATGCTACCGATTTACTTGAGTTATTGCCAAAAAAAATCAATTTTTTTTATTAAATTATTTATTTCTTAACAAAAGAAGAAGGTTAAGACTAGAAAATGAAACTGAATATACTTCTCCATATTCCGATCATCTAAAAAAATTTCAAATATTTTCCGTCATATATTTCCGAGATATAATCGTTTAAAAGATAAATGACATTTTCGTGTATAACAAAAGAAAGGAATGACCTCATTCAAAATTTTAGGTCGGAAAAGTTTGTTAATTTTATGTTCTTTCAAATGCATTTTAGCTGGGTCGATGATATTATTTGTAATGTGCCAAAAAACTCGAAAAACTAAAGGGCAAAAATCAAAAAACCTTTATAAAACAAAAAAAAACATTGTAAAACAAAAAAGAATATTTTTGTCCCCCCGTCCTCTAAAAAAACAAAAGAATGAGCTCTGCAACATTAAGTTTCACCGTGTATATGCAGAGTAATGCTGATCCATGAATGCATACTCACTACCACGAGTAAAAGAAGAACTGCTTAAGAACTGCTTTTGCAGGCTGGGAACATGGTAACATGCTTCTCTCGACTACTTATTACAGATACTAAGTTTTCTTTTAATACAATAAAATTATCACTTTAACGTAATAAAAATCTTGTTTTTTGACCATCAAATATCAAAGTTTAAAACAAAATGTTTTGTGGTTCAGCATTCGCTGCGAAAAAAATAACAATATGGTCACGTGTCTTTTTATTAGTAGACGTTTTTCGATTTTCTCAAAATTTTCTATAAAAATTTTGAATTCTAATAACTTTAGTATATCAAACATTGAATTAGGTAATGAAAGTTTTGGATTTTCTCTAGTCAGAGTATTTATCTATAAAGATTTATAAAGCCTTGATAAAAAATAAAAGGTTCCCAATTTATTTCATAATAATTTTCAGAATACAAACTTATGTGCAGGGCCAATTTAAACACTCACTATCTAATTCTAGGCATATCTAATTTTTCATAATAATTGTATAATGTATCTTTTGCTGCATATATTTTATGGTGAATTTCATTGATAAGTATTTAAAAATTGTTAATAATAACGTTATATGCAATAAAAAGTTAAAAAGCAGTTAAATTGTAGCTCCCTATTTAAAATACACATAAAAACAAATTTACCCCGACAGGGTAAATTTGTTCATAACTTTTTAATTTTATTCAATTGCGAAAACTACATATTAATTGACTAATATAAATGGACTTTCAGAAAAATTCATACACTTACTTTGAAACATACACTTACAATCTATACACCGATAAATTTAATTTAAATCGAATAGTGAGTTTAAAAAATCATTGAAACCTAAGTGTATAAAAATGCCCTACTCTTCCTACTAGTCAAATGCGTAGAATAGGTTTTAAATTGACCCTTTTCCCCCTCCCTCCGCTTATCTAAACATGGGTATCATCCTGATGATACTACATGTTTGGGGAGTGAAAATGAGGCTAATTCGGAAATCGCATAACGAAGGGCTATTTTAACTAATTATTTCTCGTATTTAATTTTGTGAAGAGTAACAATAAAAAATAGAAAAACCCATTGTTAGCAATACATTAAGTTACCTATTTCTTTTTTGTTACTTTTTACAAAATTAAACGCGAGAAATAATTAGTTAAAATAACCCTAGTTCGAGCGATCGATGAGTTAGCCTCTTCTACAAGCGAAATCTGAGTTAGCCTCGCCTTCAAGCAAACGCCGAGTTAGCCTCTTCTTCGACTCAGCCGTCGATATGCTTTGATCTCGAATTGCTTATGAATGTTTTTAGAACTACACCGTTATAAAATGAAGCTTTCTAAAAACCGGCAGCACTCCTCCACTCATTTATATAAATTTACAGAAGATTAGGACATGTACCTACTGAATGCTGACAAACAAATTACGTAAAAAATTCCAATGAATAATAAAAAAAAATCCTGATGTTTCTTAGCTTTCAACCCCCCCCCCTCCCCCTTACGAATTAAATTGATTTCTCTTGCTTTGCAAAAACTATAAATTACCCCTTTAATACATTCTCCCACAAACTCCTTCGCACACTCCTCGCAAAATCCTTTTCCCCAGTGACGCTCTCCGCGTACATATGGCATTCCAGTTTCGCGCCGCAGCACTGCGCGCGCAGAACTAAAAAAAACGCGCTTTCTCGCGAAGCGCACATAAAGCTCGTGCACGCGAGGAGCGAAAAAAAAATAAACCAAGGAGAAAGGGTCCGTCCATTACGCGCGTCGTCAAGCAGGAGATGGAACGTCCGCGCGCCCGGAATGCCGGAAATTTCATCGAGCCCGCGCAGCCCTCTCGCAGTGTATATATAGGTAGGTACGAGCCTGGAACCTCGCCGACTACACACACGAAAGAGCAGATCCGCTGTATACGGTGCGCGTGTACACTTGCGTTTATCGCGCGCTGCCGAAAGACAATGCGGCGTTCCTCTTTTGCACAGCGCCGTGCGCGCGTCACTCGGCCTTTTGAGCGCGTACATACGTACAAGGTACACGAAGATATCCGGCTTTTTCCTTTCGCTTTCCGCGTCCTTCGGCTTTCTCTCTCTCTCTCTCTCTCTCTCTCTCTCTCTCTCTCTCTCTCTCTCTCTCTATCGTCTCGTTTTTCTTCTCGGGCCGTACGTTTGTACATGTATACACGGCATACACGCGCGCCTTCTGTTTTACGTCTGCCACCGCGGCGGTCTCTTTGTTCGCGAGACGTGCGCTGAGCTTCTCCTCTCATTTCTTCCGCGCGTGCGGGTTTTCTTTCGTCCGCGTACAACATACCTACCCGGTGCATTTATTCAGCTGCAGTCTTGTTTTTCCGCGCTGGCAACGGCGCTCGCTCGTCCGTGGGAAATCGGCTTTGCAAGGCAAAGGCATCGCGAACTGCACGGGCGCGCGGAACAATGCGAAGCTGCGACGACGACGAAGCCGGGAATTCGATGATTAAATGGAGAGCGCCTGGCACGCACACACGTATATACAGACACACGGCGACGACTCGAGCTTTCTCGCTCGCGGTCGTGTTGTTGTCGTCGCGCGTCGCAACGCTTCCGCAAATAGGGTTCTCGTGTATATATACTTGGGAGCTGGCTGGGTTGGGTCACGAATTAGCCGTGGCGCAACAATTTGTTCTGTCTCTTGGCGCGCGCTCGCTGGACTCCGTTTAAATACGATTGATGCTTTTTCGGTTTTCTTCATTCTTTATGGAAAGAAGAGGGTTGGGTTAATTTCAAATTGATTTATCTGAAATTTTATCGGTGAATGAGTTAATTGTATTCATGTACGTTTTTCAATAAGCCTACGAAAGAGTATTTTATAACTGGATAATGTTAATTTCAAGTGGCTACAGAGCGAAGAGTCGATATTAGTGAGTACTTACTGCAACGGACCCAATTTCTGATCAGAATCTAATTCCTGATCATTTTCTCAAATGAAACGATACTTTAACCTTGTTGTAAAAAGATGAATCTTTAGACTTCAGAAATTTATACTTATTTTTTAGAAATGTGTATTCAACGTCTAAAAAGTTTTAATGAAATTGGCTTCTATGGGAATCAGAACTGATCAGGAATTGGTCTTAGTTAATCAGGAATTGGGTCCGTGTCGGTACCTCTAATATTTTCTTTATTAATTTTAGACCATCAAATAAATACAGATTCTTATATCGTATTTTGTTATTGTAACTTAATTTTTGTATATGTAGATCTCAGCCATCCGGTGTTCGTAATATCTTACGGGGGGATTTAGCCTATGAAACACCAAAATAGAGAATAAGTATTAGATTGTTTTTGAAACAGTTAGTACAACAAATGCTTTTCAAAATTTGATAAACAAATATTCTTATAATATTTGTACATTTTGAAAAATAGAAAACAGGTTTTCGTATTATTGAAAGTAAATAGAGAATCAATTTTAATTTTATAAGGATCATTTTTTTATTTATTGTGGGCGTATTGGCAATAACAACCATTTTTTTGGTTCATGGTTTTCGTCTTATGATTTTTCAATTTTTGAAAACTAGTATTCTCCTATTTCATATCCCTGGTAGAAATCTAAGTTGGTTTTTAGATATAAACTATCTAATTTTTTATGAATTAGCTTATTTCTACTTAAGGTGGTTATGCCGTCTTTAATTGACCATTAAAAAAATAATATATAAAAAGTTTGTGAAGATTCCATAATTTAAATAATAAAGTATGTTAAAGAAGGTTGCTTAACGAAATGGAAAAAGAATATTTCAACAAAATCGTTACGTCATAAGCGTAAATATTGGCAATTTAAGAAAAATTCTACTTATACGATAGAATTTTCTTCATATTTCTATCAATTTTAATATTTCGGAGTTTATTTTCTTCTTTCAACATTTATCTACAAATTCATCGTTTAAGAATTGTATATTTTTTTATTCTCAAGGAGAATATTTGTTTATATATAAAGACGTTTTTTATGTAAAATTTTATGAACAATTAGTTTTTACTCCTGAAAGTTAAATTAATATATAATTTTTTAACGGTGAATTTGTAGACAAATGTTTAAAGAAGAAAATAAGCCCCGAAATATTAAAATTGATTTAAAAATAAAGAAAATTCTAGTGTAGAAGTAGATTTTTTTAATTGACAATATTTACGCTTCTGTCGTCACGATTTTGTTAAAATATTTTTTTCTATTTCGTTAAGCAACCTTCTTTAATGTATTTTATTATTTAAATTATATAATCTTTGCAAGCTTTTTATATATTTTTTTTCTTCTAATGGTCGATTAAAAATGACACAACTAATACCTTAACGCATTAACTAAAATAACGTTTAAAACGACATGCTCTTTACTTAATTTCAAGTTAATTTTTAGCTAACACTAATATATATTTATAAACGTTGTAAAATACCTATTTATATTATATTAATTAAATTATAATAGTATAGAATGACACATAAACAATATAAAATGTATGATGCCTACTTTGAGACAAAGAGTGTCGTCAGCTTTGCAAACTTTAAAATTTGTATGTTTGACATTAATTTACTTTACCGATATCAATGGAAATTAATTGTTATTAATAAAGCCTTTAAAGTCTTTCTATACATGTTTTCTCATTACAAAAGTACTAACATTATTTTAAAAGTTTTCTTTTTTTCTTTAAGTTCAAATTAAAGTAATTCTCAAAAATATCTTCGATTAAAAGAAGTAGCGTGATTGGCTGTATTAGTTCTCTTGTTTTTTTCTTTCGAGCACTTGGAAGGTATTCAATATATTGAAACTTTTTATCGGAGGGTACACATATGCATGCTGTACGAACTCACTTGTTTATATTTGTCTTTTTAATTTTTATGAACTTCAATGTATTTGTTCATGTGGGTCATCTATGGCAAACATATAGACCATCCATCGTTTCAAAAATACATTGGTAATACAACTGCAGCAACGTGTTGAATATCCTTTACTTCCTTGCGCGGGAAATTAAACATTACTTTTAGTGCTAATAATAATGGTATGCGTAATAATGAGACATGTTTCAATTTAACTGCATAATATTAAAGTATATTGTTTACTTAAATTATTAAAATTAAACCGCATGTTAATCCAAAATGTACAATGTATACCATAATAACTACTTTATAAATTATTTTGCAATAGTATTGGCAGATAATATATTCACAAACTTTATGTGCACTGAACGAAACAGATAGAATACTTTTAAAATTCTTTTAAAGTGTTTTCTTTTGAGAGTGAAACGTGTGTAGGAATGAAAGGAATAATAATGTAATTGAATTAAAAACAGAAGGGAAATTAGTTTATGTGCGTATTTAATAATTAAACTACTTGGAGAGTTCACGAAGTTCACAGCTTCGTGTCCAAATTGAGACTGCCTTCGCTGTGGCCTTCCTCAGGACCCATCGGAGCGCTCGCTTGCCGCCGATCGCCGAAAAATCTCTTTCTCTCGCTCTGTCTCGATTTTTTCACGTACTTTTTCAAACGACAAAATATACAACGTACGCACCGAGCTCTATTCGAGCCCGGCACATTCATACATACAAAAACCCGCAGAATCACTCGGGTTCACTTTCCGTTTATCGCAGGGACACCAGACTCGGCGCTAATCTGCGCGCGGCAATAAAGGGGGCCGTGCCGGCCCTGCTCTTCGCTCTTGAGCACAGGCTCGCCTATCCGCTCGCCCAAATGCTCGAAATGAGTCCCAGCGCCTAGCAGAGACACTGGGCTCGCCGCTATTCCGCACCAAGTAATAAAAAAGCTCGCTCGCCCAACGTCGCTTATTCACTCGACTCTGCGTCGCAGCGCAGGATCGTAAAAGCGCAGAAGAATAAGTCTCTCTAATTCCTAACAAACATACATTCTTGAGTTTTGCCATTTTCAAAAATACGGCTTTCCTAACAAATGCGCGTCTATTCTCGCATTCGCCCAGGCCGTCGCCTGTGGCGCAGGGGAAACTCTTATGAGAAAATCCACGCCAAGAATGTTCGCACATTTGCTGCACATTTTAAGTAATAAATCATATTATTAAATTACGCGTCGCGTGACGTCGCCGACCGACTAAAGTAACGCATAAAAACTAAGCTAACACATCGGCCTGACTAGCTTTCAATGTGCCTGCACTTCTCTCAGAAGGCCCAGCGCCTCTCCTTTTATAAGTCCGCTCGACTGGTGAAGAGGAAATGCGGCCCCAAAACGATCCTCTCGATCGTTGTTCTCGCAACCTACGTAGCAGTTTATATAACTGCTACGCTGAAACGACTAACTACAGAGTATTAACGCTAATGTTGCCTCCGGTGTGAAATTCAAACTCTAAGCAGGTGAAAACTCCAGAACTCTAATGTGCGATTAGATATTGGCTTTATTATCGTTCTGAAGATATTTTAATACTAATATCTAAAAATAATTACTGGGTTTTTCCCTAATCGATCCTACATGGGAAAAATTTCCAAATTTATAACCCTTAAGGGGAGGTCGGAGTCGATTACAGATTTCTGCATTGAATTTTACATTATTCTAATATAATTGTTCATAAAAGTTTAAAACTTCAGTTGTCCGGTGTTCTCAATCTTCTAAGGAACACCGGACAATTGACATAATTGACAAAAATTAAAAATTGAATGAGAATACTGAAAAATACAAAATTGTCGGGAACTATGTAAGCTCCGACCTCCCCTTAATTGGTCATAAATATCAGAATGAAATTTTATGGATTCATGAGATATCCCGTTGATTTAACGATTTTACTTTATGCAACGCTAACGGGGATGAATTTCATTACGTAGCGAATACATAGAGATTTACGAAAGTTCAATCTTGATATGCTGCTTTGCAAAAATTGCGGTCAACGCCGCGTCGGGGGATGCTAGTATTGCATAAACATTCACTCGCACTCCTTACACCTTCGAAACTTTCTTTCCGA
Organism: Gastracanthus pulcherrimus; assembly: GCA_949152435.1. Lineage (NCBI taxonomy): Eukaryota > Metazoa > Arthropoda > Insecta > Hymenoptera > Pteromalidae > Gastracanthus > Gastracanthus pulcherrimus. The sequence goes on along the minus strand of OX424574.1, from coordinate 149,564,035 downwards.
AAAAGTCCCACACAAACGCCCTCGATCTAGGTAAAATATTTACTACCACCCCTCACAAAAAGATAGCGCATAAAAATAAATTCCCCAGACCCCGTGGGCTAAATTTTAAAGTCCGCAAATAAATCAAAACCCCGGGCATAATTGGCGCGCCGCGGCACTTACCCCTCGCAAAGCTTCTCCGCGCGCGGCACCACTCGATCTCGCGCTCAATCGTAAAAGCAGCAGCGCGCAGCAGCAGCAGCTCGCACGGCGGCCGATAAAATTTAGTGGCTTACGTTATACTGCGCCACAGCTTCACTCCACACACACACACACACAGACACACACACACGGCACACAAACCCTCTCCTCTCTAGCTATCAGCTCACCGGCATTTCGCAGTCAATATTCCAAGTTGCGATCACCGCGGCGACAATTAGGCGCGCGAAAACAAGGCCGCGCGCGGGATGGAGCGAGCTCGCAGCTCGCGAGCGCGCGCCTCGTCGTTAATTAATCTAATCGAATGAGCCATTCGAAGGGAGAGCGCGCGTGCATATACCTACACAGCCGTATACGCATACGCGGGGCTCGGCTCGCGGTAAACCTCTTTGTTTGGCCGCAACGCGGAGCCCGGCGCAGCGAGCGTTTTCGGCCCCGCGGCATTATTAATCGAGGCCGCACGCGCGCACATAATACCTCGAGCGAGCTCTCGCAATAACATTAGCGAAATAACATTACAATAATGCAGCTATATCGCGAGCGAGCCGAGAGCTCAGCGCGTTTGCGGGAGTGTGTGTGTGTGTGTGTGTACGGTGTACCTGGTCAACTATACGCGCGAGCGCGCGCACGTGTCCTTTTCTGCGGTTCTGAGCCTGCGTCGGTAGACGGGAAGACGAAATTATATACGCCAATCTGTGTGTGGGTGGATGTGGATGTGCGCTGGAGTGGGATATATATGTATTTAGGATGAGGGAGAGGGACGGCCTAAGGCAGGCACAATGGAGCTTCGTTAATGCATCGGTAATCGGCGGATCGTTAGTAGAGAGAGAGAGAGAGAGAGAGAGAGAGAGAGAGAGAGAGAGTCAAAGGTGAGCAACTGTAGTCGAGGATTCGAGCGGCTCAGGCTTGGCGAATAAATGGAAGGATGAGCATGTATGTATGTATGCATATGTGTGATGTGGACTGTGTTTCAAGCGTGACCGCCGGTTTGTGTGGAAGGTGTGCGAGAACTTTTTATCGAGTCAGTTGCTGGTTTTGATGAGGCTGAAGATTTTTTATATTGAGATACTGGAATTTTTCAAGAGATTGACGTTGCTTTCAGTTTGTATCGTTGGATTATGATGCTTTCGAAGTGAATTCTCGTGGCATTGTGGTGCAGCGAGTTAATTATATTTTAGTTTGAAACTGATATTTTAGTAAAATTAAATTTTGCATAAGTTAATGATACAAAGGATGATAATCTAATTTTGTATATCAATTTTGAGTGATATATTCCTGTTAACGGTAACGTACTGAATTACACTTGTTTCTTTTTTAGAAGCTCGAAATATTAAGCTTTTCAGTAGATATATTCTTCATGAACCGTATAAGCTATTTATAAAGAATGAGATTGAATTTTTAGAATCAGAAAGATAATTAAAACAGGGTTATTTATAGAGAGTCGAGCAGTGTACGACTAAAATGACCTTTTACTACTGACACAGCTAATAAAAAGCATAACAAAGATTATCGGAATTTGTGCATATCACAATATAAATAAGAATTTCGGCTGAATGACATTTCTAATTGTAATATAATTATTGTTTTTTATATTTGTATAAGCTTTATAGGGCTTTGGTAAAATTGAAGTTTATTAGCAAAAATGGGAAAATATTAAAGAGAATTCTTTGCAAAAAACTTGGACTGACCATGAGTAAAAGGTAAATGGTGTTGCAAGTCGAACAGGTTTTTGAAACAGAATAGAGATGCAAAGGTAATTCACATATTTAAGAGGAAACAATATACCGCCATTAAATTTTGTTACAATTTATAGCGAATTTTAAAGTTTGCAAAATTTTCTTGGAAATCCGCATTTCTTCGTAACTAAAGGCATGGTGGATAACTAAAACGATTTGTGTGAAACTGTAATTACTGGTAAGTGTGTATAAGGTATAGGATTATAACCTATTAACCGACATATAAACTTTTGTATTTCTTCTTACTGAACAACAAACTGAAATATCTATAAGTATGCATATTACTTTATTCGTTGGTTGAAAATCCATTTCTTCGAAATTTTGAGTTTCAATGTGATTATGTCAATTTCTTTTTAATAATTTAAAATTCTTTCATACAAAAATAATCTGATATAAATATACGTTTTATATATATTAAGTTATAATGTTTTATTAGTTGGTTCAAAAGCCTTCATCTCTGCGAAATTCTGAATTTTAGTGTCGTATTTATGAAAAAAATTTCACTTACCAAATGTTGTTTTAAGGGATGCTATTACAGATAAACCTTACAAAATTACCTGTGATAAAATATGGAATTTTAATTTTGTTGCGCTTGTACTCGCGAAGCTTTTGTTTTGCACGATCACACGAGGGGCGAACTTATTATGGAAATTAGTATCGAAATTCATTGGTCGGTTACGCAAGCTGGTATAAAATAAATTCGATAAAAGGGAGAGAAACGAAGCATATGCGAATTTGTGCCATTGTCGGGCGATTCGTATATCGAAACCGATCGTTAAATTAAAAACCGATACTATAAGAGTGCTAGAGAAATGATATTCCAATATCTTCATTCGATTTTCGTTACATGTTGATAAATATTTTTTCGCATCAAACGAATCGTGTTCTCTGTTTAAATTTTGAGTTTTAATTTTATATACCTTCTTTGCCGTATACAAATTGAATTTTAAAGGATATGTATTTCAATTTATGAGGAATAATTTTTTTCCAAAAGTCTTATTAATGCTTTTATGCGTGAGATAAACTAGGGGATATTATGTATGAATTGTACGTATTTTAAGTGGTTTAGAAGTATTTGATTTCAAATCCAGGTTAGACTTGCCAAATTAATTTGGTAAAGCACATTGTTTAAATATAATTTTACAAAATTACATTTTTATTAAATTTTAACTCCAAAGTCATGTTGTATGGTTTAAATTGTGAAATTTAACGAAACCTCGTAAAATTATTTCACTTAGGACATAAGTTATTAACAATGATCTATTGTGACTGACAGTTGTAAAAAAACTGGACTACTGCTTATACAAAGTAGATATGTGTTGATTATAAGGTTCTTGTGGTCACTGATTACGAACCTGCTCTCGTAATAACAAAATTACTATGATTATAAAATGTTGTTAAAAAATATTATTGAAAAATTTCTTAAGGAGAGCCTTTTGCTAGATATAGGACATAAAACAAAAAAATATAGGAGAGTTTATGAAGGTCCTATAATATAACTTGTGAAATGTAAAAAAAATGTAAAAAATTGTGACGTCACAAGTGTAAATATTGTCAATTTAAAAAATATTTAGTTAAACCTCAATTATTTTACTTTCTCATAAAGGGAGGGAGTTTTATCATAGAACCTTTATAAACTGTCACATAAATTTTTATTTTATTCCCTATATCTAGCGAAAGACTTTCCTTAAACAAAATAATTTTACTATTTTAACCTCAGATCAATTTTAAAAAGTCATATGATTTCTTTAAAAGTTTAAACACAATCGCAATTTCAATTACAAAAATTCGAAGTTACAGAAACGTCCTGCCTCATCTCACAAGTCGCTGCCTGACTAAACGCCGACCGTCACCACTTAACCGCGCACCATCTAAACACCCTCCCAGCGTTTAATAAAAACAAGTACAAAATAGCGTCACCGCATTACACAACACACGCACGCAATGCAAAGAAAAGCCAAGAAAAACAACAGCCTCTCAAGAAAACCCAAAAAAAGAGACCACAAAGTCCAAATTGAAAACCCCGCCGAAGAAAATAGCCGAGTATACACGCGCGGGCGCGCGCAGAAGATGAGACACTTAGCTGGTCGAGTATTTTACCTAAGCTTTCAAGCAGCCATACCTACCAAGAGCGAGCGAGCGAGAGAAAGAAAGACTAGGCGGCCACGTATTCTCATCGCCTCCTTCAGCAGCAGCAGCAGCAGCAGCAGCAGCGCGGGCGGCGGGGAGCGCGCGTGGCTACAGCTGCAGCTGCGCGCCGATGCACTTACATCCCCCTCGGCGCCGCGCACTGTACGTGTTCCTGAGGGCATGCGGGCACTGCACACTGCGCCAAGAGAGAGAGAGAAAGAGAGAGGCTTTAGGAGAAGGGCGAGAGGCCGGGGAACGCTGGGTATATAGCGTAGGTATCGCGCCGGAAGGAATTAGACCATGTAAGGAATGGTTGATGGCCGTCTCGAAGGTCTCCCCTGTGTTCTCTGCGCGCGCTGAACTAACCGTTTTATGGCTCGATGCCTTTTACGAGCGCATCTGCAGATATTCCTTCGCTTTCTCTCCTCTGCAGCCTGCGTACAACAGACTATCTCTCTCTCCCTCTCTCTCTCTCTGTTTCTCTCTCGCTCACTCTATTTCGCCTCCTCGTTCTCCGAGGTGCACATACGTACGCCCCCGCCCGGTGCGTATGCTGTGTGTGTAGATATATACAGGAGAGACGTCTTTTTTCTAGCTCCCGCTACTTGACGCAGGATACGTTTCTCTTTCTGTGCTACCGCTGCCTGCTTCGAGATGTTTTATTCTTTACCGGTCGTCGCGGTGCTCCGTTTTTTCTCTTCGAGTAGCCGCGCCGCTGTACGTTCGACCTTTCGATCTCTCGTTGTCGGTTGCGAACACATCAAGCTCCGCGAGCGCGCGCTGTCTGTCTATCAACGTTGTTGATGTTTCCATTTTGCTTGTATTTACGTTTCATGGCTTTTTGTTCTACAATTCGTTTATACGCTTTCTTTGCGTTTTTTCGTTAAAATGTTACTGACTTTGCTAAATTGAATGAATTCAAGAATTCTTTTTCTATGCGAACTGTTTTCAACCTGAATGTTTTCTTTTTAAATGAGTCACGTGCTATTTTAGAATATTCGTTAAAGTCTCTAATCGCAATTTTATTAGAAATAAACATTATTCTCTTGTACAGGTGGACTTTACAATAGATAAATAAGTAAAAAATTCTTGAAAAAATTAATAATATAATTTTATTTTAAGGTAATTCCTACTGTTAATAAAACATTAATATTTTACTTTTTCATATTCTGGTCAGATGTTCGCATCTAATTGTAAATTACGAATAATTCATTCATTACGTTGACAGCTCTAATATGTATCTCTGATTATATTTGCCATGATATTCGCAAAACCGTAAAATAAGGTATAATTGCATAAACATATATTTAATTAGCTTTCATTATTTTAAAATAATATAATGAATTTAAAATTTTAAAAACTAATTTATTTACCCTTTAAAGATTTGCCAGCCAATAATTATAAAATACATGATAGTGAAAGGTTTCAACAAACAAGTTTGTTTTTTATTTTACTAAACAAGTTAATTTATACACGTTATCGAGCAATATGCAGGCTCATATGTGCAAGCGCATGCACTAAACGCGTTTATGTCTGTCGGGGAAATTAAACGTCCTGAAGCGCATAATTACTCATCATGACGGGCTTTCAGAGCAACTGAAAATGCCCATAGAGCAACGCGAGACATCCGTGAATTAACGATACTCTAGGACGTGAAAATCTCCCTCGTCCTTCTGTTTACCCTTTTTAATTCATTGTTTCGGCGAATTCCGCGAATTAAATTATTTCTTGCCCAGGAGGAAATCCTAATTGCTTTGCGCGCGGCTGTATACAAATTTAGAGCGCGCGCGCAAACACGCAAAAAACGATAAAACGTAGGAAAAGAAAATTTAAAAACAATTTCTCTTTTAAAAGTTAATGGCAGAGCGCGATACGCAGGAAGACGAGATAAATTCGGACACTCGGCGTAGCTCTTTCGGTTTTTATGCCAGCTCGTTTCGTCATTGTCCTTTCGCTGCGTATTCTTTTTTATTAGCGTGGCGATGCAAATCTACGAAATTGAAAGAGGAAAAAGGACTAGTGCTGTTAAACCTTGTGTTTTTACTTGTTTCTATCTGCACATTTCTATTTCATATTCTATTCTGCCAAAGATAAGGTGGAAACCTATACTATACAATGAAAACTTTAAATTAAGTTTTTAATCCGATGCTTTCTATAAAAATATTACACGCATGTGGCTTTATGGATTGAAATTCTGTCAGTCTTTTTTATTATTCTTTCTGCATACTTAATTATCTTCTAATCGTTTAATCTTTAATTTAAAATTTCTGCAAACGTATACAAGTGCTTTGATATAAAATTTAAATATTTTTCTTTTTCCATTTGAGAAGCCATGTGAGCCGATTGACATTCTGTAAGAGAAAAATTCTTTTCTAAAAACATTGTGGATTTATTAAAATGTTGATATTACTTCAAATGTAAATAATGTATTTTCTATATTTATAGTATCTTTCGCATCTAAATAAAAATATTTATTATTTAAACTTTATAATGTATTACATTCTGTTGCAACGCCGTTACCCTAAGCGGGTCCTGGGCGTAGTCGTCCAGAGCGGACGGGTGGGTGCCTATCACCACTACACAGCGCGTCCTCAGGTTGCGGATAGAGGAACGACCCCTGAGAAAGAGGTTAGCTGCGAATAAAGCGAATAAGCAGTCGCGGACAGCCGATAGGCCCAGGCGTGGGTGTGATGAGCCCGCACTGGCGAACGCATTCATCTAGAAACACTACGCAAGCACCGCAACAACTACAAACACTATACAAAATCTCCTATCTTACTTTCTTCTTCTACCTTACTCTGTAATCTATCTCTTTTACCACACATTTCAAACAAAAAATGGGCCAAAAATCCTGCTGTCGTGGAGGATGCGGGAGCGATGACAACTGCCCTGAGAGGGGATGTGTAGAATGATTCGCCACCTGGTCTTACATGGCAACGAAGCCAGCGAAGGCGCGCTGCCTTGCAGGGGGGCGTTAGGATACGAGAATGAAACCGAGTGTGTCTGACGACGAGTTGACTGTGTCCTCGCCAAAGTCAGAAAGCTCTCATACTTAGTTCTAGGGAGGTATGAGGGTTATCACCCCTAGACGGATGGACTCACCTGCGATCGGAACAGGATCCAAAACGCGCGGGTTTAACTTACTATCATGGCTCAAAGAAAACAAAACCAAACCAAAACGAAAAGAAACTTGAGGGTAGGAACCTGGAATGTACGCAGTCTACACAGAGCAGGCGCGTTCCGGGAAATCATAAATGAAACTGAGAGGTACAATTTAGATTTGGTAGCAATACAAGAAACCCGATGGAAAGATAACGCGATGCTAGGATCCGGTAACTTCACCTTTTTATATGGGGGCGCGAGCGGGCATTCTCTAGGCACCGGATTTCTTGTTAACAAAAGCATCATACATTCCGTTAAAAGTTGCAATTTCGTGAATGACCGACTCTCGTATATCATCATCGACGGAGCGTGGTATAATTACGTGGTTATTAACGTCCACTGCCCCACGGAGGACAAAGAGGAACAAGTCAAAAATCTTTATTATGAAACTTTAGAGCAATTAATCGACCAATTCGCGTCTTACGACACCAAAATAGTAGTGGGGGATTTCAATGCTAAAATAGGGAGAGAGGAAATGTTTAGGCCCACCATAGGCAAAGAAAGTCTGCACGAAACCAGCAATGATAACGGTATTATGGTCATAAATTTCGCAGCCGCAAAAGATCTTATAGTCAAGACCACGTGCTTCAAGCACAAGGATATACACAAGGCAACGTGGACATCGCCGGATGGGGCCACGCACAATCAAATCGATCATTTTCTTATTGATAAGAGGCGCCACACGAATGTACTCGACGTAAGGACCTATAGGGGGGCGGATTGCGACTCAGATCATTATCTCGTAGTGGCCAAATTAAGAGCCAGATTAGTAGCCGGTCAAAATAGTAAGCGAGCGAACAAAGTAGAAACCTTTGATATTGGAAAACTACGAAGCGGGATAGAGCGAATCAAGTACCAAGTAGAAGTTAGCAACCGATTTCAGGCGCTCGAGGAAACGGATGAACAGACGGGAGTAGATGACGATCCGAACAGGTTGTGGGGGGCTATCGAAAAAACTATAAAAGGGGCCGCGAACAAAGTACTGGGTAAGAAAAAAAGGCCGAAGAGCAAACCATGGTTTGACGAAGAGTGCGAACTCTGGTTTGAAAGGCGCAAGAAGGCTAAATTAGATAGTGTACACAATGAAAGCGATAGGGCCGTAGAAGAATACCATGAAATAAGAAAGCAAGTACGTGTGATTTACAGAAACAAGAAGCGCGAGTACCAGAAAAATGAAATTAGAAAAATAGAAACTAATAGTAGGGAAAATAACCCGCGCGAGATGTACAAAGGAATAAACGCTATTAGGAAGGGTTTTCAGAGTAGATCGCAGTTAATGAAGGATAAGGACGGGAACCTCGTGACAAGCGAAAATGAACTATTGAAATTATGGAAAGATTATTTCGATAAGTTATTAAACGTGCATGAAAACTCCGAGGAAATGGGAGACGAAATCCACACTGCTGAACTCCATATGGACGAAACGACCTACAAAGAAGTAGAGGCCGCGATCAAAAAGCTAAAAAACAATAAGGCCGCAGGAAACGATTCTATACCAGCTGAACTACTTAAATATGGAGGCACCGCGCTTACATCTAAAATTTTCTATCTAGTATGTGCTATTTGGAGAAATGAAACAATACCAGAAAATTGGAAAGAATCCATCATCATACCGATCTTCAAAACGGGAGATAAAACAGACTGCAATAACTACCGGGGAATCTCACTTTTTGCTACCTGCTACAAAGTTCTGTCAAACGTAATACAGGCCAGACTCACACCATTCGCGGAAGATATAATAGGAGATTATCAGTGTGGATTCCGGCGCAACAGGTCAACGAGCGATCAAATGTTTACCATAAGACAATTATTAGAGAAAAAGTGGGAATATTGCGAAACTATACACCAGCTATTTGTGGACTTTAAGAAAGCGTACGACTCTGTCAAACGAATCAAAATGTATGAAATCCTAGTGCTCCTTGGCGTACCAAAAAAACTCGTAAAATGAATTCAAATATGTCTGAACGGAAGCACTGGAAAGGTCCGAGTAGGCGGTAATGTATCCGAATCGTTCATGATACGCGACGGTTTGAAGCAAGGTGACGGGCTTTCAACGGTACTCTTTAACCTGACGCTAGAGCATGTTGTTAGAAAAATGCAGGCTAGCGAGCTAGGCGCAACACTCAACGGAACAACGCAAATTTTAGGCTATGCGGATGACTTGGATATAGTGGGAGATAATGGTGAAACGGTGGCGAGAAATGCGGAAATCCTTATAAATGCGGCTAAAAACACGGGGCTAGAAGTGAGCGAATCGAAAACGAAATATATGATCATGGAGAAACTGGGCATTCGTGAAGCAGAGGGGGATCTCAGAGTCGGAAATTTCACTTTTGAAAAGGTTAGAGAATTCAGATATTTAGGTACAACTATAAATGATCGAAACGAAATTAAAGCCGAGATTAATAAGAGACTTCATTCGGGTAATGCCTGCTTCTACGCTGTGAACAGATTACTTAAGTCAAAGCTACTGTCGAAAAATGTCAAAATAAGGATATATAGGACTATAATAATGCCGGTAATCTTGTATGGGTGCGAAACCTGGGCGCTCACTAAAGCGGAAGAAAATCGTTTTAGGGTATTTGAAAATAAGGTTCTGCGGAAAATATACGGGCCGAAGAAAGATGAGGAAACTGGGGAGTGGAGGAAACTACACAATGACGAGCTACATAATTTGTACGCGTCACCAAATATTAACAGAATAATAAAATCACGGAGACTAAGATGGGCAGGGCACGTGGCAAGAATGGGCGATGATCGTACAGCAGCGCGCATAATGAAAGGAAAACCGAAAGCAACGCGACCTCTTGGTAGACCTAGACGCAGATGGGAGGATAACGTAAAATCAGACATAACTGAAATTGGGCGGGAAGGCGCGAAATGGATGGGGTTGGCACAAAATAGGGAAACGTGGAAGGCTTGCGTAGATGAGGCGATGAACTTTCGAGTTCGAAATGCCATTTAAAAAAAAAAAAAAAATATATTACATTACATACTATATAATATCGTTGAAATTAGTTGATTCGAATTTTAAATAATTAAATTCTATACAGAAGGATGCACATGGGTGACTTGTACTGGACCCATGTAAATATTGATAGAGGATCAACAAAACTGATGTGAGCATGGAAGATTTATAAAATCTTAAATCTTAAGCATTTAAACAAAAATTCCTTCTGTGTAAAATGAAAAATATAGAAAAGAATTAATGCTCTTAATTTTTAACACTTAACGTTTCATAGAATCTTGATTATTTAATGTATGTTATTGAATTTGACCCTCTTTCCTCACTTCCCCCAGATTAAATTTTTGCTTTCTCATAGAGGAAGCTTTGTGATGGTAAAAAAGTTTTGCTAAAAGCATGTTACAAACATATTTTGAGATACTGGAAATCAAAATACACTATTTTTAGAAACTGTCTGTATGGATGCATGTGTATGTGTGTATGTGTGTGTGTGTGTGTGTGATGTGTATGTTTATGCGTATGTGTGTGTGTGTACATGGATGTGGATCAACTTTACTCTGAATATACACGGTGAAAATTAATGTTCTGAGGCTCATCTTTTTGTTTTTCTTTAAGGATGGCGTCTCAAAAAAAATCGATTGAGTGATAATGCATTTGAAAGAGCATGCAATTACCTATCTTTTCCCATCCTAAATTTTGAATAAACAATTTCCCTTGTTTTGTTATTCAGAAAATCGTCATTTTCTTTCAGCCAATTATATCTGTGCAATATACCAAGGAAAATTTTTGAAAAAAATTGTGATGATTAGAAACATGAAGAAGAATATTCTTTAAAATTTCTTAGATTTTATCTTTTTATTTGGTATATATATATCTTTTTATGGAGTAAATTGGCGGCATTTGATCTGAAACTTTTCAAAACGGTAGCTCTTTAGTATCCCTTGAACGAGTTATAAGTCCAGATAACAACGATCTTTAGATTTCGATATATTTGAGGTTGTGTTTTTTAAATTTTCTTTTGATTAATTATATCTCGAGAATGGCACGGCCATTCTTTACCAATCATGGCTCATTTTTTTCGTTTTTTAATGAAGATTCGATATTGAAAATAAATTTAAAGATTCATCGACTAAATTTTTTTATAACAACTAGCTACATTACTCACTCGCTCACGCTCGCTCGTATAAGATAAAATTAAAATAGCAATGATAAAATCTTTGTATGCAATATTATTATTGGGATATTATTAATATACTAGAATATAAATATTGTCATATTAACAACAAATTACCTAATAATATTCAATACAGTTCGGTAAGCGGGCCTATAGTTAAAGATGTTAAACTTAGAAGTATGTTTAAATATAAATAGATGATGACAGTCTATTATATATTTTCAAGCATTACGTGCAATCATTGGCTCGGGTATTTAGTTGTATGCCTGTGGGAGTTTGAGAGTGAAACTAAGAGTTATTAAGTTTAATTTTATTATTTTTTGTTTGAAAATTAAGTAACTATTTATTAAGATGATTCACGAATGTTCATGAATGAATTTATGTATTTATTTTATACTTTAACATTTAGTTGACCATCAAATGAACTATCTATAATTATACATATATCATAATTTTAAGATACAACATTTTAATTTAAAAGACCTATATTTTTTTAATATTATAAATCATGATACTGCAATACGAATTTTAACTTAATTATTACATTTTTAATTTTTAATTTAAAAGTAGTTTTAAAAAAAATTAAAACAAAAATAAATAAAATAAATTAATAAAATAAAATATAAAAATAATAATAATTTTGTAATTATAAGAAATATGTGTTTATGGACTGTGACAGTGAATGTCATATTTTTAAACTCTTAATTAAAGAGCGCTTTATTTTAGAATTATAATAGAGATTAAAAGCGTGTAATTTACATTTCCAAAAGACCATGTCACTGGTCTTTGTAATGTCGAATAAGATTAGAGATTAGGCACTAAAATTAAAGGACATCAATTAAAAAAAAGATAATAAATCTGTAATTGAATCTCAGAAGCAATTTAAGGCATTTTAAAAAATAAGTGATTATTCAATAACCGTCGTGTTTACAAATTGAAAGCAAAAAATATCAGCAATTTATGTTACACCTCGATTTGCACTTTATCAGTATTATTACTCTCATTTTTCTAAAAATCAATATCTTTATTATAAAGGAGTCGCATTGTTTATCATGAAAAACATTCAAAACGGTATTTTGATTACAAATAACAACCGAATTTTATGAAATTTGAACTAGACAATGCTTATACAAATCTGAAGTGCATATTATGTGGATTTTTCTAAAAAACTTATTACTCTTCGAGTAAGTATTTAAAATACAGGAGTCGAATCACAGATTTCAGTAAAATATTTCAATTCTTGAAAAAAATTCGACTTACTATATATACCCTTCGATTTTATATAAATATTATATGATTTTCAAAAGATTCCGTTATTATTTGGATTCGGAAATCGCGCTTTATAAGTACCGTCCACTTCCCCATAATTTTATACGTTCTAGCAAATATATATCAATTTGATTTATAATCCTGCAAAAAGACCAATAATTAAATTATTCAATTATTTTATATCTCTTTTTATATATAATCAATGAATGACAGTTTCAACCCCGTAAAATGCCGGGTGAAATTTTGTAGATCTATTTATATGTAAACTCACCGGTCAGATATTCGTGTCGAAAGTTTTCGAAATAGAGCAACCTTATTGGTTAATTCCTGTAAACCGGAAACTCTCATTGGAGTATTTCAAAAAACGTTCGACGCCAATATCATTGTTATCTTTAATCCAAGAAATAAAATACATTTTACAGTTATTTTATATCTTTAATTCACGTTGAATCTTTTCGATTTTCAAAAATACTCAGATATACGAAATAATAAATCAACACGAATAGCATAATAAAAACATAATATTATGTTTAATATTCATTTTCATGGCTAATTATGATTATTGTTATATGTAGTGCAAGAAATAAAATATATTTAAAGTTTATTTTATGTCTTTAATACACGTTGAATCTCTCCGATTTTTGTAAATAACCAGATATACGAAATGATCAATATAAAGAGCATCTTAAAAACATAATATTATGTTCAATATTAACTTTCACGATTTAACATTATCAACATTACATGTAGTGAAAAAAATAATATACATTTAGCTTTCCGGCACCAAACTGGAATTTGACTTCTAAATGACCACCACGAGTCACTTTGGCCACTAATATAGACACATACCTGGATATAGAATTTCGTACTCATTCAAAATCCGAAATCAAAAAGGGGATTCCCATTTAAAAAACACAAGTTGACCATCAAATCATCTTGAAAATGGAGGTCACGCTTAAGGTAAAGGTCAGAAACTTATGGCCCCCAATAACCCAAACAATTCTAATTTGGGTCTTTTTAAATACAAAAATGAATAGAAATGAAATAAAAACACAAGTTGATCTTCAAATCACCTTAAAATCAAAGGTCAAGATTAAGGTCAAGGTTAGCAACTTATGGACCCCACATAACAAAAACAACTTTTAATTGAGTCATTTTAAATAAAATAAAATTAACAAAATTAAATAAAAAACACAGGTTGACCTTCAAATCACCTTGAAAATGGAGGTCAAGTTCGAGGTCAAGGTCAGCAACTTATGAGCCTTTTCCACTCAAACAACTTTTAATTGGGTAATTTTTGGAAAAACCACGATGACCACTAAATGACCCCTAGGAGTCGCTTTGACTCCTAACTTAGGTACATACCTAATCGTAGAATTTCGTGCTCTTAATTCATTTAATATTTAAGAATTGTGTCTTTAATTTTCGGATGAACTTTACGATTTTCGTAAAAACCCAGATATACAAAATGATAAAACCAACATAAAAAGCGTATTAAAAACATAATGTTATGTTTAATATTAATTAGTTAGATTTATTATTATCATTATTATCTTTAATACAAGAAATAAAATACATTCAACGTTTATTTTATATATTGAATTGACCTTAGACCCATTTCATTTTCATAAATTTCCAAATATACGAAATAAACTGACAACATAAAAAACATATTAAAAACATAATATTACTTTATTTACTAATTATTATAATTAATTAATATTATTATTACCTCCAATGCACGAAATAAAATATATTTTACACTTATTTTATGTCTTTAATTCACGTTAAATATTTCCGATTTTCGTAAATAACTATATATTCGAAATGCTATATCAACATGAAAAACATGTATTAAAAATATAAAATCTTTGCTAGCTGATAATTTTCTTTTATGGTGAAAAAGAATGACCGCAAAAAGGAACAAAATGTAACACAAAAAACGATAAAAAATTTTAATCACAATAAAATAATAAATAAATACTTAAGAAAAACTGTAGCAGAAACAACAAAAACCACAATCAGACAACATAAGAAACACATTAAAAACATTAAAATATGGTAAAAGAACATTTTTTATTTTGTAAAATAATAAATGACTACAAAAATAAAAATAATTAAACGAAAAAGAACATTAAAAATTTTACTCACGCCGAAATAATAAAGAAATACTACAAAATAAAATGTAAAAAGAACATCAGAAACCACAATAAGACATGAGAAACCATAATGAATGACCCAAAAAAGAACAAATTGAAACACAAAAGTCAAAAAAAAAATTATAACCCCTTCGAAATATTAACATATAGTTAAAAAAAAATGGTGAAAGATATCAGAAACGTAATAAATATGTTAGTTACACACGTTTTTTTCTGTAATATATTCATACAACATAAAAAAGAAAATAAATTGTAATTCAAGAACGATTCAAAATTACGGAAGCGCTAAAAATTTATGAAAAACTGAATTTTATGATTATTTAGAATATTAATATAATGTAGAGTTTTGGATTTTTTGATTTTTGAATTTTAGATTTTCGAGTTTTTTTGCATGTTAAAATATTATAATCAATTTAGTGTAAATACATTAAACAGAGCAAAAAATTACATAACTTTTAAACCCGCAAATTTTAGATAAGCCCTTTCTCTTCTTTTGTTATACACGAAAAAAGTCATATTTAATTTAAACGGTTATATTTCGGAAATCTATGATGGAAAATTCTTCACAAAATTTTAGATGATTAGGAATTCAGTGAATCTATTTACTAACATCTGATTATAGTTAATTTAAATATTTACATAATTTTAATAAATTACGTACAGAGTAAATATTGCTGTGATAAGGATTATTACCTATCGTTCTGTAATTTTAGTAAAAAATTATCTTTTGTCAAACCATCAATGACAAAAAAGCGCACCTTCATGGAGCTATTATTTAGAAAGAGATATAGGAATTTAAAATTAATCTATTAGAACAAAGAATTTCATATTGGAACAATTCATTTAGTGTGAGGAAGCTAAGTGCCAATGAATTGGCACCGACTTTTTATAATGTTCATATTTTGACAAACTAAACAATAAAGTAAATTGTCCATGTCCCTCACGTCCTATAACGTACTACGCATCCGTGGACATCTTCTTTTCCAGAATATCTAAAATTGCTGTTATTTGATACTTCGAATTTAATTCATAAGTTTACAAAATATTCATAATATTTTTGCATAAAACTATTTCGTAAATTATATTAACCCTCTAACGGATAAGTTTGTTAGGTAAATTTTTCCAGAAAGTAAATATAGCAAATAAGCTACAATAGGTTCTATGTGATTAAATACAAAAACAAATTTTTTTACAATAGTCTGTCATAAAACACGAAATTGCGATGCTGAAACAACAGAGCAATGCGTATGGCGCTGCGGATTTTTCCATAAAAATTCCAAGAATATTTATTTTTTCATAGGTACTTGTATGAGAATACTCAAACTTACTTCTTACTTGATTAGTTATTAAAATTTACAGTAGAACCTCTCGGCACTCTGACTCACGGCACTGTGATTGCAGAGCAATTCGGCACTGTGAAGGTGCATGAAAATATTTAAACCGAAAAAATGCGGTAGAAAAAGTTTTATATAAAGGTTCGAACCAAGAAATTTTAAAAAATGTAATAGAAAACTTAATGAAAAAGTATTACATAATTTTATATAGATTTTCATACACAATTTATTTTTAATAAAACAACATGAAAATTGTTTGTACTGAGAATATTTTATGGTGGGGGAGGTACGGAGAAAAATTAATATTGTGACCTAGATGGCCCTGGTGCTCGACGCTGATTGGCTGACACGCCGTTCACAGTGCCGGGGCGTATCTTATAGTCCCGAGATTCACAGAGCCGGGAGGTTCTGCACTTACTTTTAAAACAGAAGAGCTTACATATAATCGATTCTATTTTAATAAATTATTTAATACAATCATTTCGATACAGTGGGACCACATGAATCATATTAAAACACGTTTCACGAATACGTTTTTACAAAAAGACATTGTTAAAATTATAAAACGACATTTCATTAGTAAGACACTTCTGTTATACTCAGACTCCAGCCTCATCAAAAACAATAACGCACAATATCGCCAACCGCTAAAATAAAAATCCAACTCTCGACCAATAAAGCAGCCACATATCCATCCACCCGACGAGTAGAGCAGTCAACGCTCGCGCGAGCCCCAAAGAGCACACGGACACAGGTAGACATAAGCCGGGAGGGAGGCTCGCTTGGCAAAAAATTAATATAAATTCCCGCCTTTTAATCCGCTCGACAACGACTGGCGCATACAGGTAACAAGTGCACGACGACGCGATGCGAGCGGCCGCGGGTATTCCGTAATACGCGAATTCGAGAGCGCTTTACATCGAAGCACCCTTTTCCGCGGTAGCTCTACCGCTATATATACGTGTGTGTATATATATATACGCTGTGTCTCTCTCTCCCGCCAGTGGGCGGCCTGACCACCCGCGCGTCCGCAACGCGCCGGCTCCGGCCGAGCATTTGCCACTCGTTAATGGATATTGCCGCTGCACTTTGCCCTCTCTCATACCGCGTATATATATATATATATATACATATATATAGATAGATATATATATATACGAATATATATAAAGGCTTCCACTTCCATCCTCGCTCGCTCTCCGCAGCGGCGGAGACGCGCGCGCGCGTTTCGGATAAATTAGAAAAGAGGGCTCTCGGGCGGCTCCTAGCTTGCGGAGAGCGAGCGAGAGGAGAGGCAAATCTCTCCTTTTCATCATTTTTATCTCGCGTTTTTCTTTCCGCTGCTAGCTCGCTCTCTCTCTCTCGTCTCCCTATATCTCTCTCGAATTACCATTCTACATTTGCCCTCGCCGCCGCGAGAAGAGACTGGGAGAGCGACGTATTTGCATGACAAACGGCCATCGCGGAAAGAGCGAGAGCGAGAGAGAGAGAGAGAGATGACGCGGCTGCAGTCTTTTGCGGGGGTTATGTTACTTTAATTCTTAAAGACTCGGGGCTGGTGCGCGCGCGCGTGCGAGCTCGATGGGGCTTCTCGGCGCGAAATTGCGGCATCAACATTTATGGGGTCGTCGATTTATATGTAAGAGAGACGGAGCTGTACGGGGGGCGGAAGGTGGAGCCGGCGAGAATTCCGAGAATTCGAGCTCGTAAAGGCGCGCGACGAGAGTGCGCGCGTGGACGACGAGGAGTGTGCTTGATTTGGTTCTAATTCAATTAAGTTGGCGCACGAGAGAGAGATAGAGAGACGGTATTTCAATGTGAGCTCTGGGTATTCTTTTATTTTTTAAAGGTGGTGATGGGTTTTTGATTTAACGGCTAATATGCGTCGCGTCGAAGTGCTGTTGATTATTGAATGAAGCCTGTAGGGGAGATTAGGGCTACTTTGTAAACTTTTCTGAGCATACGTAATTTTTGTAATTCTGCAAATAACTTTTGTAGTGCATAGGCGTACAGTTTAGGATTGCGATGAAGTATTTACGAAGTTAGAGATCGCTGTGTATAAAACTTACATTTTTATCAACTTTTAGAAAAAGATAGTTATTTTTCTTAATTTTTTCAATTCTTGAAGTATATTCATTATCACACTTGATAGTAATTTATTACTTAAAACTTTTACTAATTGTACAACTGTTAATATTATTTTACGAGCATCAATCTATCTATCTTAAATCTTATAATTTTAATTGTAACCATCGCATATACTTTGGTCCCATCTTGATAAATACGATAAAATTATCCTGATTTAACATAAAATCATGTTTCCGAAGTTACCTCGAGCAATATTTATGAAATAGCTCTAGCGTATAGAATATTTTCAAAATGAAATATTTTATTTATATATTTTCTAATCATAGTGCGACTGGCTTTAAACTCTTCATTATTGTTAACTGTCATAGATAATTAACTACGCAGAATATTGTCACAATTTTCGTAAAAATTGATAATTGCAGAAAAGTGTTACGAATTCAAACACTGTCGGTTAAAGCCTGGTTCGTTATAAAGCTGGGGATTGAGTTGTTGGGGAAAGTTTGACATTTACGATAACTATTAAATCTACCGTACCTAAAGAGGTGTGAAGTATTCTACTCAAAAGATATTTAACATTTACGAAGTTGCTTTGCATACGGAATATATGTGCTCCGGTAAGCTAAATTGTCATGTTTGATTATCGTTTGCTTCGAAAACAATTTAATGTGAAACAATTCTTCAAACGGCGAGTAACGAAAATTAACTTAACGTTTTAGGGGTGCAAAATGAAATTAGGTTAATGAGAGTGTACACAGCGAACACAATATTTCCAAAATACTCTAGTTTAACAAGGTGAATTGAGTAAATTTATAATTACGTAATTGTAACATACGTAACAACAATACAGACAACAAAGTAAATAAACGTTATTCAATTGTTTTTATACATATGTAAAGTTATTCAGAGAGAATGTATTTCGCACAGTCGTTATCATACTTCTCATGTTATATTAATATATTCATTTGGAGAGGATATTATTTCGGTAACAAATCACATATTTTTCAATTACAAAAATCACTCGATATGTTCAATACCAATAAAGTACGTTAATTTTATTAACTCAAGTATACTTGTTAGCTTAAAAATCGAATTTGCTGTTCTGGTTTAGTACGTGAAAATGCAAAAAATAAAAAAGTCTATACTTACAAAAATACCACAAAGCTTTCTCTTTGGGGAAGCAAAAGAAATACATTTAAAAAATTATGTTAATTTTTTGTAAATTGAGTATCTTCTTTCTTTAAAAAGTCATACGCGAGAAACGTTTTATACCTCAAAAATTTAATTCTGTGACGAGACCAGTTAAAGTTTTACAATCTAAGGTAAAGTACAAAGAAGACTTCTCGGAAGTGACCTACAACTGTTCCATTAAGAAAACGAAATAAGTAAACGGAAAGTTTATTCTTTTACCTTCGTATCAGTACTTTTTCTTCATAATAAGTACTAAAACCTTTAAGTCGATGCACTGTATACATATGAATAAATGATTAAACGATAGCTTAAAAAAGATAATTTTCTCGACAATAAAATTCCATGACCACAATCAAAGAATAATTAAAAAATATCAAACCCACAATCTACCACGTATTTACGTATAAGACAAAAGTAACCGGACCACACAAAATCGAGTCCAAAAATAAAGACCAAAAAAGCACTTTCGCTCGCACATAAGAGAGAGAGAGAGAGAGAGAGAAGGGGGGGGGAGCTCGCGAGCAATTGTACTTAGCGCATAGAAATTCAAATTTTTAAACAGATAAGTCACGTGTACTCTTTTTAGCTCTAACGTTAACCTCGTTAGCTTCCTCAACGACGGCGGCTGCTGCGAAAAGAAAGAAAGGAAAAGAGCGCGCGCCGGAATTGCTCCCGTAGAACGAGCCGAATAAATTGCCCGATGAAATTTGCATATTAGCGCGTATACTTGCGGGCTAGGGGGGAGGGGGCAGGCCGCCCCGCCGAAACTCAGAGGCAGGGGGAGGGGAAGGGGCACCCCGTGTTCCTCGTCCGCCCCTTTCGTGTCGGCGGCTCTGCAGAGAGAAAGAGAGAGAGATAGAGAGGGACTGTATGCGCGCAGCCCACCCTCTTTTCCTATTCATTCGGGCGCGTTTCTCCGGCAGCAGCAGCAGCAGCAGCAGTCGACTTTCTGACCGCGAGCGAGTGAGCGACTCGTCGTCGGTCCAAAAACGAGAAAGACGCACCCGAAGAGCGAGGAAATTCGCTCTCTGTCTCGCTCCGAATTCGATTGACGACTCAGCGAAAGCGACCATTTTGCCCGACAGCTTTTCTATTTTTTAGCCCCGTACGATTTCTCACTCGCTCGCTCGCTCTCTCGATCCCGCTTCCTTTTTCCTTTCTACGCCGCTCGTTCGCCGACTGCCGGTGGGTGAATTCTTCTGCTCCGTCTTGCTGCTCTGCTTTTTAGAAGAGAAGTATACGACAAACATCGCTTGGGTGCAGTCGAACGGACGGGAGAACGTGCAATTTTTTTAGATTATGATGAGCTGGTTGTCCTGGATGTTTGCAGTGCTGCGTTGCTCGATAAATCTTCGAGTTTTGAATTGTAGTTTGATGGAAATTATTTACATCTTTTGAGAAATATTGACCGCGCGTGAATGTTCAATAAATTATTTATGCCGCGGCAATAAATTACTTTACGAAAAACCTTTCTTATTCTTTATACATAAAAGTATAATTAAACGTATTTTTTAAGAACTGAATAATATAGATTGAATTCTTTACTATATAATATATACTGAATAACGAAAATTAATGATGAGGATGAATAATGAAAACCCCTGCCAATTCATTGGCACTTAGCTTCCTCAAACTTTATAAATTGTTCAAATATGAAATTATTTATTCTATTTAATACTGTGATAAAAAATAAAAATGACAAGTCTATTGTATTTTAATATGTCTAGATATATGTATATATTTCAAATTTGTCATTTAAATTTATGCAGAAGTATACCATACATTATGAAAAATCATCGTTGTTTAAAATATTTTTTAATATATTATATATAATGCATATCATATTCATAAATAAATTTAAGATAAGATGATAATGTGTAACTAAGAATATCTTTAAAATGTTTATTAAGAGTAATTATTCGAGTTAATTATTTAAAATAGTCTGTTCAAAGGTGCCTACGGTGGCTCAGTCAGTAGAGAGTCGGATTCCCACGCCGGTGACCCGGGTTCGATTTCTAGTCTCTGCCGATTGATACAAGCACCTCCGTAAAAATTGCACGTGTTTTGTTTACAAACACACCGTAGACCCCCGTCGTCGATTAACATCATATGGGAGCACAAATATGGCGACGTTAAAAATAAAAAAAAATAAAATTAAACAGTCTGTTCAAACTCATGTTAACTGTGAACCCAAATTTTAACTCTATTAAATTTTATTCTTTACAAATTTTATTGGAAAAGAAAACACAAATAGTATATTACGCTACAAGGGTAGGAAGGCCAGGATTTCTGCACTGCGAGATATGATGCCCGAGGCGAAGCCTCGGGCATCATATCGCGCAGTTCAGGGCTTCTAGCCTTCCTGTCCATGTAGCGTATACTATTTTTCTTTATAGCCGGTCGAAAGTACGTTTATAATTATTAATAAGAACCTCAGCACATTTGATTCCACGGCTACGTTTATTTTTGCTCCTCGCTTTAGCGCCTCTATCGGCCAGTCAAGAAACTAACTTGCGATGTCTGTCCCCGACATTTGCAGCACGAGCGAAGCGAGTGCTGCTGGTCGGGGGGGGGGGGGGGGCAGACATCGAAAATATATGTAAAATCAAATTTTATAAAAACCTTATTTGTTTTTAGGTTATAAATGAAAAAATATCATGCATTACATCAAATTTTATAAAAACTTTATTTGTTTTTAGGTTATAAATAAAAAAAATATCATTCATTACAAAGTTTCCTTATTAACTTTGATCTGATAAAGATTGTAAAACTTGTCTACTTGCACACAGATCATCACACACAAGCGCACTCGTGACTCAGCGCAAATATATTTCGTTCGCTCTCGTTGATACAGAGGGCGCGCGTATCCCCCATCAATGCATAAATGTCAGACATTCTGCATTGAAATCAATGCGGGACGTACGTACTTTCGACCGAGGTATAAAGAAAAATATATTGATTAACTAAAAAGTGTTGTACAGTCTTCTTTTATTTTGAAACTATTTAATACAATATTTTGTTTACAACTTATTGGAGTAAACGCATATTTTTGTGATTAAAAATTTTTTCGTAATTTGTTCGACCTTATAAAACACGGATTTATCATTCATTAAAAATATATCATAGTTATAACACAAAAACAAATCGATAAATCTTAAAAATTCTTCTTGATTTTAAATCTTTATTAAAAAACATATAAAATGAGTTTGACTTGGTCAAACATTACCGTGCAATATGCAAGAAATCTACAATCAAAAATTTTTTGAAAAAGAAAATATAGAAACTGAAATAACGTTATAAATCTAAAACGATTTGTTGAATCTTGAAAACTCTTTTTGATATAAAATCTTCATTATAAGACGAAAGAAATAAGCGTTAATTGGTAAAAAATTACCATGTAATACCTAAAAGATAAGCAATCAAGTAATTTTTGTAAAAAAAAATATAACTCGAAAAATAAAAGACCTCATTATTTCGGCAAATACTTAGCCGACAGATAGTAAAAAGCTACCATTTTGGAAATTCTCAGAATGAATAATGCCGTTTTACTCAAATTATCGTTTGCCATAGATAATTAATTTTCTTTTACGCAATAATTGTCTACATTGTCCTAATTATCTCAATTTATTTCAAAAACTTTCCATCATATATTTCAGAAAAATATTCGAAATTTCGGGTACTAGAAGATAGGTAATGTTATGCTCTGTCAAATACATTTTCTCTGGATCGATGCACACGCACACGCACACGCACACGCACACGCGCACATACACACACAGGCACGCAGGCATACTGACGGTCAGATACACTCGTACACACACAGACGCATTCGCACACGTACAAGCACTTGCACACGCACACGCACTCGCACCCTCCATGCACACGCCCATGCACACACACACGCACACGCACACGCGCACATACACACACAGGCATACACAGGCACACATACAGCAGACACACTCGCACACACACGCACACACACACACACGCACGAACGCACCCACGCACGCTCGCATGTTCACACACACACATACACACATATAAACCCATAGACACATACACACACACAGATACACACAAACGCAGGCACACACACACATACATATACACACACACGTTCACAAACACACACACGCACACACACAGACGAACATGCTCACGCTCACAAACATGCACACGCACACATACACACGCACATACACACACGCACACATACACACACAGGCATACACAGGCACACATACAGACAGACACACTCGCACACATGCACACTAACGCACTCGCACACTCACACGCACTTGCACCGACTAGCACACGCACACGCACACGCACACGCACACGCACACGCACACGCACACGAACACGCACACGCACACGCACACGCACACACACACACACACACACACACACACAGACACAAATACACACACAGATACACACACACACACACACTCACACACTCACACACGCACACACAGGCATACACAGGTACACACAAAGAGACACACACGCACACACAAAGAGACACACACGCACTCTTACACGCTCACGTACTCGCACACACACACGCGCCCATACGCACGCACAGGCATATACAGACACACACACAGTCAGACAATCACGCACACACACACAGATGCACACACACGTGCACACGCACACGCACTCGCAGCACGCACACGCACAACAGTTGTTTCTAACATGTCTTTAGCAAAATTTTTCTTTTACTATCACAAAACTTTTCCTTAGAAACAAAATAATAATAACGAATAATGAAATCGAACGATGAATAATAAAGATTGTTGCGCTTTCACTGAATTAAATAGCTTCAGGAATTCTGGCCAACAATCGATTACTACTTAAAATATTAACAATTATACATTGCATAATTTAAATATTTTAGTTTTATCATACCTGTTACTACTAACACAAAAATTATATTTGTTATTAAGTTTATTAATATTACTTGTTGCACATTTAAGTAGTTTGTATGCAGTCCGGTAAGACTATATTTTTATAAAAATATTCAGAATTAAACTCACTGCCTTTTTAAGAATTTAGGTTACTCTATTATTCCTGACATAAGTATACGTTTGCCTTCCAATCAATAAATCAAATAAATGTTTTAATAAAATTATTACCTATATTATTGCATATATTAAATATAGATACCTTTTGGACATAAATTTTATTTTAAAAAATCAAGCTTTACTGACAATAGCTATTGAAAATGTGAACACGAATGTAAATTATCAGAAATCGTACAATTCATTCTAGTTTTCACCGAAAATTTTCGGGAACAATAAATTCCATAAATGTGTTATATACAGTAAAAATTAACGTTATTCATCATAATTTCTAATGTATGGAAAGGCAAATTCTACCATGAATCAGAGCAATTTTGTACTGTATATAAGAGTAATGTTTAGCATGATATTAGAATAGAATACCCCACACATTTGCAATGATTTTTTCAGTAATTTTTATCAAAAGACTCACGGATGCAAGAATTCGATTTGAATCTCTCAAAAGCCCTAAAAATACAATAGTCGACGCGCGTATCAATGCTCACGCGCGCGCCATTACGGCATTCCCCAGAAAATGCGTCGTAGTCTCCTGGAAAAGGACCTTTTTGGAATTCCGTTCACCTAGAACCGTGCCGCGAGATTAATATCGACGCGGTCTCGCGCTCAATACATACATACACTACGGTAACCCGCAGCAAAGGAGCAAGCGAGAGAGAGAGAGAGAGAGAGAGCGAGAGAGAGAGAGGGGGAGAGATAGAGAGAGAAACCGCACCGAGAACAAATTTCATTTTCGCGAAGGACTCCGTAGCCACCGTGCGTCGCTTCGTCTTCGCTCTCTCTCTCTCTCTCTCTCTATCTCTCTCTCTCTCTCTCTCTCTCTCTCTCTCTCTCTCTCTCTCTCTCTCTCTCTCTCTCTCTCTCTCTCTCTCTCTCTCTCTCTCTTCCTCTCTCTTCCTCTCTCTCACGGTAGTCTGTTTTATTTCAGGAAGAGAAGAGAGAGGGGCGGGCATCGGTTACGGAACGTCGCCTATCGTCGGACCGGGGAATATAATTAAAACTTTGCTCTACGTGTACATATAGCCACGCGGCGCATAAACATAACTCAGCGGAAGATCGAAGACGATCGCCGTGGTTATATACAGAGTGCAAAAAGAGGTAAACGCTCGAGGTGCGCTGCACTGTTCCTGGCTACTTTCGCGATCTATAGATGTATTATGGACTGGGCTGCGGGTCTTCGTCTTTGTTGGCACCTAATTAAATTCCCTTTCATATCTATTTCGAGCGCATCGCATCGTGCTGCCTTACTCGAAGAAATAGATTTATGATAAAATATTTTTTATTTTTATTTTTGCTACCTCAAAGCGGAAGCTTTGTGATAGTTAAAAAAGAGTTTTTCTAAAAACATGTTAGAAACATGTTTTGAGAAATAAGAATAGAAATACACTGTTTTTAGAAAATGCCCCTATGCATATGTGTGTGTGTGTGTGTGTGTGTGTGTGTCTGTGTGTGCGTATATGTGTGTGTGCGTGTGTGTTTGTGTGTGTGTGTGTGTGTGTGTATGTGTGTGTGCGTGTGTGTATGTGTGTGTGTATTTATGCAATTATATCTCGAGTAATCCACGATAAAATTTAATGATCCAGGGATCATTCTAATTGCTTTATAACAGAAGAGAGCATATTAATAATCTTTCTATTTTTTCGGATTAGTTTTTCTTTTTTAGCGTTTTTTCGATCTTTTGGTTATAGTTTTTCGTATTTTTTCGTACGTTAGAAATAATATCATCGACCCACTGAAAATGCATTTAAAAAAGCATAAGATTTTCTATCTCCTACAACCTGAAATTTTGGATAAGGTGTTTCCTTTCTTTTGTTATATACGGAAACGTTAATTTTTGTTTGAACGGTTATTTCTCTAAAATGTATGATGGAAAATTGTTGAAAAAAACTTAGGTGATTAGGACAATGAAGTAAATTATTCTGTAAAATTTAAAATATTTTATTTGTCTATACAAGAGAAAAAAATCATTTTGTAAAAGTAAATAGATTTTCTATGGCAAACCATAACTTGAGTAAAACGGCATTATTCCTTCTGAAACTTTTCAAACAGGTAACTTCTTACTAGCTCTAGGTTAACTTCTTTGCCCAGACCATGAGGACTTTTATTTTTCAAGATATTCGAGGTTATATTTTTTCAAAAAATTTTGATTGCTCATTTTTCGAGTCTTACACGATAATTTTTGTCCAATGAACATTTGATGTTTCGTCTTTTAATAAAGATTTTAAATCGAAAAAAGTTTTCAAGATTCATCGAATAGTTTTTGTTTTATAATGATTTTTCATTTATAATGACATTCCTTTATCAAAAAATTTTTGATTGTAGATTTCTTGCGTATTACTCTGTAATGTTTGACCAACCAAAGCTCATCTTTTACGTTCTTTGATGAAGATTAGAAATCAAGAAGAATTTTTAAGATTTATCGATTCGATTTTGATTTATAACGTTTTTTCATTTTTATACTGTTCATGTTTATGAAAAAATCGCTTTTTTCTTAAGTATTATGCCGTATTTTTTGGCCATTGAAAGCTCTTTTCTATTTTTGATAAAGTTTAAAATAAAAATAAAATTAAGAATCATCGGTTCGTTTTTCTTTTAGACCGCTTTTACATTTTTATGATATTTTTGTAATTTATGAATAAATCCGTTGTTCATAAAATCGAACAAAGTTACAAAAATACGAAAGAAATTTATTTGTAAAAGTAGTATACATTATATTGATAAATAAAATTTAATCAACAATTATACTGTTGCAAAATTTATTATTGACAATTGAAAAAAATGTATCTTATATCCAAACACTTTTTAAGTTTTTACACAATTGAAACATTTTTTCATAATTTATGTTATACTTTTGCATAGGTTCAAAAAAATGTTTTATTTATTTCAGACCATAAATTGAGTTTAAACATAGTCAAGAATATTAACTTTTATTAATTCATAGTTAAAAATTTTCTTGTATTATTTAAAATATATTTAGTCTAATAGGTGTGCGTAAAGAACATTTTTTAAAAAGCTCTATTTTTATCACAAAAATGTGCGTTTACTCCAATAACTTGTAAAAAAAAATTTATTTGATAGTATCACAATAAGAGAAGACTGTAGAGCATTTTATAGTTATTTGATATATTTTTTATGTTTTTTTTTTACAAATCAATTTGTAAGGAATAATATTTAATTGAGTTAAAAATTGAATTAACGAATTACAAAATTTAAATATATGCATCTGTGGGATCCCGAAAAAACGACTTAAAGTCCACTTTTCACGTTTTTGAGATATTAAGGCTTAAAGTTTTTTATTTTCATTTAAACTAATGTTAATAAAACTCATAAATAGTAGTTCACTTATTTTTACACTTTCTTGATTTTTTTTCATTTTTCTCTTATAATATACTATGTAAGGATAACAAAATTGTTTGAAACTCAATTTTCTAAAAAATGGACTTAGGTCGTTTTTTCGGAAACCCACAGATAAATATCTCGACATAATAAAAAGCAATAGACTTGTTATTTTTTTTCACCACAGTATTAAATAGAATAAATAATTTCATATTGGTACAATTTATAAAGTTTGAGGAAACTAAGTGCCAATGAATTGGCAGCGGTTTTTTTGTTTAATAAATATTTAACCATGATTCGAGAACTTTTTTTAACTGAGTAAATGTGTTACAAGCCACCGATTTGGGTTACCGAAACACGGAAACAATATGGATTTATCCGCAAATAACAATATATTGTTTTACTCGTTAAAAAATCTCTTTTCAGAAGATTGGAAATGGTATAAAAGGAAAATTGGATTAAATGTATTTTTGTTATTGTTTACTGTAGCACAAATAAAATTAAATCGAAATACTGTATTGCATATTGTATAATTTGATATATAATCAATTAAGAGGAATTTGTGCCAAAAATACTGATAAAGTAATAAAAAGTAATAAAAAATTAAATTTTGACACTTACAAATAGCAGAAATTAATTGTGTCACTTTTAAATTACTACCACGAACGCTAACGATGTAATACTTTAACTATGTTCTACTTAAAGTGAATAATGGCAAGTTATAAAACCAAGGAAAGTTTACACGCTAAATGCCAAAGTTGCTAGAACTTACGTAAACATACTTAAATCACGATTCGTGCGAAGGAAAATTCACAGTCCTGCCACCTTGACATCTTCGTTAAGCAATTAACTTTGTATTGTGATTACCTAGTTATAAGTACAACTCCCAATAGAAATTGCAGCGATTATTTATTTATACTGCTATATATGGTTAAAATGGACTTTATACATTTTTCTAGAAAATTATTCTTGAGTTCCATACGTAGGTATTAGGTAATATTTATTTAATAATTTTACGAAGCTACAAAAAGAAAAGTAGCGATGGCCTCGCAAAGTAATTCAATTAACCTGAAGGGCTGGAACGTTATTTTTCATGAGAGTATTCTTGTTGAAGCTTAAGTGTATATTCTCTTTTTCACATGTTACACTATACCTTCATTACTTTTAGTTTTATTTGCCTTTTCACTCTGATATAAGTACTAAAAGAAAAAAGAAAGATTTTTAAGATTCTATCATGCTATAAGTTACAATGCTCATTAAAAGTGCAGAATTTTTCCACTTATTTAAAAATAAATTTATACAAAAAGATCCTTTTGTAATAAGTTATGTGTTTTATACTTCATTTTTAAAACTATGTATGATAAAGAAAATAGTTAGATAGAAAAAGTCAAAGAATTTCGTTTCTCAGTTTCACGTTCCATAAAAAACGGTACAATAAAATTAAATTATTATTACATTAGTCTCTTACAAACTAAAGAGAGAATAATAGAACAAGCAGATAATGTAATGTGTAATAGTCCAGAACATATGAGAGGCGTAAAAAAACCGACGATTACAGCTACGATATCCTTCTTTAGCAATAAAAAAAACTTTTATACCAGACATAAAGGGTCCATTTTTTATCTAAAGCTACAATCATAGTGATAGAACTGTGTGATTCCATACTAAAAAATAAATGGTAAACTATAAAAAAATTCAGTTCACGAAGTAATTAGGACAGTCAGAACCATAACGAAACAAGTCCATTTTACACATTTTGTTAACTGTCTCGAACGCTTCAACATTAGTGACATAAAATAGTAAAATTTGATGAATTTTATCATTGTAATTAATAATAAATAAATATATACTTAAATAAAGATTTATAAAAAGTTTATCAAGAATTTTGATGGGCGTTTAGCAACTACAAACACTATACAAAATCTCCTATCTTACTTTCTTCTTCTACCTTACTCTGTAATCTATCTCGTTTACCACACATTTCAAACAAAAAATGGGCCAAAAATCCTGCTGTCGTGGAGGATGCGGGAGCGATGACAACTGCCCTGAGAGGGGATGTGTAGAATGATTCGCCACCTGGTCTTACACGGCAACCAAGCCAGCGAAGACGCGCTGCCTTGCAGGGGGCGTTAGGATATGAGAATGAAACCGAGTATGTCTGACGACGAGTTGACTATGTCCTCGCCACAGTCGGAAAGCTCTCATACTTAGTTCTAGGGAGGTATGAGGGTTATCACCCCAAGACGGATGGACTCACCTGCGATCGGAACAGGATCCAAAACGCGCGGGTTTAACTTACTATCATGGCTCAAAGAAAACAAAACCAAACCAAAACCAAAAGAAACTTAAGGGTGGGAACCTGGAATGTACGCAGTCTACACAGAGCGGGCGCGTTCCGGAAAATCATAAATGAAACTGAGAGATACAATTTAGATTTGGTAGCAATACAAGAAACCCGATGGAAAGATAACGCGATGCTAGGATCCGTTTACTTCACCTTTTTATATGGGGGCGCGAGCGGGCATTCTCTAGGCACCGGATTTCTTGTTAACAAAAGCATCATACACTCCGTTAAAAGTTGCAATTTCGTGAATGACCGACTCTCGTATATCATCATCGAAGGAGCGTGGTATAATTACGTGGTTATTAACGTCCACTGTCCCACGGAGGACAAAGAGGAAGAAGTCAAAGATCTTTATTATGAAACTTTAGAGCAATTAATCGACCAATTCGCGTCTTACGACACCAAAATAGTACTGGGGGATTTCAATGCTAAAATAGGGAGAGAGGAAATGTTTAGGCCCACCATAGGCAAAGAAAGTCTGCACGAAACCAGCAACGATAACGGTATTATGGTCATAAATTTCATGGCCGCAAAAGATCTTATAGTCAAGACCACGTGCTTCAAGCACAAGGATATACACAAGGCAACGTGGACATCGCCGGATGGGGCCACGCACAATCAAATCGATCATTTTCTTATTGATAAGAGGCGCCACACGAATGTACTCGACGTAAGGACCTATAGGGGGGCGGATTGCGACTCAGATCATTATCTAATAGTGGCCAAATTAAGAGCCAGATTAGTAGCCGGTCAAAATAGTAAGCGAGCGAACAAAGTAGAAACCTTTGATATTGTAAAACTACGAAGCGGGGTAGAGCGAATCAAGTACCAAGTAGAAGTTAGCAACCGATTTCAGGCGCTCGAGGAAACGGATGAACAGACGGGAGTAGATGACGATCCGAACAGGTTGTGGGGGGCTATCGAAAAAACTATAAAAGGGGCCGCGAACAAAGTACTGGGTAAGAAAAAAAGACCGAAGAGCAAACCATGGTTTGACGAAGAGTGCGAACTCTGGTTTGAAAGGCGCAAGAAGGCTAAATTAGATAGTGTACACAATGAAAGCGGTAGGGCCGTAGAAGAATACCATGAAATAAGAAAGCAAGTGCGTGTGATTTACAGAAACAAGAAGCGTGAGTATCAGAAAAATGAAATTCGAAAAATAGAAACTAATAGTAGGGAAAATAACCCGCGCGAGATGTACAAAGGAATAAACGCTATTAGGAAGGGTTTTCAGAGTAGATCGCAGTTAATGAAAGATAAGGACGGGAACCTCGTGACAAGCGAAAATGAACTATTGAAATTATGGAAAGATTATTTCGATAAGTTATTAAACGTGCATGAAAACTCCGAGGAAATGGGAGACGAAATTCACACTGCTGAACTCCATATGGACGAATCGACCTACAAAGAAGTAGAGGCCGCGATCAAAAAGCTAAAAAACAATAAGGCCGCAGGAAACGATTCTATACCAGCTGAACTACTTAAATATGGAGGCACCGCGCTTACATCTAAAATTTTTTATCTAGTATGTGCTATTTGAAGAAATGAAACAATACCAGAAAATTGGAAAGAATCCATCATCATACCGATCTTTAAAACGGGAGATAAAACAGACTGCAATAACTACCGGGGAATCTCACTTTTAGCTACCTGCTACAAAGTTCTGTCAAACGTAATACAGGCCAGACTCACACCATTCGCGGAAGATATAATAGGAAATTATCAGTGTGGATTCCGGCGCAACAGGTCAACGAGCGATTAAATGTTTACCATAAGACAATTATTAGAGAAAAAGTGGGAATATTGCGAAACTATACACCAGCTATTTGTGGACTTTAAGAAAGCATACGACTCTGTCAAACGAAGCAAAATGTATGAAATCCTAGTGCTCCTTGGCGTACCAAAAAAACTCGTAAAATTAATTCAAATATGTCTGAACGGAAGCACTGGAAAGGTCCGAGTAGGCGGTAATGTATCCGAATCGTTCATGATACGCGACGGTTTGAAGCAAGGTGACAGGCTTTCAATGGTACTCTTTAACTTGACGCTAGAGCATGTTGTTAGAAAAATGCAGGCTAGCGAGCTAGGCGCAACACTCAACGGAACAACGCAAATTTTAGGCTATGCGGATGACTTGGATATAGTGGGAGATAATGGTGAAACGGTGGCGAGAAATACGGAAATCTTTATAAATGCGGCTAAAGGCACGGGGTTAGAAGTGAGCGAATCAAAAACGAAATATATGATCATGGAGAAACTGGGCATTCGCAAAGCAGAGGGGGATCTCAGAGTCGGAAATTTCACTTTTGAAAAGGTTAGCGAATTCAGATATTTAGGTACAACTATAAATGATCGAAACGAAATTAAAGCCGAGATTAATAAGAGACTTCATTCGGGTAATGCCTGCTTCTACGCTGTGAACAGATTACTTAAGTCAAAGCTACTGTCGAAAAATGTCAAAATAAGGATATATAGGACTATAATAATGCCGGTAATCTTGTATGCGTGCGAAACCTGGGCGCTCACTAAAGCGGAAGAAAATCGTTTTAGGGTATTTGAAAGTAAGGTTCTGCGGAAAATATACGGGCCAAAGAAAGATGAGGAAACTGGGGAGTGGAGGAAACTACACAATGACGAGCTACATAATTTGTACGCGTCACCAAATATTAACAGAATAATAAAATCACGGAGACTAAGATGGGCAGGGCACGTGGCAAGAATGGGCGATGATCGTACAGCAACGCGCATAATGAAAGGAAAACCGAAAGCAACGCGACCTCTTGGTAGACCTACACGCAGATGGGAGGATAACGTAAAATCAGACGTAATTGAAATTGGGTGGGAAGGCGAGAAATGGATAGGGTTGGCACAAAATAGGGAAACGTGGAAGGCTTGCGTAGATAAGGCGATGAACTTTCGAGTTCGAAATGCCACTTAAAAAAAATAATGGTAGAAGTATTTATCAAAAACAGCCCTAACTTATAGGTTTGTTTTGGTTGCCATGACACTTAATTATCTTAACTGCTTCTTAGCTAGAAATAAGCTGGAAATTACCTTATTTTTAGGTAAAACAATTAGCTATAAATTAATACGTTAACCAACCGAATTGGCTTATTTTCTACCAGGGAAATATTTTATTTTATTTGTATAAAATAATTAAATTAAACTCTCTTATTTGTAAATGTATCGTGATCCAAATAAGGTCGACGTCAAAGCAGTTAATATAATCAAAAAATTAAATACATTTTATGTATTGAAAAAATTAAATTATGTACATACTTACAAAAAGACTCCATGGAGTTCAGATTATGGATTTTGATAAAACTTTGAGAATTATTTTCTGCTACCTTAAAATAAAGCCCAAAGATTTATCAAATGAACCTTTAAGCAGTAGATGTGGCGTATTTCATTAGCATTGCATATATGAGCCATACTAATATTGTTACCTCTATTTCAGATTCTGGAACCCATTTGACAAAACTACAGGCATTGGGCTTCATTTTTAGATACCAGAAAACGATCCCCAAAGTTTTGATAAAATTCGTCACCTTGACTCCATGGACAATGAATATCAAATAGATTAGTGAAGAAAGTTGAATCGTATATTCTTAAAATAGCGCATGTGACAAAATTTTACATTTCAGAGATATAACTATACTTAATATATTTTTCATGAATTAGGATGCTGCAGTTTCTTTCTCTAATAAAAGTTTAAGGGGTCAAGCCTGAGTTAAATCGAAAAAATTATTCTCTTTTATGAGTCCATAAAACTTTTTATATTCAAAGACAATCATTCTGAAAAAATGTTGTCTATGAATATTTGATTACATCTTTAACTTCACCATTGTAGAACTTCAAAATCTTCATCCTACAACGCATGAAAAATCACTATTGTTGACACCAAATTTATTGGTGAAACTTTAAGGTGTGCACCATTCTAGGTGATACGATGAACAAAATTTTTTTTTCGATGGTTATTCGACTTTTTTTGACATGAACTAAAAGCTGATAGAGGTACTTTTTCGTTAAAAGTTTTATTATAACCTTTTTTCAGAGATCTAATCAATTTTCTAAAACATTTATATTAATAATTTTTAAAAATTAGTTGGATCTCCGAAGAAAAAATATAAAAAAAAATTTAACGAAAAAGTACCCCTATTTTTTCCGTTTAACTCAGGCTTGACCCCTTAATGTAATAAAAATGTTTTTCAAAAATTCACTATCTATTTCCAGGCATATTTAGGTATGGAATCGAATGGTATGAACTAAACAGTTCAAATTGATTTTTTTGTTGTTGGTAACATTCACAGAAGTTTATATATTACGATAACACAATGAATTATTACAGTTAAAAAATCCTCCGATGTATGTAAGTTATTTTTATTTGAAAAAATGGTTACGAATTAATTGTTTGAAATGCTTATGTTAAATAAATATAAAATAAGCTACTATAGCTTCTTTGCATTAATATTTATCTCGCATAGTTGTTACGAAATGTTTGATATTATTGTATAGAATTTAGGAACTACTAATCGATAACGTAAAATCAAAAATACGTCATACTCTATTTTAACAATATACTATTCAGTTGGAGGTTTAGTAACTCTAGGGAGAAAGAGGCGCGAAGGTGCATGAAATATATATAACAAAGAAAATTATGAATTTTCCCTTACAGAAGAAATCGGCAGTTTCATGCACGCTATTAAAACCTGCAGAATTTTCTGCAGATTTTTCGGCTGGTTCCTTTAGAAGGTGTTTGCTTGCAATGTTGTCTGCAGAAATATATTTGGGGGAAAAATTTCAATTAAAAAAAACAAACAATACTAGTCGCATCGATTACACGAGCATTTGGGTGTTACTATCTGGATGATAACCCCCCAAACGGGACGTGTCACCAATGCAAATAGCGGTTTTAATGTTTTCTTTTTAATTAAAAATTTCGATGACAATTCTGCAAACTGTTTCTGCAAGGGTTTAAACAATTATCAAATGTATGTATATTATTATTTAAATAAAATTCTACTTTATACTTATAGAGCAGACTGGGGTATAACGAAGCACTAAAATGAAATGTGCTCGACACTACGTAAAGAAAATGTAATTCAATAAAAAAAATGTCATTCTGTTCTTTGCTATGCAACCAAAATTCATGTAATATAAACGTACTTAATAATTATTATCCGAATACATAAAAAATTACGATGTTCAAAATCATTGGGGTATTATGGTACGGTCAATTGGGGTATAATGGAATGGTACGCTATTATTACCAGGACGGTACATAGAGCAAATTATTAATTTTTCTAATCATTGTTATTATTACAGAAATTGCTACATGAATAAATTATACTAGTTTTTATTACACATAGAAAACAGAAACAATAACACCAATTTTTTCGCGTTTCATAAAAAGCCAAACTATGTTCTATTTTTAAAATTCGTTCTGCATGGTAACCTTTAACGTGAAAGGGTAAATTAATTCTCGCCACTTCTGAAGCAAAGTTATTGCAACTGCTCCGTTATACCCCATGCGCCGTTATACCCCAGTCCCCCCTATGCATGCTCATTTCTTGATAAAAAATATGCCTACTCTATACATATCCGACTGTATCTATTAGTTTATGCATGGTTTATTCATCCCTCTTTCGCGTGAAGCTTTATCTTTTTCCCTAAACTTGTTAAGCACATCCTACGAGTGTCAGTCTCGAGGGCTAAACAGACTACCCAGAGGTCGGCAACAAAGGCAGAGGCGCCTCTCGGCACGTAACTCCCCGATCGAAAGATACCATTATCTTAGAGCTCGCGCGGACGCGCTCCTCCGCACATGCATCCGAGGCGCAGCCAAATCTGCGACTCGGCCTTAGAACCGCTCTAATTACCGATCGCGCCCAAGACGCTGCGGCTGCGCTCGCCTGGCTCGTTCAGGTCTCGCGTGACGGCGCAGCGCCCGCTGCTGCTCCCTTGTATTTCCGGCCAGCTAATTAACGGTGTCGTGTGGCTAATCAGCAATCAAGTCATCGGGCTAATCGCGGCCCCACTCTGCTGTCTCTCTCTCTCTCTCTATCTCTCTCTCTCGCTCTGGAAATCCGAGCGGCACCTGTAATTTCTCTCTCCCTGGCCACGTGCGGGCCGCGCGAAATTTCGCCCGCAACGCGTTCTCTAATTATTATTCAGCCAGGAGGAGGCCCACTTAGCTCGCGTTAGTGTACTGTTGCGAAAGTTGCCCGTGAACTTTAAGAATTGTGGATTCGCGCAGGCATAATGCGGTTTTGATTGATAATGAAGGACAGGATTATTCTTAAAATTCTTTAATGCTTTTGGGTATGATAAAATGACGTCAAACAAGCTTGTCTCACAACATTTGTTTCGAATAATATAAACAAATATTGTATAATACCTTAACATGGTGGAGAAGATCATGTGTTAGGGACCGTGTACAAATTACGTACGGGTCGCTGGGAGAGTGGTCTACGAAATCCTTACGAATACTTATGTGCAGGGGGAGGGGGTTTAGATAAATTCTTACATAAAGCTATTTATTTCGATATTATTTTTTACATAATATTTTTGAAACCTCGAAAAAGAAGATGGAAAGGATTTAGAATGGATTGAATCAAAATACGTTAAAGTTGATGCTGAATCTAAAGACTTTTGTAATGAAATGAAGAGCGATGAAACTTGCAGACCCGTAATAAGTTTGTTACATGAATGGCTAACTTTTTTTCAACAGATGAAAATTAAAAATGTTATATATATCTTATTACTGTTGCAACGCCGTTACCCTAAGCGGGTCCTGGGCGTAGTCGTCCAGAGCGGACGGGTGGGTGCCTATCACCACTACACAGCGCGTCCTCAGGTTGCGGATAGAGGAACGACCCCTGAGAAAGAGGTTAGCTGCGAATAAAGCGAATAAGCAGTCGCGGACAGCCGATAGGCCCAGGCGTGGGTGTGATGAGCCCGCACTGGCGAACGCATTCATCTAGAAACACTACGCAAGCACCGCAACAACTACAAACACTATACAAAATCTCCTATCTTACTTTCTTCTTCTACCTTACTCTGTAATCTATCTCTTTTACCACACATTTCAAACAAAAAATGGGCCAAAAATCCTGCTGTCGTGGAGGATGCGGGAGCGATGACAACTGCCCTGAGAGGGGATGTGTAGAATGATTCGCCACCTGGTCTTACATGGCAACGAAGCCAGCGAAGGCGCGCTGCCTTGCAGGGGGGCGTTAGGATATGAGAATGAAACCGAGTGTGTCTGACGACGAGTTGACTGTGTCCTCGCCAAAGTCAGAAAGCTCTCATACTTAGTTCTAGGGAGGTATGAGGGTTATCACCCCTAGACGGATGGACTCACCTGCGATCGGAACAGGATCCAAAACGCGCGGGTTTAACTTACTATCATGGCTCAAAGAAAACAAAACCAAACCAAAACGAAAAGAAACTTGAGGGTGGGAACCTGGAATGTACGCAGTCTACACAGAGCAGGCGCGTTCCGGGAAATCATAAATGAAACTGAGAGGTACAATTTAGATTTGGTAGCAATACAAGAAACCCGATGGAAAGATAACGCGATGCTAGGATCCGGTAACTTCACCTTTTTATATGGGGGCGCGAGCGGGCATTCTCTAGGCACCGGATTTCTTGTTAACAAAAGCATCATACATTCCGTTAAAAGTTGTAATTTCGTGAATGACCGACTCTCGTATATCATCATCGACGGAGCGTGGTATAATTACGTGGTTATTAACGTCCACTGCCCCACGGAGGACAAAGAGGAACAAGTCAAAAATCTTTATTATGAAACTTTAGAGCAATTAATCGACCAATTCGCGTCTTACGACACCAAAATAGTAGTGGGGGATTTCAATGCTAAAATAGGGAGAGAGGAAATGTTTAGGCCCACCATAGGCAAAGAAAGTCTGCACGAAACCAGCAATGATAACGGTATTATGGTCATAAATTTCGCAGCCGCAAAAGATCTTATAGTCAAGACCACGTGCTTCAAGCACAAGGATATACACAAGGCAACGTGGACATCGCCGGATGGGGCCACGCACAATCAAATCGATCATTTTCTTATTGATAAGAGGCGCCACACGAATGTACTCGACGTAAGGACCTATAGGGGGGCGGATTGCGACTCAGATCATTATCTTGTAGTGGCCAAATTAAGAGCCAGATTAGTAGCCGGTCAAAATAGTAAGCGAGCGAACAAAGTAGAAACCTTTGATATTGGAAAACTACGAAGCGGGATAGAGCGAATCAAGTACCAAGTAGAAGTTAGCAACCGATTTCAGGCGCTCGAGGAAACGGATGAACAGACGGGAGTAGATGACGATCCGAACAGGTTGTGGGGGGCTATCGAAAAAACTATAAAAGGGGCCGCGAACAAAGTACTGGGTAAGAAAAAAAGGCCGAAGAGCAAACCATGGTTTGACGAAGAGTGCGAACTCTGGTTTGAAAGGCGCAAGAAGGCTAAATTAGATAGTGTACACAATGAAAGCGATAGGGCCGTAGAAGAATACCATGAAATAAGAAAGCAAGTACGTGTGATTTACAGAAACAAGAAGCGCGAGTATCAGAAAAATGAAATTAGAAAAATAGAAACTAATAGTAGGGAAAATAACCCGCGCGAGATGTACAAAGGAATAAACGCTATTAGGAAGGGTTTTCAGAGTAGATCGCAGTTAATGAAGGATAAGGACGGGAACCTCGTGACAAGCGAAAATGAACTATTGAAATTATGGAAAGATTATTTCGATAAGTTATTAAACGTGCATGAAAACTCCGAGGAAATGGGAGACGAAATCCACACTGCTGAACTCCATATGGACGAAACGACCTACAAAGAAGTAGAGGCCGCGATCAAAAAGCTAAAAAACAATAAGGCCGCAGGAAACGATTCTATACCAGCTGAACTACTTAAATATGGAGGCACCGCGCTTACATCTAAAATTTTTTATCTAGTATGTGCTATTTGGAGAAATGAAACAATACCAGAAAATTGGAAAGAATCCATCATCATACCGATCTTCAAAACGGGAGATAAAACAGACTGCAATAACTACCGGGGAATCTCACTTTTAGCTACCTGCTACAAAGTTCTGTCAAACGTAATACAGGCCAGACTCACACCATTCGCGGAAGATATAATAGGAGATTATCAGTGTGAATTCCGGCGCAACAGGTCAACGAGCGATCAAATGTTTACCATAAGACAATTATTAGAGAAAAAGTGGGAATATTGCGAAACTATACACCAGCTATTTGTGGACTTTAAGAAAGCGTACGACTCTGTCAAACGAAGCAAAATGTATGAAATCCTAGTGCTCCTTGGCGTACCAAAAAAACTCGTAAAATTAATTCAAATATGTCTGAACGGAAGCACTGGAAAGGTCCGAGTAGGCGGTAATGTATCCGAATCGTTCATGATACGCGACGGTTTGAAGCAAGGTGACGGGCTTTCAACGGTACTCTTTAACCTGACGCTAGGGCATGTTGTTAGAAAAATGCAGGCTAGCGAGCTAGGCGCAACACTCAACGGAACAACGCAAATTTTAGGCTATGCGGATGACTTGGATATAGTGGGAGATAATGGTGAAACGGTGGCGAGAAATGCGGAAATCCTTATAAATGCGGCTAAAAACACGGGGCTAGAAGTGAGCGAATCGAAAACGAAATATATGATCATGGAGAAACTGGGCATTCGTGAAGCAGAGGGGGATCTCAGAGTCGGAAATTTCACTTTTGAAAAGGTTAGAGAATTCAGATATTTAGGTACAACTATAAATGATCGAAACGAAATTAAAGCCGAGATTAATAAGAGACTTCATTCGGGTAATGCCTGCTTCTACGCTGTGAACAGATTACTTAAGTCAAAGCTACTGTCGAAAAATGTCAAAATAAGGATATATAGGACTATAATAATGCCGGTAATCTTGTATGGGTGCGAAACCTGGGCGCTCACTAAAGCGGAAGAAAATCGTTTTAGGGTATTTGAAAATAAGGTTCTGCGGAAAATATACGGGCCAAAGAAAGATGAGGAAACTGGGGAGTGGAGGAAACTGCACAATGGCGAGCTACATAATTTGTACGCGTCACCAAATATTAACAGAATAATAAAATCACGGAGACTAAGATGGGCAGGGCACGTGGCAAGAATGGGCGATGATCGTACAGCAGCGCGCATAATGAAAGGAAAACCGAAAGCAACGCGACCTCTTGGTAGACCTAGACGCAGATGGGAGGATAACGTAAAATCAGACATAACTGAAATTGGGCGGGAAGGCGCGAAATGGATGGGGTTGGCACAAAATAGGGAAACGTGGAAGGCTTGCGTAGATGAGGCGATGAACTTTCGAGTTCGAAATGCCATTTAAAAAAAAAAAAAAAAAAAATATATATCTTATTATACATCTTATCGCAATTAGTAGTCTTATTATTTCTACATTTATTTTATTATAATATCATATTAAAATTTTTATGGCGGCATAACCCACATACATTTCATAAATATATGAAAATTTTGGTATTTTTTATATTAGGTATTACAAAAACAAAATTTTCTTAAATAATTTTCTTAGACAATTTTCACATTATATACTATGTTATTGAAACAGCGTCACGCGTAAAGATTCCCTAAACCTTTTATATTTATCATCACTGTTAAAAAAGTAACAAATAGTCATATATTAGCTGAGATAATGTTAAGATAACTTTGAAGTAAAAAACTAAGGTTAAAATTTAAACGTTAAACATTATAATTAAATTTATAACAAATCTTGAAATAAAAATAGATTATTAAAAATCATTTATTAATAATAAATAACCATTTATTTACCCATCTCCCTTTGAACAACCAAATCTTACGTAAGAGAGGGGGGTGGGGGTCACCAAAAACTTACGGTTCCCTGTGTGAGGGTAGGGGAAGTTAAAAGTACAGAAAATAGCCCTTACGTAATTTGTACATGGCCGCTTATCGCACTTTCGGAACAAACCCGATAACAGAACTATAGAAAAAGTAAATACGGCCTGTATTTTACCGCAATTTAAAGCACCAAAACAGATGACAAAGTTAAGGGCATGCGTCAGACCTAGCTTACCTGCTGATAGATTATATTCCAAAATTTCGTTCGTCTCAAAAAATACGCATTAGAATCAAATTTCCTTTTCATGGTATCTTTATTTACATAAAATATATAGCGGAACACTCGAATTATTATCAGAAACGAAAATTAGCATTTATGTCATAATGCTAATTTTCGATTCTGATAACAATACGAGTGTTCGGCTGTGTATTTTATGTAATAAGGCGACCCTGAAAAGGAAATTAGATTCTGATGCGTATTTCTTAGTAAAACGAAATTTTCAAATACATTTATCGGCGGGTAAAGTAGGTCTGACGCATCCCCTTAAAGAAATGCGGTTGTTCTGTACGAAACGAAATTACACGACAGGAGAATAATACAAATAAACGCTATTTAACATTAACATTATTATTCTAATCATAAGAAAATCAATCGATAGAAATGCCGAGACGTGTTGCTACTACGGTACAATTATTATTAATAGCCAAAGCTGCTTCGTAACGCTTTTCATTTATTTTTGCAATCCGCAAACATTCAGGTCAATATTTGAATCTAAAGGAATTCATCAAATTGGAATATAGAAAATACTTATTCAGTTATTATTAAAAGAGGTTATTTATTTATTCAAAAATTCATATTGTGGAGCGGGCAAATAAAACCGGATAATCCCACTTTTTGCTTCCTAAAAGAGCAAGCTTTGTGATAGTAAAAAAAATTTTATGCTAAAATCATTATAAGAAACATGTTTTGAGACATTACGAATCAAAATACACTATTTATAGAAAATGTCTGGGTGTTTCAGCGTGTGTGTGCGGATGTGGGTGTGTGTGTCTGTATGTTTGTATGTGTGTGTGCGTATGTGTGTGCATTCTCATGCGTGCGTGTAGGTGGGTGGGTACGTGTGTGCGTGCTTATGTGTGCGTTTGCGTGTGCGTGTGCATATACGTGTGTGTGTGTGCGAAAAAATTCTTTTGTAAAAAACATATATTCTCTATTTTAACGACCACTGGAGTAAATCAGTAGCATTTTATCTCAAACTTTTCAAACAAATAGTTTTTCAATATCTCTTGGGCGAGTTATTTGTTCAGACCATAAGATGTATTTTAAATCAAGAAGAATTTTAAAGATTCAACAAAAAGTAAATCTTAATTACAATTAAACAGAACACAATGCTGCCTCTTTGAGAAAGAAAAATGTATAAATAACTTTTCTAAATGAATAAGATTTTACCCAGTCCTAATACCTTGTATCAATCGAAACTACATCTTCAAATTTGAATTATAAATTTCTCATTAAGATGATTAAATGGCCTACAAGGTTTTCGGAGAGAAAAATTTCCATCGTTCATACCGATTTTCCTAATCCAAGTTGCACAAGTTCATAGGACGAGCGCACCCGAGGACTAGGAGAATGTGCATGAGCGGCTATGATAATGCGTGGCCAGCCTCAGTAGGAAAGAAGTGCAGCGGGCAATATCTTTTATATGGAGTGGTCTTTGGAGGAGACTTTGTGCGGCTGTTCGCTTCTCAGACGGGCTTCTTCTTCTTCTTCTCTTCCTCGCGAGGCTTTTCGCGAGAGCGTTCGGCAAGAGAGTGGAGAGTATCGGTAAACAAGCTCGAAGACTCTTGAGTAGCCAATAAGCCGCGGCTTCGACTATTATTCGCAATAACCTCGGGTGGCGCACACAGGGGGAAGCAGCCAGGCTTCTCTTCTTAATAATATCTCGCCAAGACTCTCCGAGACTTATGGACAAACATAACCTTAAATTTCAAATTACGCTCCGGGATGTATAATATAAGGATTTGCAGTTTCTTATTTTGCCTTTTTACTTATATTCTTCTAGTTTTTTTTCTTCTGCAGCCGAGGCGAATTTCAATTTATCGTAAAACTATGGGCAAAAGTGGGTCAGCGCGTGGAAAATTGCTTTTCCGTCTCTTTAAACGGTCTATTAATGTACTCTTTTGGATTTTCTTTTAATAAGCATTTCACATAGTGATTCCTGAAGAAACCGACAAGCAGTAGTAGTTCGATTTATGCTTTTCGTTTATTGTACAATATACCACATTATTTGAAATATTACAAATAAAAAAGGACCTCAATACTACGGTTTTCCAAAGCAAATGAATGCAATTTGTACTATTGTCCATTATAAAAGAAAAAACTTTAATTTGAATAAACAATGGACCTTCGTAACCAACGAGAAAGTTAAAATAATGCTAATTCATACTGAAGTATCCTTATATGTAAATCTAGCAATGTTAAAGAATAAATTCCGTTCTGCAAATGCAAACATATTACAGCTGTCAAAGTTTTCGATATACTTCTTTCTATTATTCTGTCATTTCTATAATTCAATGTATATTTTTGAGAAGTTAATAAAAATAAAGAATTTTAGTAGACTTAAGTATAACGGGACACTTGCAATAAATAGTTTTGTAAGTACCGCCACCTCTTTGCAAAGATAATTATCACCGCATATGACCAGTCGATGTATACAATTTACATTGGGTTTAAATGAGAGTCGTAGGTTTTTATTAAAATAAAAGTTTGTCCTATTAAAATAATGGTTATCGCTTTAATTGTAGACATTATGAAAACTCATACATGTAACACAATGGTTCAGCAGAGGGTTCAAAGATCATAAACTATACTTCAGAAAAAAAACAGTACGCTGGACGCCTGAATTTTAAAAGTTGTGCCTTACTGCGCATCGATTAATCCAAAAATAACTTCTGGAGATTTTTTTTTTTATTTCTCTTCAATAGCATACAGTCTCCAGTTACAGCAATAGCATTTATTTTCATATAAAACATTTTTATTTTAATTTACAAATAAATCTCCCATATAAATCCAATGTAAAATGTATAAACTGGCCGGTCATTGTTGTAGTTCACGCGATGCGCGCTAGTGGCGCATTGAAACTTTCTACTCCCAATTAAGTGACACCGCCGGTTCACCATTTATAGCAGTGCAATACTTGCACCGATACACATCCTATTTCCGATTTACCGGTGAAAAATACAGTGAAACTGGTCTATGAAAAATATATCGAAAGCTATAAACATAGTCGTAGACAAAAAATGTAGCATCAAAATTGCAGGCAGCTGTTCTGTCCCGAAGTTAACTTTAACCTATATGTCAATAACCAAAGATAACAACATG
Source organism: Gastracanthus pulcherrimus (assembly GCA_949152435.1). NCBI lineage: Eukaryota > Metazoa > Arthropoda > Insecta > Hymenoptera > Pteromalidae > Gastracanthus > Gastracanthus pulcherrimus. The sequence goes on along the minus strand of OX424574.1, from coordinate 149,519,607 downwards.
GTTCAATAACCGCAGTGCAGCTGTACCCGCCTTGAGAAGATATGTATTTAATGCTATCTTAAGAGGAGTCCGTATGGGGGTAGTTAAATATTCGAAAAGATAAAATTGCATAAAAGTAAAATTCGGAAAAATATTTTATGGAAAATAGAAGATTCTGAAAAGTTAAATTTGGAAAGTAAGAAAATCGGAAAGTATTAGCATTGAATTAGCATTGAATATAGAAATATTGTAATACCAAAGTGTAGAAAAAAATTCGTAAGGGCGAATGGAGAATAAAAATTCGTAGAGCCAAAATACTGAAAATCAATAATTTTATAGATTAAAATATTGAAAATTGTTCATTTGCTTTTTCTTAAATATACGGGTATAACTGTCCTTTCCAAGTTAGCAGGTTGCACATCAAATTTTCAATAGGTATTTTAATCTATAAAATTATTAATTTTCAATATTCTGGCTCTATGAATTTTTATTTTCAATATTTTCACCCTTATGATTTCTTTCTCTATACTTTGGAGTTTTAATATTTCTATATTCAATACTAATATTTTCCAAAATTTTTTCTTTTCAAATTTAACTTTTCAAAATTTTCCATTATCCATAAAATATCTTTCTGAATTTTACTGTTATGTAATTTTATCATTCCGAATATTTAACTACCCTCGTCCATATCTACTGTCCTTGTCTAATCACGTTTTTGCTATTTATTCAAATTGTAGTTTGATAATTGAAAAACTAAAAGTTGGCCTCAATTGGTATTAAAATAAGGAATATTTTGAGACCTTAAAAAGTATCTAACATTATTTCCTTTTCGAGAAAATTTCGGAAGGCCAAAATTGAAGTTAGCAAAAACGTGATTAGACAAGGACAGAAGATACGGACTCCTCTTAAGATCGAGAACTCGGTTTTCTCAGATTATTTTCAACATCTATAATACAAAAGTAGCTCCAACATGCTAAGGTGGGCTTAACTCTCTCATTAACATAGCGTTTCTATACAAGTACAGCAGAAAATTTGTATTCTCACGTGAGTAGTGATGTAAAATTACCGTTATTTATTGATAGGTCATATGGTGCTGCTATAAGGACGGTCATGTGACAATTATGGCCATCATGACATCGTAGATAGATTTTTTAATTTTCATATGTAAAATGACGGTCATTTATTTTTTGATCATGTGATTTGACTAGGTGTGACCCCGTTTTTATTAAATTGGGTGAAGGTAATGTGGCCATGCAGGTAATGTGGCCACCTACACGAGATCTCGCTGTATGCGATATTCTGGGGAGCCATAACTCTTGCAGTATATGTATTGTGACAATAGATGTTGAGAGGCGAAATGACCCCGTTGCTAGTGCCCTGTAATTATGAGATATTGTCACGTTGACGCGCGAAAGCATCAAAACTCTGATTTCTTAGCATTACATGCATGTAAAAAAACCACTTTTGTCAGCGTGATATGAGTGAAAAAATTCATACGGTACATAAAATTGTAGCTTTTCTACGTACTTTAAGATGCATGTGCCAGTTTTTGCCGAAGAGTTTATTTTCAATGCAAACATTATTATTTATTTAACATTATTTATTTATCGGTTGGTAAAGTGGCCATACGAATGCATTGCAAGGCAAAAGGCAATCGATGCCGATAAAAATGGCGGTTGCTTCTTCAAAATTCCTTGGCCTCCTAATCCCAAAATATCGACACCAAGGCGTACGATACGGTACCATGTAATTAAATAACGCATAAAGGAAGTCTCTACTAGGTTAGTCTTGACTTTTTGAAGCACTTACTATACAACTTTACCATAAGAACTGAAGATTTCACTTTACCAACACTGCTGGGAAAGTGGCCAATTTTTAACTACTAAGAATTTCTTTAATTTAAATTCAGAGAGTAAATTTTTTTGCAAACAAATCATGGGATATTAGAGTTAAAGGTTCAAATGACATGTCTCAGTAGTTTCCGAAGCCCCAAAACCCAATATATATCTACTGGGAATCGAAAGCTCCTTAAGATGGCCACATTACCTGTACCCCTTTATATAAACTTTGTAAGTGCTTTTTTTTAATTTGACTACTTATTTTATCATTCATTATGTATTACTCATTTAATAATACATTGTACAACGAGGGGAGAAAATGAGCTATTTATAGCGAGGGTAAGGTGTTCAGTACCAGCCTGAGTCGAAGGCGCTCCAGACAAAGACGAGTGCTGAAAACACCTCACCCAAATTTGAAATAGCTTTTCTCCCCGTGTTGTACACCGTATTCTTTTCAACGAACGCAGGATATGGCCTTTTTCATGTATTAAAGTTGGGTAGGTGATCTCGGATTTCAAGTCGTGCACAACGTAGTTGAAAGGCATTAATCCCGGTTTAGCGAGGAAAAAAGTCATTTTATATTTATAAAAAGTTATTTTTCCGTAGGGGAAAAAAGTAATTTCTCCCCGCTAAATGGACATTTTTTCACTCTTTTTACAAACACGCTCGAAATGCGCGATTTTCTACGCTACTTTTAGGCATGAAAAAGGGCCCATTTCATTCCTGCGTTGGGACAAATGAATTTATGTACAAAATTATTCTTAAACAAATTTTAATGATTTTTCATTGTATACACGGTCAAAAAATATTTTCATTTAGTATTGATAAACGTAAAATTTTAGGTGCCATCATCTATTATACCACAAAACCGGAAAATGATAAATGAATAAAAGAAATTGGTGAGATACACACTGGCGATGAAGAGAGGCAAATTGACTTTTTAAAATAAATTAATGTTGTTGTCAAATATGCAATATTCAAAAAGGCTGCGGAAGAACCTTAAATTTTATTAACTAATAGTTTCACTATTCTATGTATTATATAAATATTGTTAGTAGATGCAAATTAATTGCACGTGTTAATTTTTCTTATCACAAAATGAAAGCATACAATACAATACAATACAATATTCTAAATAATAATAGAAGTAGCTACAAACGAACTTAAGTTGAACACAAAAGGATATTTGATGCTTGGCTCGAATTTCTGAAAATTGACAGCACTCATAGTCTACTTTAACTTCAGTCTCCTATTATTCTCATCATTATGATTGATAAGAAAACTGAGATAGTTTATAATTATATGCTTATAACAGATATGCAAGGAACCGAGGATATGGTCAGCTATAATAAATAGCTCGATGCTATCAGAAAAGCGTTCGCCAAACTCCGGCTAGGAGGTGATGCAGCCGAAATATGATTCTATCCATGTCCATGGCTGGAGTCTAATATATCCAAAATTGCAGGTTTTTATTTCAGGCCTCTTTCACAAGTTTGCTGAATTATTGCCATCTTACTTTGGGATTCTGTATAAAAATAAAAATAAATAATTACGGTTAATTATAGCGAAACAATAGTGCAAAGAAACATAAAACTGGTAATCACTATTAAAAAATTAATATTTGTACTTGGAAACTCTCTAAATCCGAATGAGTAAAATTCACTTAGATTAAGTGAATATTTACTACAAATAAGTTCAGACTCCCACGCATATTTAATAACTGTTCTTTACATATGTATGCACTTATTTATGTTTCCTCACATCTCTTCACATTTTATCAACTCCACTAGAGAAGTTATACATTTGAATAATGTATTCCCTTAATATATTGGACTCGCGTATCATTTCTAAAAAGTATATATATTTTGAGTAGGATCCAAATGTCTTTCATCATATTTACCGTTGAAAAAGTTTGTACGCGTAATCCGACCCCAAGTTTTTCCTACACTCGCCGGGGCGCGCGTCTCTGTTGGTGGCAGGTCCATCTTGCGCGAAACAGTGGGAAGTGGCAATTCGTCATAAAACAGGAATCGAGCAAGCATAACCTCAAACGGAGCCAGGGGCGATTTTATTTTACGCCGAGAAAGATTGAATCGCTCCTCGGGGACGTCTTCGGCGCTTTGAGGCAAGACGACCTCTCGGGCCAGCGCCGCTTCATTCTCTATCCCGGCGTATTCGCTCAAACCTGCAGAGAAAAAAAACGAGAAAAGAGAAGCACGAAGAAAAGAAGGGAGGGATGGAGGGAGGATGGGGACAAAAAGAGACGACAACGACGACTGCAGGGGTGAAAACTCGCAGGGTAAAATATATAAGTCATACGCGGAGTGCAGGCGGAGGCGACCGATCGTCCGCCATTTTACCTCGTTTTTTTCGTCTCTTCGCGACGCGTATCTCCTGCCTCCTTTTTATATGCGTCGAGGGCGCAGTATAGCAGCAGCTTGCGTATATAAATAATCTCGACGCATCTACGCGAGAAATGCCTTTCGCGATCTCTGATTGTCGTTGCGTGCGTGCATGCCTGCACGTGGGTAGCGTATGCGCGCGTGCGAGGGATTCGAGAGTCGTAACGCGCCGGGTTATGGCACGGCTCATATATGCGAAATATCGCGATCTCGGCGACGTATTACGTTGGTATGGCAAGTCCTCGGGAGTCTCGGGGCCCGAGAGCGCAAAGTTACGAGGGCGAACGACGAGCCGCTGATCTTTTTCGGGAGGGGCTTCAATTCGCATTTCGCGTTACAAGTAGGTAGTAGAAGTCGCGGGGTATGTATACGATCGGCCGGAAATGCAGCTGAAGTAGAACAACATTTTTAATGACTTGTTCAACATCACTTTAAATTGATATCCACAAATTTCAATCGATATAACTACACTTTCGTGTCTATGGTATTAATGCCTCTGACAGTACTCTGAAAAAATAACATGACTTTACTTTTTAGAGTGTTGTAAAAGAGGATGACGATGGATAGCATATACAGGTCCCAGATAAAACATTGATAGGGGACCTATAAAACTGATATGCATTTTGTATGAAGTGAAAACATAAAAAATAATTAATTCTCTTAATTTTTACTACTTAATGCCTGATAAAATCTTGATTTTTTCACTTATTTTATCGAATTGGACCCTCTTTTTTTAAACGCTTTTATTTAATTTGTCGACAGTTATCTGTCTGTCTGTCTGTCTGTCCATCTATATGTCTGTATATTCTCATCTTTTAAAATTGTTAATTCAAATATTTCCTGATGAGCTGCAAAATCGAAATTCTTATTACGCATGTAAGTTGGATGCAATTTTGTGCTTTCATTCGATCCATCCGAATATTAATGAGTCCATGCTAGCCACTTCGAGCCCGGTTAGGCTAATATTGCAAAATTAGAGATTTTACTAAATTTCTCCTGTATCAAATCAATATGTCTGTATTAAAAGTGTGTGAATGTGTGTGAATGTGTGTGTCTGTGTACGCGCACGCTTTAGTGTGTGTGTGAGTGTGAGTGTGTGTATATGAGTGTGTATGAATGTGTGTGTGTGTGTGTGTGTGTATGTATATAGTATGTAAGTGTGTGTGCGTATATGGGTGCATATACTGGTTTCCGCCAGTATGGCAAGTTTAAATTTTATTAAGATTCTTATACTTGTTCAAATCAATCTATATTCCAAGTATGTGTGTGTATAAGTGTATATCCATATGCATATGAGCGCGCCTGTGTATCTGTATTGTGCGTGTCCTGAATGGTGGCAGCCCGGCTATCCTAAAATGGATCCCACGGCCATAAATAGTAGAAGTATTGTGCCTGTTCGAATATATGTTTACGTGTCTGCGATTGCGCGTGCGCCTACATCTATATCTACTTCTTCATTATTATATATCCTAATGAATAAAATAGATAAAAAAAAATTTTTTTAAAACGCTTTTATTTTGCAATGCACTAAAACTATGTAAACTTAAACAAAAAGTAAACGAAAACTATAATATTTTTTTCTAATTTCCATACATCTCTATTTATTCCTATAAATTATTATTAACATAGCAGTCGTAATTATAAACTTTGTGAGTTTTGGTTGTATCGTAATTAAAACTTTTCATGTCATGAACTTCGGAACTTCAAAGAAAAAATTCTATATTTGAAATTCTGAATAGAGATACCAGAGAACAACGGATGTTCTTATAACCGAAACTCACTCACCAATTTTCAGCAGTACCTCCTCTTAACTTTCTATGTTTTTATTCGGATAATAAACAAAAACATGAATGTAATAAATAACAAATAACAAAACTAAATAACAAATTATGTACAATACAATGTTGATAAACTTTATGTTTTAGAAGTAAATTACAATTTTTTCTTATTCTTGAATTCTGTAACGTCATCTTCAAACTTTCTTTTTAGATCATTTTGTAGGATGGAGCTGGCGTACCCTTCCCTGACACTGTTACAAACCTCGGTGTTGTTATGGATTCAAAATTAACATGGAAATCGATATTGATCGAGTAGCTAAGTGTATTTAATCGCACATATACGGTATTAGATTCTTCAGAGCATACACCACCGAGGCGTTACGCAAGAAACTTGCAAGTGCTCTGATTGTTCCCCTTTTGGACTACTGCCCTCTAGTATATCTTGATATTACTGAAGATTTTCGAACGAGACTGCAAAGACTACAAAATTCGTGTATAGACACATATGTGGCGTTAGGGGGGACGAGTACATCACAACTAACAGGTTGGGATTGGATTCATTGATCATGGGTCTGCGTAGAATAGTATATTACGCAACTAGGGGCGAAAATGGGTAATTCCAAGCCTCTAAGTACTAGAGGCTCAATTAAAAGGTACCAGTTGAGGATCTAGGCTATTCCCTTTAATCGTTATCTTCCAACCCCGATAATTATTAACATTTTTACTTTATTGCTTCCTTTAGCTAAGTACTAGGAAGCTCAATTAAAGGTACCAGTTAAGGATCTGGACTATTCCCTTTCATCGTTATCTTCCAACCCCGATGATTACTAACATTTTTACTTTATTGCTTCCTTTAACTAAGTACTAGAGGCTCAATTAAAAGGTACCAGTTGAGGATCTGGGCTATTCCCTTTAATCGTTATCTTCCAATCCCGATGATTACTAACATTTTTATTTTATTGCTTCCTTTAGCTAAGTACTAGAGACTCAATTAAAAGGTACCAGTGTTCCTTACGCCTTCGGCGCCCTCAACTTCCACTCGTGCTCAATCATCATCCGAGTCTGGAAATACCCTTTTGCCCCAAGTTGCGTACCGTATTTTTTATAACAAGTGCATAAAGAAGGCCATTCTTTGTCGTCTACAAAGTGGATTGAGTCTATGACATATTATATATATGTATATGTATACATGTATATATATAAAATTTTCATCATTTACCAGTATTTTTCAAAATTTTCCAGAATTTTCTAAAATTTGTCAACAGTTTCCAAATTATCTAAAAACTTTATTAAGGAAATGGAGCAAAAATAAATAAAGGGGACCGAAAATACTCATTTTCGCTACCGAAAATAAAAGGTAGCGAAACTGAGTATTTTCGCTACCAATAAAAGGTAGCGAAAATAAGTATTTTCGGTACCCTTTATTTGATGCTCGGAAAACTCTATTTTCCCTGCACTTTATAGGCACCGAAAATGGTCTTTTTTATTCACGTGTTATAAAAAATATTTTACTGGATTATTACTTGGTTGGGATGGAGATGATTGTTAGTTTATGATTATTAGTTAGGATGGAGCATAACTCTCCTATTAAGCAAATATGTTCACCAAAAACCAGTGCAGGACCTCCAGTAGGTATGATGCTAAGGAGCTCTCAGTTCCAGTGTCGAGCACTGTTACGGGTCTTTTTTCCTTCAGGGTTTAAGGTGCGCGCCTCTGGAACTCTATCCCTCGCAATCTTAGGTATCTACCATCGATGTACAGATTTAAGTCAGTCACACGTAGGTACTTATACGCAGAAAAAAGAGTACCAATACCGTTTGCGCTTAATTAGATGTTTGTATTTATTTTGTGTTTTATTTATTTGATATTTATTTATTTTTATTGTACATTTTATTTCAACCAGGTATGTGGATTTATTAGTATGCGTGGGAGTGTGAATGAGTGTGTGATCGTGTGCTTGTTTTTATAGCTTAAATATTGCTTTTGTGCGACACGAACTTCTGAGAAACTATCTGTGATATGATTGACCAAAGCAATAATCAAGTGTAATATAATATTAATATGTAAGATCAAGACTGAAGAAAGAAGAAGACATATATTATAAATCGATACAAATTAATTGCACGTATAAAATTTGTTATATAAAAAAACAACTGTTTTTTTTTTACATTTTTATATGCTCTTTTCAAGTTTTAATTTATAAATTTAACCCCCCTGCGCAGAGAGCCGAGTATACTCGTCCAAACCGCACGTCATTTTTGTATACATTTTGTATCACAAATTTAAATCTTTACTTTGTTGGGACATCTACAACCTCTCAAATTGAAGCTAAATAGTATAGCTATTATTTAGGAAATGTTACGAATTTGCAGAAAATAGTGTTGCAGACTTACATTCGATCTAGTCCATATACACGAAAATAAACTTCTGCGCAGGAGGGTTAAGAAGTTTGGATTAAGCGTAGTGAAACTTGTGGAAAACGTATTCGTAACTTATGCAAAATCTCTGTATAACATCAAAAAAGTTTTCAACGCCAAAGTTTGTAGAAAAATCGTCTGAAGTTTGTCTAAAACTAAATTTGGCATGTCCTGGGGCAGTCTTGTGAATTTACAAAAAAAAGGACTCAAGTTATTAAGTCTTGAAGCCACAAATATGTAAGTTGCAGTTACACATCGTCTTACTTCGCTTGATTTAACAAAAACAAAATTTTGAGTTGTTACAGTCTTGTTCTGGTGGTGCGATATATAGTGTGTTATTCTAAAATGTGACGACAGTTGCAGTTAAATTACAGAAATAATGTTTTCTTTTCGAATTAGTATTTGAATTACATTTAAACTAGAAGTAAAATAGAATAAGGTATCCAGCGGGTTTAAATCTACTAAATATAATATCACACATTAATTCTCAACGCTACAAACTTACGGCTTAAGAAATCAATACATTTGTAGTAAAAAGTGACTGACCATAAAGAATGCAACTTTAATCATACAAAAAAATGAAATGGTGCCACAAAATCTTTGCGTTTAATCTAAAAAGTGCGCATATTCACAATTAGTATCTCTGAAAAAAAATAGGACGACAGGCAGAGAGCACATCCAATCAAAACGAAACATTACGCGCGAAAACCGCGCACAGGCTTTCAAGACGCACCCTACAGCTCTTGTACGTATAAGTCAACTAAAAGCGCAAAAGAGAGAATATAGGTATACAACCCGTGCACAGCCCAAGAAGCCCGCGGGCGAGTGCAGACAACGTATACATAAAAATGGAGACACAGGGGCTCGCTTAAGGGAAAAGATTGAAAAAAAATAAAGAGCATAAGATACACCGTCGGGGGACCACAATTTCTGTATCCACAACGGGAAAAAAGTGCGCGCAGGTATAGTACGGGGGAGCGGGGGGGGGGGGGGGGGCGCTTGAAATCGGAAGTAATCACCAGAAGTGGGGATCTCTTCTCTCCGAGCAAACGAGTGAGCGTGCGAGCTCACTCGCGAAAAAAAGCAGCAGCAGCTGCACAGGCGCATCGCGAGGCCCACCGAAGAGCGAGAGCGAGACGAGAAAAGGCGAGATAGAGAGCGAGAGAGCTGCAGGAGGACAAAAACGAAGATAGCGAAGGAGGCCGCCGATTCTAGAAGAGATATATAGAGAAAAAGAAAGGCAAAGGGGGAGAGAGAGAGAGAGTAAAAAAAGAGGCATGACCGAGTGTATATATACACGCGGAGAAAGAGGCTCATCGTATCAAAGAGACGGAGATAGATGTAGAGCGCGAGTTGCGAGAGCGCGCAACGCGCCAAGCGGCTGACGAAGCACTTAGCAATATTAGTAAAGCCTATAGAACGTGCGGCGTACGTAGGTGGAGTGAGAGAGCGAGAGAGAAAGACAGACCGATCCGCATGCAAGCTCGCGCTAGCTGGACGCAGCTTACAATTTTTTTCTCTCTATCTCTTTCCACCTACTCTCTCCTGCCCTTCCAGCGCGGATTCATTCATGCTGTTGCCGTTGGTTTTCGGGGGCGAGGGTGAGAGAGAGAGAGAGAGCGCGAGTCGAAGGCCGCGGCTGCTGGCTACTGCTCTCGTCAAATTGGCTGTCTGCGAGCTGTGTCTGCACGCCCGGATGGGAAGAGAGGATGTGTATATACACGTGTATATACATATAGTTGACTTTCGCCTACGAGTGAAGCTGGGGATCGTTAAACGTTTGGCTTTGGAGCGATTTGAGCTGAGAGATGACGGAGAGCGACTTCCACGCGGTTCCTAGTTTTTTCTGCGAGGATGTTATATAAGGGAAAGGTGACTGGCAATTTGCGTAATATGAATATTGATACGGGAATCCTTGCGAGAGAGAGAGAGAGGGGGGGAAGAGAGATGGAAGATTGGCTGGGAGAAAAGATAAAGGGGTAAGACACTGGTAAATATAGTTAGTTCTAGTGACGTGTAACCATTTTTTCTGCGTATACTATTCTGTATATTGACTAAGATACCCATCCTGCGTTAAATCTTGAAAAGGAAGCTAGGCATACAAAATTTTGTTTAGTTAAAATATAATACCATGATGAGTATCACAGATAGTACATCTCGTTGCCGCACCGTTGCTGGAATGTTTCTGGAACGTCTCTGATAAACCATGAATTTACCTGGATTCTCTATTTACGTTGCAACAACGTTGCCGGAACATTGCCACAGTGACGATAACAAATTAAATTAAAAATGATTAAAAGAGGGGGAGTAGATCGGTTTATAAATATAAAATGTACTATATTGGTTGTATCAACCGGATGGTACTTCGCAATTTGGAAATCTCACCAACCGGCTTGCTAAATTATAATTATTAATTTTTAATTTTTAACAAAATACTCCAGTTTCCTAAGACGTTCCGGAAACGATCCATGCCCGTGTTTAAGGAACGTTCTAGACACGTGGTATACCATCATAGACACGTTGCATCAACGTTTCTGCAATGTGCCTTTGACACACACGCGGACATTTTCTACGTTGGCGTAACGTTGCGACAACGTTTCTAGCACCTTATTTGGTTACGTGTCTTTGTAGTCAAAAACTCTTTTCCGCAACGTTGCCGCAACGAGATGTGCTATCCGGGTATTGTTACAAACATAAATAGTTAATTTTCATAATTGTTATTTAGAAACGATATAATATGAAACAAATACTTATATATATAACATATGTGAATTCAAGTATACCAAACATAGTGTAACGCTTCTTAAATCCTATCGGACCGTTCCCCATCTGTTTCTACTGAATCGACCATTTCAAATGCGCGCACTTTACGCGATATGCGAGCTCCGTTGTAAAATTATCCAAATCTGGTGTCGCTGAGCGTGAGGACCCGCGAGGGTTCGAGGACTCGGTCTCTTTCGCCCGGGAACGGGCAACGACTACACATCTCCAGCGCAACTTTCCAGCAGCAGCTCAGCACACTACAGAGGATGCGTGGCTTTGTGTGAATAAGCCAACCACGCCTTGGAATATCCACGAGCAATCGACGGAAATCGCGTGTCTGGGAGGTGAGAAGCTCGTTCCTCGAAGAAGGCGCTATAGGAAGAAACGTCAACTTGATTACGCAGCCGGAGCGTCGATGAAGAAACCCGGGCGAAAGGAACCATCGTTCGACTCATCGACGTTCGCAGCATCGACTAACCAGCTACGTTGCTTTGCCCTCGAAGGCTGAGTGAATTAATTTTGTAACGTGCGTTCTTTGTGAATTATTTACTTTTTTGCGATTTGAATTGATTGAATAATATTAGTAAAAATTCTCGCGGTTTCGTGATTCGTAATTAATTGTGATTTCGAGAAATATTATTATGTACGATAAATAATTGACCGCGCTGTAAATTTGTATGTATGCGGAGACGCGTATTATATTTATCATCGTAATGGAAGTAATAATAGATTGCGAAAGTCTAGTTACGTGAAAACAAATAAATGGTAGTCCGCTCAATTGAAATTTAAGTTTATGTGTATTTATTTATTCAATGATATCCACTATCCTGCCATCCCGTAAATCGAACTACTAATTTAATATTTGCTTGACATTAATCTTATCGCTAATTATATATTTGATCAATAATATTTCTATTACAAAAAATTATTATTTACTTGCATATCTAAGACAGTACTTCTTAATTGTCATACATTCTAATTATACTAATTATATTTTCAACTGACGATAAATAGATGAAATGCATTATGAAGCAGTTTTGGCTGTTGATAATAAATGCAAATCAGAATCGTTTTAACCTTCGTAGCATAAACACGTCAGAAGGATATAATTTTGAATTCCTTCGTAAGTATTATAATAAAATTAGATTAAAAGTGAAGTTGGTGTTAAATTATTTTAATTTTCTTCTGCCGTAGAATTTCGTTTCGTATGGAACAAGTATCTTAAAATTCTGTAGAAGAATAACAGTTATTATTGATTTTGAATGATAATTGTTATTAATACAAACAATTTTAAAAATTAGCTCAGGGACTGACCGTTAGTTACGCAAGAACCAGTAAGATTTTAATCGTATTCATCTCCTTACGTAATAACGTTTAAATTTGCTGTAATTTCATTGCTGTAATTTATTTATTTTTTCAATATAAATAATAATACCTATCAGACACAAAAATATATGTAGTCGGCTAAATTAGTAATAATACAACCTGTATGTAGCCAAGGTAGCTGATTAATTTGCAAGTCGGGCGTCTTACTAAGAAGTTTTAACCCTGGCATTGCGTGGGAACAAAGTAACGCACGTACATACACACATATATAGTACTTAAAAACAATACCCTCCTTTGCGGAGCACAGTGAATTTGAAACATAATATAAACTTTTGAACAGAATGGTGTCAGTATATAGATATAGTGATTACATTGGGCTAATACGTGCGATTGCTATATTTTTCAAACGGGGATGCTAGCTACATTTTTTCTTTTCTTATATAATAAATATAGTTATTCTATGTAACATACTAGTTTTTTAAGTAAATTTTAAGAAAGATACTTAACCCTATAACGCTGAGTCAATCGCTCACGACCGCCCATCTTCCGGTGCTTCCCAAAAATCAGCAGTTAATAAAGAAGGTTCGAAACTACCTTGACACTTTCGTTTGAATAGAGACGGAACTATTGGGTACGGTAGACGTGACGAAAAGCGCGTTTTCCTCTCAGGAAAATCAAATTAGCGACCGCGATCTAACGAAATTCGCGCAGTTCGAAAAAATGATGCAGATATTGCTTAAAAAAGGTGAGTATAATATACTTTTTGTATTTCTACCAATATATTTTCATATATGAGATCTTAAATTAGAAAATAGCCACTGGCTAAGTTATATTGAATTAAATTTACGATTTAATGAATGACTCTTTCTGACATCAGTGTCGAATCACGAGAACCGTCTCCTGTGACAAATGTAAACATAGCTAAGCGTCCCGATGTTCAGAAAATAAAGCAGCATGTAATACAGGCCAATGTAACCCCCCTGAGAACTCTATATTAATAAAATAAGACTATATAATAATAATCTTATATAATAAATAATGATTTACTGCTCATCAATAAGAAAAATATCTTCAATTATGTTCCTACCACTGAAATCTTAGCAGTAATATTAATTTTTTAGTTTTTGGAAAAAAGCTACTTTTACCCCGTAATCGGCTGGACGATCGCACACAACTGCTCTCAGGAATCGTATTCTAAGTATTTTTTATGCGACTATAACTGATGCATTCTTAGTTCGGGACCGTTTTAAGCATAATTTAACAGGAAAAAAAATTCCTCCCCATCAACAAAGGTCCGTCGTTAAAGGGTTAATGTTATGTATGAAAATGCATCACTTCCTATAGGCCTTACATGCTAATTAAATATCTCGCCTACCATCACGCTGGGCTTCCTGAAATTTAACCAGTGATAGATGATATAATCATTAACATATGAGCAAAGTTTTAAAAATATTGTAAGAAAATTAATTAGCAAGACTACCTCCTTAAAAACCGCTGCCAATTCATTGGCACTTAGCTTCCTCAAACTAAATAAATTGTTCCAACATGAATTTCTTTATTCTAATACATTATTTTAAATTGATATATTTCTTTCTAAAAAGGTGGGTTGGATTTTGTTATCATCGTTTATTGTCAAAAAATAAATTACAAAACAATATAAGCTTATGATCGTAAATTGTATTATCGATTTCAAAATGTAGAAAAAACGTTATAAAACAAGAACGAATCGAGGAACCTTTAATTCTTTGTCTGATTTCGTATGTTTATCAAAATAACAATTAAAAATTGGTGCGTTTAATAGAAAATGACCGCGACATGTTCGAAATAAGCAATAAAATTAAAAAAAATATAACATCAAATATCTTGAAAGATAAGAAACCAGTCTTGGAAAGGAGCTCAGCCAAGAGATAGTGGAAAGTTACATTTTCGGCTCAATTTATTTTAAACATTCTCCATCATATGTTTCCGAGATATCGGCATTTAAACAAAAAATGACGTTTTCGTGTAAAACAAAAGAAGGGAATGACCTTATTCAATCTTTCAGGTCGGAAAAGTTAGGTAATTTTATACTCTTTCAAATGCTTTTTCGCTGATTTGATGATATTTTTTGTAAGGTATTAAAGAACCCGAAAACCTAAAACTAAAAAATCAAAAAACCGCTAAAGAACAAAAACGCATCGGAAAATACAGATAGTACATTGCGTGACGAGTGTTGTATAGCACACGCGGGCGCGTTGCCGCACGAGCATAGCGAGTGCGATATGTCGCCCAAGTGGCGCTATAGGGCACTACACCGCACGAGTTTCACATACTATTTTTTATCGTAATTGCTGGGAATATGACATATATTGCGTGGGAGTTTTGTGTATGCTAAATGGTCAAAAGACACTACGGGTATTACGGGAATGACACCCGCAGTGTGTTATTGATCATTTACCGGACGCAAAACCGTCACGGAATATGTCATTTTTCCATCACGTATGATGAACAATTATTTTTGAGCCGCCTTCCTTCAAGAAAAAAAAAAAAATAACCCCTAAAACATTAATTTTTACCGTGGATTACTCGAGATATGATGATATACATCCATACTCACACACGCACACACACGCACACATACTCACACACACACACATACTCACACACACACACACACTCACGCATATGCACATACACACACGCATTCTCATGTATACGCACATACACACACATCCACACGGAAATTTTCTAAAAATAGTGTATTTTAATTCCAAATGGCCTAAAATATATGTCTGACATGTTTTTAAGAAAACGTATTTTTTACTATTACAAAGCTTCTTTTGTTAGGAAGCAAAAAGCAATTATTGTTGGATCAAAATTGATATATGGAAACAACTTGTAAAATACTCAGTAAAGACTTGGTACAGTGAGTTTTATAATTTGATCTTTTTGGGAGATTTTTACTAATAATTGTTTAATGTTACGAGTATCTCAATGTTTCGTCTATTGAACATAGTACGTCGTTTAATATCATAGAGCAGTATTAAAGCAAATGATATCAAATTTTTGTAAAATGTAATTTTTTGGTAATTTATATTTCTCTTATAAGATTACATATATATATAATCACATTAATTACCTTATATCGTCGTTTTATAGAAAGACTAACACATTTCAATTTTTCGATAAAAGACACTATTTAATTTTAAGTTTATAAAGAAAAATATGTATGGAAAATTAAATACTATATATCTGTTTACTTTATCTACATGTTTTATTTGTGCACTTTGTTTTTCTGTTATTTTTATCAGTTTTTTACCTCTTAAAAACTACGACGATTTATCAAAAATCTGAAATGTCTTAGTCTTTGTATGAGGCGTCGATTATGTAATATAAATTTAAGAAAATATAAAGAGCAAATTGAAATGGCTTTGAAAAAGCATATGTTTGAAATGCTAAAACTTAGGTAAAGATTTTCGTTTTATGGTGGGAAAAATATTTTGTAAAAAAATAGTTTTAACCCCTACCTCTTTCCGTCAATAGCTGTACCCCCATTCTATCGTACACTTATATAAGCAATGAACGATTCCTTAAAAAGCTCGATATAATTTAAAAATTGCAGTTATCTTAATTACCTACCTCATAATTTTCTGATTTACAAAAGCTAACTTTTAACTAAACTTTTAACGATTCTACATGAAACTTTCAGGAAATCTTTATTGCATGTATTACCTTGGATTGATCAATAAAAAAAAGTTTTGAAGCATTAAGTTTTACTTTATAAATATATTATATATTTAAAATTCATTAATTACCTCTAGACTATTGAAAAAAACATAATTTTAAGAAATATTTTTAACGAAATGTATACAATTTAATATTAAAACGTGCACCAAATGCCAACATTTTTTTCTTCAAATCTGACCCATACTGTGATAGCCATTGATATAAGATTGAAGAATGTTTTTAGATTTTAGATTTTAAACAAATATTTCAGTCCTTAAAAAGCATCTCCAAAGAGACAAAACCGCCAAATAAACTTAAGTCATCTTACTCGTGTGGACTTTCTAAATGTGTAAGTTATTAACTGTTAATGAAGGTATCATATGTGGTAAATGCATAAAACGTGATCGCGCAAGACAGTATACAAAGCGTCATTTTGATCAAACTCGCAAGATTTAGATGTTTTAGTTAGAAATGTAAACATCCTCAAAAAGGACGACTCTTAAAATTTTTACAAAATCATTTCCAGTATTCTTATTATAGAATAGGTAAACCTAATTTATTTATTTCAGTTTCAATAACTTCTTTAAGGATACCTTTATTGAAAAATTAACCATTAGTTAGCGGTCTTATGTCCCGGGCTAAATAAATAACGCCATCGACCCACATTTGAGCACTAACCTGAATTTTATCACCATATCTTAAAAGTTATAAGTATCTATAATAATGATAATAAACTTGTTGAATCGAATTCTCATAAATTTAGTAAATGATCTATGAGAAAACCACTTTTTCCTTCAAGGAAAATTCACCGAAAGAAGTTTTCATCAACATTAATAATGGCTATCTATTATGACTGGCAATATTACGCTAGGGAAACTTCTTTCCGCAATAAAGTGAACGCACCAATTAGTTAATCCAGAAGAGAACTCGTACCGTATTCCCGACATATGGCAGCAAGTTTTTACGCGCACGTGATTCGACCGAGAAATCAGACTGTAATCGTTAGCCACTTCGTACGAATTTTTTCGCACCCCTGTGCGTTAGCGCGTCTAACACGATTATCTACTCGTATTACAAGCACTTAGATTCTAGAAATAACAATCGCATAATGCGCATTAGGTTAATAATCATAATGCGGGATTACAATTGGGTAGTATAATTCTGATACTAAAAAGCCGGAAATATCATGAAGATATCATAAGAAGGACTGAGCTTAAGCCTTACGAAGACAGTAAAATGTAGTTTAAAAAAATACAATAGAGATAATAATGTTATTAAATTGAATTGCTCAAAAAAGTATAGATATTTAAAAAATGTATTCCTAGATATATTTAATAATATTCGAAACTTAATGTATAGTTATTTTTTGTTTAAATAATAAAATTATGGTGTATAATACAAATACATTTTTATACTAGAATTTAATTTGTTTTATTAGAAAAAATTTCAGCATTAGCTATTCAATCTCAAACCTTTTGATGCTGAAGTGTTTTACCGGAGTAGTAATGCAAATATAAGCTTAAAAACTCATTTCATACATAAAGTGGTTGGCTAAATTCAAATATGTGGGTAAGTTAATGAAATTTTAATTTGAACAATTGAAATATAGGTTTTATAATTGAATACAAATTTCGTAGCCTAATTATATCGAATTTCATTACGTATAATTTGTTTAATATTCAAAGATTAAATTTAACTTAACGTTGATGGAAAGTTAATAAGTATCTATTAGCAAATTATATTATTTAGGGCGTACCTATTATTGCCAGTTCAACGAAACTTCCTTAAATTATTGTTAATTTATAATAAGAATTGAGACTCCAACAAAGAAAAGTACATTTGTTCTTATTTCATTATACTAATATTTAATACTTTTTCTTGTTAAGATACAGTTACCATGCTAATAATATTAAAGATTATATTATATATAGGATCATATAAGATTATACTCAGATTTCTAGAATTAAAAAAAAAGCAAAAAAAATATAGCACATTAAGTTAGTTTACTATCATCTGTGTAAAAGCGTTGACTTCTCATTACAGTTGACAGTACAATATATCGTTTTCTATTATTAAATACTGTATATATGTATTTTTATAATAATGATGTATTGTATATCACCCACTCAATCTATATAGCTAAATAATCTCCAGCAGAGAGCGATCGAGTTCGGATCGAGTATAATAGGTAAAGATAATTGGAATAATTGTTTAAAGCTGTACGATTGTTGTAGCCAATACATATTAATTCAATATATTATTAATTAATCTGCATTGCGTTTTTATATAAAATGAATACTTATAGAATATAATAATTATATGCTTTATTAACTTGTTAGTTATCATTTACATCTAATTTTATATATAATATCATATATAAAAAAAATATATTTCATTCACTTCGTTAAAATTCTTTTATTTTCTCTCATCATTTGCGTTTTTATGTATTATGTTTGTGTGTCCGTGTTGCAAGTGTTGAGTAGTGTCTATACTCTTTGTCTCCTCGTATCTTGCTTATTGTTCTGTCTTTGTCTATACCCCGTTGTGTAGGTGTGTTTCACTGTCCCTGCCTCTCTCCTGTTCTCCTGTTCCGCTCCTCTGTTCCGTCGCATCTTTTTCTTTCTTCTTTGCTTATGTTACTTCGGGGTTGTCCTTTCTCTTAGATCCGTTTCGTTCTCTTACACTTCTAACTTGAGTTGAGCGTGAACCTTTCTGTCCTTTTTCTTTTCCAGACTATATCCATAAGTTTTGCCAGGTTTCTCGAGTTACCTTGTACTATGTCTTTCCAGTATATATATTTTATCTTCCCTTCCTTGTATCCACCCTTTCATGCTTATTTTCTTTCTTCTCTCTCTTAACCTCTATTCTTGTTTACACCCTATCAGCTGTTTCATCTAACCCGCACTTGACTGTCTCATTCTGCAGTACATTTGTTCTGTTTTTACTCTAATCCCTCTCTGTATCTTTTTCTTTCTCCTCTCTTACTTATTTCATATCTTTGATTTCTTCCTCATAGATGAATTGCCTTTTCACTATTAATAATTCAGTATTTTTTGCCGCAGCGCAATTCTTTTATTCTTTCGCAGATTCTTTATCCTATTATTTCCAACTGTTTCTTGGTTCCCTGGCTTCTTGAAACTTCTGTCCGAACTTTTTCTGGTCTTTACCGCTCATTTCATTGGTTTGCGAATACGAGTTACCCAAAAGCGAGCTCGTGTTATAACAACGACAGCTATTTTACCTCCTACTTATAAAATATATAAAATTATGGTTTAAGAGGCGACATGGATATAATTTAATCAATTTATCAACGTGAGACAGTTTTTAATTTATTGAAAATTAAGAGTTGAAACTTGCATTATTGCGTTCTGTAATAACCTAATAAAATTTTTTTTGAAAAAGTAATACCCGACTATGGAAAAATCCATCAATACATCAAAATGTGTAACTAAAACGATAAGAATAATTATATTAATTTTTCTACGTGAATATAATCTGATCAAATGTTTTGAAATCGTGCCACCTTATTGGTCAATTCCTGTGAATCGGAAAATCGCTTTGGAGCATTTTAAAAACATTCGATCAGAACATATCCACGTCGAGTGTACAACTATAAATCAAAGCACAAACAAAATACAAACTAAGTATATACAATAAATGTAAGTGATCTTCACACCATTAACTCCTTCAAATTTTATATCTCTTTTTACGGAGACAGATACACTTTCAAACTTTAAATTAATTGTTAATACATTTTAAGGTAATAATGAATCATTCGTCATATATTAACTATTTTTTTCGGTAAATTTGAATATTTTATGAAAATAAAACGGAAAAAATAGAAAAAGAATTATTGATGACCGATAGATCCTTTTCATCAGCCATAATGAAAACCTGTATATTTCTTCATCTACCGCAAGGTTTTGAAAGACAATAAGATCTAATAGGGATTTTTAAAGTTTTATTGTGTTTATAATACACATAGTTATGCAGCCAATGTGGGGATTTGACAATAAAAATTATTGATCAGAGTTGTAGCCTATTTAAGCTTAAATTCATCAATTCTTAAAAAAATGTTATCATAAAGTATTACTTAAATATGCTATAACTTTGGTCAAGAATTTCTATTTTCAAATCCCCACATTGGCTGCATAAATATATATATTATGAACATAATATAACCCTAGAAATCTAAAGGAATATACAGGTTTTCATTATAACTTATCAAAGAGACCTAAAAACCTAAGGACGATAAAAACTATTTTTTAATTTTTCCGTTATATTTTGATAAAATATTCAAATTTACCGAAAAAATTGGTAATATATAATGAGTGAATCATTTTTACCTTAAAATGTATTAACAATTAATTTAAAATTTAAAGGTGTATCTGTCCGTAATAATTACGAACCAAAATTTTTCTTTGGCCAATGGCAATAGCTGCTATACAGAACGCATGACCACGACGCTACATTTTAAAAATATTATATTATATAAGAACCAAAATAAAATTTTGATTGATAATTATTAAATAAAGCTATAAAATTTGAAGGAGTTAATAATGTGAAGATCACTTAGATTTATTGTTTATAGTTTATATTTCATATGTGCTTTGATTTATAGTTGTACACTCGACGTTAACAATATCTGAACAAGCATTCGATCTAATGAAGTTGTACCATTTAAAAAAATGCACCAGATATTTTCAACGACGAGTGTACGTAATAAACTGTACTGCAAAGTTCGACAAAGTTAAAACAGTTATTTTTATCTTTTTCGTTACACATTTTTGTGTATTGATTGCTCTTTTCCAAAGTCGGGTTTTATTCTTTCAATTTCTTTTTATTTGAGCCTTTTTCTAACAAAAAAAACGTTGGGTATTTGTTTTCGTGAAATATACAAATATAAAATGTCGACAGAACATTATTTATACACTTAATTAAATAAATTTTTTTACGAGATATGGGTACACATGTAGATTAGGCTGATTAAGGATCTCGTGGCGGTGGTGTAATGAATCTACTTATTTCTGTACATATGTGCCTACACTCCCGATAAACCTGGATAAAAATGACTCATATATGCTCAAGTAATGGCAGCATATGAACTTATCTCTAATCATATATACACATATAAAATAATGAAATAAAATAAAAAATGTTATCTAGCGACGGAGTAAAATACTGCACTGTTCGCGGCGCATTCGATATATATTTCCTTTCATATGTGTGAGTGTACACACATGCTATATGAATACTCATGCGTATAGTATAATATTACAGAAGCGAAAATCGTTCTTAAAAAAGGCTTATTAAAAAGTGATTTTTTTAATTCAACATAGCCTATATCACTCGGGGATCTAAAACGAATCAAATGACCTGTCACGTATCGAAATCGGTTTAGTAGTTTAGGAGCTAGGCGAGAGCACGCAAACCTTACTGTTATTATAATCACATAACCCTCCCAGCAAGACGTAGTCGAATAAAAACCGCTGCTAACTGCCTTAGCAGAATACTTTCCCAAAGAGAAGTCCTGATTAATCGATTTAAGGAATCTTATAATGAAAATTCGCAATTAATAAATTAATCCTAAAATTAATTCATTACATACAAGTATTTAGGTATGGTCAGTAAAAAATCTTAAGTATTAAAATTTACTTTAAAGTTATTATAAGATACGTCTATCGAAATGAAATTACGCAAACTTTATGAAAACGTATATTTATGACAAGTTCAACGTATAGAAGGCAAAAATAATTTTTTGTGATTCTGTGCATAAAGTTAGTGCGTAAAGTATTTTTCGAAATTGTTTTCAGTGCGAAAACGTGATTTTACACCCTAGTAAACATAATGTTACTTTACGCACTGCTATAAATGCGTAAAATATTTTACACACTATTTTACGGTGTGTAAAATTACGAAGTAACTTTTTCAATATTTTTAATTTTAATTTTATTTTTAATAGTGCCGATCTCTCGGCGGCCAATGGAAACTCTCCGCAGTATCACTGAAGGTCGCAGCTGTTTTCAAAATAATTTGTATAAATCAAACCAAATTAGATAAAGTTGAAAATATTGTACAAATTGAAAAAGATTTTGATAAAATTGAAGAAAAATTTTGATAAAATTAAAGAAAATTCTGAAAAGATTAAAGAAAGTCTGAAAAAAATTAAAGATAATTTGGAAAAAATTGAAGAAAATTTTGAAAAATATTTTTTTATGGTTGGGGGGCTCTGAAAGTTAAAAATCGAATATTTGGAAAAATAATTTATCATCATTACAGAGCTTCTCTTTGAGAAATCAAAAATTAAAAGCACCTTGGTTATATGTGTTTGAAAAAATAACACATTCTCTAGATGTTGAGGTAGCGAGTCTCTTTTTCATTTGTACATAGGGCTTCGAACTTACCTTGCGATTCGATCTACAAAAGAAGTGAGTTTAGCTGTCGACTCTAGTTTTAGTTTCGTCCATATTTTATATTTATTAATATTAGTAAATTTATATTTTGTAAATTAGGATTGCATTTTTATTTACAAATAAGAAATAAGGCAATTTCAGTTTATTTCTACTATATTTTTATCCATAAATATTCTGTATCGTTTTCATTAAATATTTTTCTCTACCCTGTACGCTTATACAATACATAATCTTTGCAATCAGATCGCCTTGGTTTTCTATGAGTTAAGCGCGAGGTATTTATAATCTCGCTTATTGTGTGTTTACAGGGAGTGCAAATCAGTAACTCTTTTACAATAAAAAAAACCGACAAATTTTAGTGTCACCGACGGTCGCAAAAGGGGAGAGTACTAGCCTGTATATTCTATATAATTCTATATAATTATTTCAGTAACTCTTTTACAATAAAAAAACCGACAAATTTTAGTGTCGCCGACGGTCGCAAAAGGGGAGAGTACTAGCCTGCACTTCATAACGCATGATCGTTTTCGTTACAGCAACAGTCGCATGTGTTTCGTATATAGAAGAGGAATTAGATGAATTGGCGAGCGGTTACATACAATTCTATATAAGTATTTTGCGTATTAACCAAGTCTTCACTGGCACTTTAATAGCGTCTCACTTTAACTTTTAATTTTAAATATCATTACAGTGCTACTGCTATAATTGCTAGTAAAATTTAAAGTTTTGTTGTGTAGCTATTTGTTTCTTCTATTATTTCACACTATAAAAGTTGTTTTTCTAACCAAAATAAATGTTTTTCGATATCGAAAGTTAAAGCGAAACTCGTATATACATATATGAATATAAATTATTATAATTTATAAATATATTATATTATTATAACATTCAATTGTTCAGCAAGTAGTAAATACATTGTTAAATATATGTTAGTAGTAAATATATATTATCAAAACCAGACGAGTTTTCTGAAACTTTTTATGTTTATAATAGTTTAGGTCCGGGATAGCGCGAACGCAGTCCCGACTAACAAAAATTATACGCCCGAGATATCCACATTAGGGATATTCGCAAGGGTCAGCTCGACCGTGGTGCAATGGAAGAGCCTCGCCCTGGAGGAACCGCCGTGGTGATCACGGTAGCCTCTGCGCCAGGTAAGTATGCTTTCAGCCGTTTTGCTCCGCCTTATATCATCTGAACATTGCTGATTTTGCTGTGAGAACCATAATTGTGGATCCTCGCCACCAAGCGGCCAAAGTCCAGTACTAAAGCGCGCGAAATTTTTAAATATTTGAATTCTACATATGCGCATTTGTATTATTAACTTTCAAAACAACAAGAAGATAATGTTAACAAATATCAATAATGAATTATTTTTATTTAAATAATAAACAATAATTAAATAATTATGTTTTATTTTTACAATTTTATATAATTATAATAATACGCTTACTTTATTTTAATAAAGGAATATAATAATTATTATTTTATATGACATGTTTTCATTAATAATTTATGTTTTTTACATTTGCTTGTTTGTAATTAGTTGTATATTTTTTTGGAGAAAATGCACACCGAAGAATGGTTAAAGCCACGCAAACTCTATCATTGTGCAACATCTCATATGTAATTGCATTACTGCGTTACAGAATGTATTAAGTTCTAAAAACATCACAATATTGAGGGGTTGCGTGGAAAAACGAATATCTATATTATTATATACTTTATAATTTAAAAAACAAATTTCTATTTATAATTTTTCTACTTCAAGACAGTATTCAGTTATTTTAACTTCTAATTAGTGTATTTAGACAACAGAACACACATTGAACCTGATAATATATTTTTATGATGGTATAAGAAAATTATATAAATCAAAGAAAAAATGAACACTCAACGTGGGAAATTTGTGGTCGAATGCATTTGAATTTTTTTGAAATACTGCAATTTCATTGGGTCTCATTGGATCGAACACACGTTTTCGCTAAGCTTATTCGAGGATTTCAAACGCATTCGACCAGAAATTTCAACACGTCGTGTGTACAACACAATAATTTTTATTCAATAATTTAGACTCAATAAATTCCAAATGTTTATTCCATTTTAAAGCAGTAACTTTTTATAATAAATTTTTTTTAACGCAACCAACGTTTTAATACCTTATTTTTACATCAGATTAAACAAATATAATAGGTTTAAGAAGAAAATTAAATTAAAAATAGTTTTTATATATAAGTTCGTGGTCTTTAACAAAAAACATGGTGACCGGAAGGGTTAATATCCTCTCTTTACACATACAAAAACCACGTATACCAATACAACAGTAAAAAAGCACACTAAACGTAAAAAATGAAAGACTTGAATTTATCAATGAAACTTTTGAACCGTCAAGCCGCGGGCTACACTGTAATCCTCCCGGGATCATTCGCACTATTGAATATCGCAATTGTTCAAAGCCCCTGTTGAGCACGGTATACGAATCTTACCCACCTATATACACACACCCACGCCCCACAGCCGCAACTGGAATAAGCAGCGTTCGCGACGTCGAAACTCAAAACGCTTACTCCAAATATATATATATACACATAGCTACCTAAGCACATCGTCGACAACGACGACGACGACGACGACGACGACGACGACGTCCCGTTGCAGCACACAGCTCGGTGGCGGCCGTTATTCAGAGACGCGAGAGACACCTCAGCGAGGCCGGCATTTAAGGATTATGCGAGTTTAGCATAATATTAGCAGGTATACGTATATATATATAAACGTGGCGGAGACGGCGGTGGCGAGGATGAGGGCATGAACACAACGCGGCGTAGGGAGCCGCCGCGGGTATTATTCATGGATTACCTCACTTGTCTCGGCCACAATCCTCCCAAAGCCTCCATTAGAATAATTGCTTCTTCATCTTCGCGCTTATACACGGTCGCGGGCGCGCGGTGCAGGCTCCCTATATATACCTACATCTTTCGCGTTTCTCTCCACGCTCGCTCGCTCGCTCTTTTCAAAGGTGGCTGTAACTATGTACTTGTGTGTGCGTGCAACGTTTGCGAGCTACTTACATGATGCCGCTGGAGCTTGACTCTCTGTGTACATATATAAGTGTATATATACCACATGCGCGCAGCTCGGAATTCGAGTGCACGTGAGACGGGCCTGTTTCTTTGACGGCGCGCTATTACTGAATTACTCGAATTTACCGGAGAGAACTTCGCAGATGAAGTGCTTTCAGTTTTCATGTTTGTTTAATTATTGATTTTTTTATGTCACTCGGAATTCTAGGTGAGTGTAACATATATATGGATAATAAAATAATTCAATAATTGAAAATAGATTTCAAACATGGTAATCGAACCGTTCAAGATCTGTCTGATACAGATATTTTAAAACTGAATAATATTCTTATCCTGAAAATTAAGTAAAATAAGTTTATAAACATTAGTTGTTATTATAATTTTAAAGACGACATTAAAATTTAAAGCAATGTAACTTCTCATAGAAAAGTCTCATTCTCAACTTTAAAACAAGCTTCTTTATAATATTAGAATATTATAACGTAAAATTTGATTCCCGTATTAAATAATCTAAACAATGTTATAAAAAATAATAAAAATAATCGAATTTTAGTTACGTGGGGTTAAATACAATTTAACCGGAAAAATTATATTTCTTTCTATAAAGTTCTGTGTTACATAATCTTTCTCATTATTTCAATTTTAAATGAAGCTTCAATAATTCAAGGAAAAACGTTTCATTCCGACTGAATTATACTATTCATTTATTAAACCGCTACACGTATAATTTTTAAACTTTTGCGATTAATAGTTGCATATAAATATTCCGTAAACTCAAAAGGATTCCAGCAAACACCAACAAAAAATAATCGTCAAATACAATCTTTATGCACTGCACGTAGAGAAAAATAACGTTCGCGGTCGGTGCACTGAAAAAAGCTCAAGCTCAATGGCCTCAAAAAAATATAACGTTATAACGCACTGAGGCGAGTTTTGCGTAGCCACACTCGTCCGAAAGTCGAGAAAAGAATATCCTCGTTATTCTCGTTACTCGCGATGCTCGCGATCGCTGCAGCAGCGGCTAGGCGAATTACATTCGCGCGCGCGTTAGCATAAATTGCGGGGAGGCGTGCGCGCGAGCAGCAATTCTTCTCTTTATTTCACTGTGTTTCTACTCTCCTTTCGCACTTCTTACTTTTCGCAATTTTTTTCCACTCTGTCTCTTTCGCGTTGCTGTTCTTATGTACCGAGCGTATTTTGCTTCCCCCGCGCGGAAACGGGGGGAAACACATTTAGCCTCATCTCTTTAGCCTTTTGTAAGGAACGTGAGACGTTTCGACAAGTTGCCAATATCGATTTCAAACCTATTTCGCGTTTATAGCGTCGCTTCAAATTATTCAAATTCAGTACTTAAATGAAAGCTATTTTAATCAGAGAATTGATGATATTGAATGTTTTGCAACATATAAAAGGAACTTTATATTTTTATATGACCTAGCTAAGGTGCCAAAGAGATTTTGTAAATACGTATGTGAATTAAAAAGTACGATAAACTAAAATGATAACATGTGAAGAATCGTATACATAAAGAAGGAGAATGCCCACGGATGCGTTATAAGTTGCAAAATGCAGGTAAACGTACAAAAATAACTTTAGTATTTAGAGTTTATTGAAATATGAAATTTAAAAATAAAATGTAATCCTGCAAAGTGAAAGGAAAAATTAGAAAATGGGTCAAGTTAATTAAATTAAGTGAAAAAATCAAGATTTTATCAAATATTCAGTAGTAAAAAAACAAAGCTGTGCGTTTGTGTGAATCGAGCAGTCACGATTCGTTTCCGATTCATCTGAATTTAAACTTTGAATCCGATTAATTTAAAATTGATTCATTTGAATTGGAATTTTGAATCGCTAAACCTCATTGAATGAGATTCATTTGAGTTCGATTCATTTGAATCAGGAATTTGACTCGCGATTCCTCTTTGAATCAAAACATTTTAATCGCGATTAAAATCTCTAATCATATGAGTCGGAAATTTGTTCGATTAAATGTTGTCGATTCAATTTAATGTATAGTCAATGTGATATTTTCGGTATGATTTTAGTAAAAATAATTGATTTAGAAGCAAAATTCATTAAATTTTAAAAGTCAATTGAAAAAATTTTGCGGTTGATTTTGTACAGCTCTGTTTTTAGAGAAGGAAATTTTTACTTAAATACTTAAGATTTTATAGACTCCTTATGCTCATATCAGTTCTATAGGTTCTCTATGGACGTTTTAACTTATTATAGGTATCCATGGATAGGCACAGCCTCCTTTGCGACAATGTCGAAAAATTTATTTACATTATTAACCCTTTCAGGACAGGGGACTTTTAAAGACATTAAATGCAAAAAAGTATAAAGGTTATGACCTCACTTAATACGAATCTAAGTTCAGTATTTTAAAAATCAAAATGGCGGATCGAATATGGCGAACTAATTTTTTACTAAGTTATGGCATTGAGATAAAATTTAATTTGGGTGAGGATGGGAGGGGGGCGTAACTAACTAAATATGAATCTAACCTAAAAATTCCGAAGTTCAAAATGTCGCACCGATTTTTTTAAAAATTACGGGGTTGTGATAAAACGGTATTTTATGGGGTTTTCATACTAGCTGAATTCGAATCGGACTTTAGAATTACAAAATAAAAATGGTAGTTCCAATATGGCGGATTAATTTGCGAAAAAAATTATGGTAATGAGATAAAACGGAATTTCGAGGGGGGGTATACTCCCTGAATACGAATCTGACCTCGGAATTCTAAAATGTTAAATGGCGAACCCAATATAACGTCTAATTTTTTAGAATGTTATGGAATAGAGATAAAATGGAATTTTTTAGTGTTTTGAACTCGCTGAGTATAATCTAAGCTCAGAATTCCAAAGTTCAAAATGTTGGATCCAATATGGCGGATCGATTTTTGAGAAAGTAATGAAATTGAGATGGAACGAAATTTTAGAAGAGTTTTGAGCTCGCTGAGTACGCATCTGGACTCAAAATTCTAAAATTTAGAATGGTAGATCCTATTTGGTCGGCAATTTTACAAAAAAGTTACGCAATTGAAATGAAAGGGACTCGATTCAACTTTAACCTAAATAATCTGATTTCAAAATAAATAATTCGATATGATGAAATCATTTTTTAAAACAATTGTGATTAAGATAAAAATCTTTATTGTGGACTTTCTGAGATCGCTCGTAACGAATATTAAATTAAAATTCTAATGATTGTAATGACAAATTCAATATAACGGAGCAAATTAAAACAGAAAAGAATTTTAAAACTAAAATCCCATTCGGAATTTCGGGAAGATTTTGAGATGATTGTGTTTGATATGACCTAAAATATAAAAAATTCTGAATGACAAAATTAAGATACAGAAATCAACTAGAAAAATTCATTGATTTATAATCTGTACAAATGCACAAAGTAACATATCATTTTTGGCATTCGTATATATGAACAATAATACCGTGGTTTTCACATACAACACATCTTCTTTTTACGTCAGTAAAAGTTGTAAAATGACCTGTATCTCGGCTTTCAAGTCATTGAATATTAGTTTGTCTTCTATATACATTACTTGTAGAATTTAAGCGATCAAAATTTTATTTAATTATTTACAAATTCAGAGACTAAATTCGTACTTAATTTAAAAACCTCCAGAAATTTCATTTTAGCTCAATCCCATACTTTTTTTAAAAATAGGACTGCCATATTAGATACGCCATGTTGAATTTTCGAATTTTTAGGCCAGATTCGCATTCTGCGGGTCCAAAAACCCATGTATACAAATTTAATGCGAATCGAACTTTAAAAAATAAAGGGGTTGGTTCCTCCAGGAACCACCCCATCCCTCAAGTGAAATTTGTTTCCTTGTTTTACTTTTTGTAAATTAGATAGGTATATGTAGTTCGCCATTGCAAAATATTTTTTAAAACAGCTTTCAATATTTCTACGTTAATGTTTTCATGTGATAAGTCAAGTATGTACATAAAATCGTTAATCAATAAAGCAGTTTTAAAATGAAAAGAATATTTTACTAACTCGTCAAATGTATTTCTTATTTCGCGAAATATCTAGGAAAGTCTAAAAAAACTTTTGGTTTTGGTGAAACTTTGATAGGTTTTAAGTCTAACGCTCTTATGTTTTGTAATATATTTTAATTCAATTTTAAAAGGATTTACAATAAATAATATCCATACGCACACAAATAGATTTACGAAAAAAAAATGTAAACCAAGTATTTGAAAATATTAAATTATACAAACATGAAAATAGATCTCTTGAGTTTTAATTTATAAAGCTTATACATTCAAAAAGCTTACTTTCTTAACAAATTGACAATTTTACTTTTAAAGTCTTATTCATCATAATATTTAAAGTTACATCATTTTTAATAGAAATAAGCTTTCTGCATGAAAGCTAGTTAAAATTAAAGGTTTTGACGTCTACTTTTATATTAGACTGAAGTAAGATTAGTTCTAGACATTTTTTTTGTAAATCTGATCTTCATCTTCATGAATGTTAATTTTTATCAAATTTTTAAAAAAATGATCTGACGTCAAGAAATCGTATTCAATTATTGTGTCCTAAAACGTCCCTCAACATTTTATCAATATCCATACTACAATTGGTATATTTAATAATATTTAATTATCCGTATACTCAAACCTATAAATATCTAAATATAAAAATCATACAATAAAATTTGTTGAATCATTTCGGCATAACAGTCGCATCCAAATTTTTTAGTAAGAACTCATACTAAAGTACCCCAACAGTGTCATACCAACATCAGCGAAAAAGCTAAATGTCCATAAAAGCCATTTTCTAAAACTTGCCTAAGTCTATAAAGATTCAATTCCTGCATCTCGCGCATGTCGCCGTACTCGTGCGTCGCCTTTGACTCGACGTCGGCGTCCACTCGACGCTCCCCGACACCTACATTTTCTTCACACCACTCCAGACTCAATGCTGGATTGCTGCTGCTGCTGCTGCCGCAGCGCGAAACAAATGCACGCACCTTATTCATCGCTAAGTGCGTGAAAGCTTTTTTTTCGAGTGCTTAATCCAAGCCGCGCGAGCCGCGGTAATAGCGGCGGCGGCGCGGTGCCCAGACTGCAATGACTCGAGGACCGCTACTCGTCGAGTCGACGAGTGTCTTTTGCACTTTGCCGCTTTTTCTCTTTATAACACTGGAGGGAGGGGGGCTTGCGAGACCGCCCGAGCCTCCCCTTTCATTGCTGCACAATATAATGCGCGGTCTCGCGGATTTGCATCGAGTAATCGCTGGAAACCCATCGCCGCGCATAATTGCATAGATTACGCTCTTTTCTTATACATGAAATATACATCGGAGAATAAGTTTCCTGCAATTATGAATGCGTATATTTGTACGAGAAATGCACTGCACGTACAGTTAATAAAAGAAAAATATAATATTTTGAGCATTACTACTGTTTGAATGACTTTTTAATTTTTGTATGTTACATGTTTTATTTACATTTTAAAATATCTTGAAATAGTTCAACGTTATAATAAATTTCCGAAAAATCTATTTTTGAAGTTCGACTTTCAAGTATAAAAATAATTAACTGTTACTATATATATATATATATATATATATATATATATATATATATATATATATATATATATATATATATATATATATATATATAAACAATAAAATTATCTTCAGTTGTATAGTTATTCTACAGAAGAATCTCAAATGGATTCATTTTAAAACAATCCTAATAAACCTGTCTATTTTCTTATTCTATTACGCAGGGTTTTCTGTGTATACTTCCAGTAGACTAGGAGAGTGTCAGAGGTATGGAAATCGATATTTGCTGAAACTTTGAGAAAAACCTAAAAATGAAGTATAGCACCCTCTGTTCTTTTCAATGGGCCCTTATACTTGAAATATCGACCAATTGATCTCAATTGTGCATTATTTTAGTAAAATATTGTGCCTCTACTTCTAATCACATCTCTGCAAATTTTCACGCTAGAAACAATTACTCAAACGCAAATAAAAATAGACGAAAAATCTTTAATTTTAGCTTTGTCTGGTACACAAATATTAATCTGGCCCAAAGTTATTAACTTTCAAAGAAAATGATGAAAAGCGCATCTCAATTCGAGGATTTTAACACTTTTAAATAGAGTGATTTTTTGCGTAATTTCCATGGCTTTCATTGGCCTAGATTAATATTTGTGTACGTAACAAAGCTGAAAATAAAGAACGTTTCATCTATTTTTATTTACGTTTAGGTCATTTTTTCAAGCATAAAGACTTGCAGAGCTATGAACATAGAGGCACAATTTTGTACTAAAATTATGCACAACTGAGATCATTTGATTGATATGTCGAGAATAAGGGCCCATTGAAAAAAAACTAAGGGTGCTAAACTTCATTTTTATGTATCAGAAAACACATCTCAAAGTTTCAGCAAATATCGGTTTCCAAACCTCTGACACTCTCCTAGTGAGTCATGTTGATTATCCAAATGGTGTCGCTTGTATAAACCCCATGACAGAGTCCTGCACTGTAAAAAATCCTCTTGTAGATTTACTACTCTGAGAGTTGGAAATAAAAAGTCCTAGTCTGAGTGTAGTATTTTTACTAAAAAACTATAAATTTATAAGTGACGTTGTAAATTTACGTGCGTCGGTGTAAGCCGTGATGTTTAAGGTTATGATGGCTAATTTTTTCACACTTTATACTCGAATGAAACGCTTTATTGACTATACCTTTTTCTTTCAAGTGACGGTATAAATATTTTCGGAATTATTCCTTATTGTATTAGCCAAAAAGTATCCAAATTTTTAGTAAAACTGGATTTTTTAATTGGTCTTACAGTTTCTTACGATTTGTTACGTTTGCTTACATTTTCTTACGTTTTATTACTTTTTTCATTTTCACTAGGGGTGTTGCAAACTTTCAACTTTAAACGCTACACCTCCGTGTACCTTCATACTGATGCCAGTTCGCGTGGGCTCGCTGGTATGTTGCTTCAACGAGGCGTTTCGGGGAAAATGAACCTGGTTTACGCTATTAGCCGGCGTACGAGCGCAACCGAGCGGAACTACCACTCCAGTAAACTGGAGCTAAATTGGTGGTCGTCTGGGGAGTTTCTAGGGTGCGTCCGATGCTGATAAATATACCGTTTAAAGTAGTAACCGCGTATTGTCAGGCTTAATTAGTCTATCTTAAACGTGTATCATACGAAGAATGCGCAGGTCGCAAGATGGCACTATGCATTCACCGAATAGGTGAACCTATATGATTACAAAATCGAGAATCGGGATGGAAGTAAAATGGCACACGTTGATGCGTTGAGTCGCGCGCTAGCGGATGTAGGCAATGTAGAAAGTGAGAACGTCAGCAGTGACAAGACTTAATTACAAAGTATAATTATTTGGAATTTTGATAACAGAATTGAATTAGAAGTTTTTATAATTATAAACGAAAACGACGCGATTATCGCATTCCAGTTTCACGAAGAAACTGTTAAAAACTGTTAAAAAAAGCCATCGAGCGAGCGAACAGAAGCTGAGCGTGGTGATGTTCGTGAGTTTTTACTAAAGGACGAAAATTTGTTCAAGCGCGTAGATGATAGAATACTGTGTGTTGTTCCTCACTATATGCGAAAGTCATTATTGGTTAGGTTTCATGATGGAAATGGGCACCCGGGAATCGACCGTACCTTGGACCTGATTTCGAGACGTTATCATTTCGCAAATATGCGACGTTAAGGCCGTCGCACAAGAAAATCTCATTTATTCATTGAATAAAAGGGAAAAACTGCAATGTCGGTATCCGGCATCCCCTAATGGTCCGTTTTCATGCGGCGAATTATTCGCAGCGAATGCTATGCTAACATATAGGTGCGAGAGAGGGTACCATCATACTTTCTCTCTCGCACCTAGGGTAACGGTCCGTATTAGTGAGTCTGTCCCTATTAGTGTGCCCTTTTTTAAACAGGGTATATAAAAAACAACCTTAAAATAAATAAAACGGATGATTTTTAAAATTAAGATAACCTAATTATCTTTATTTTAAAAATAATTTCTTTTATTTATTTCAAAGTTGTTGCAAATACGCTTTATTTGAAAAAAGGGCATACTAATAGGGACAGGCTCACTAATATGGACCGTTACCCTATATGTTAGCATAGCATTCACCGCGAATAATTCGCTGCATG
Source organism: Gastracanthus pulcherrimus (assembly GCA_949152435.1). Lineage (NCBI taxonomy): Eukaryota > Metazoa > Arthropoda > Insecta > Hymenoptera > Pteromalidae > Gastracanthus > Gastracanthus pulcherrimus. The sequence goes on along the minus strand of OX424574.1, from coordinate 149,485,705 downwards.
AAATCGGACATAGAGACTGAATTAGAAGGCTGTTCGCCTGTAGCCTAGTGAAAAATAGACAATGTAATCTTGTATCTGTATCTTGAATCTGTAAATCTTATTTATCTTTTATTAATCCAGTGTCTGAGTTATTTACTTCTCTTATGTGTTGCACACACCACCTTATATTTCCGTCCCTTCTTGGAGCCATTTTCCACGAGAAATATATTCATTCCTCACCCTCGGTTGTTATGTCTTTAACACAAACTAAAAACGCCGGATGAGTGAAAATTGTCGATTTTTACGCCCATCATAAAATGATTCCATTGGATTTAAATAGAAGATGAGTTAACTTCGTATGATTTTTTTGTTTTTTAGCTGTAGAATCACTTAATGTAATTAGTGTTTCATAAAAGTGATTGAAAATGTTTGAATGGATAAGTTCTTGTGTTTAGTTGCGGGCCGCGCGGGCTCACACATCCCGCTTACTCGAATGGCCCCATTAACCAGGCTTGCCGTGGCAAAATCGCGGCAATAGTTGCTGTGCAATGTTTGTTAGCAATTTGCTTCCAACTTGCGTTCAAGAAATGACGAATATCAAGGATTGATGTCAATCTGCCGTAAAATTGACTGCAAATAATTTTTAACAGGGTACGGACGCAGATTTACTTACATTTGATGTATTACTGTTGTTACAAGTTTTGTATATCAATTTGCTTTCAACTTGTTTTCGATATTATTAATATATTATATTATTTTATTTTCAATATTATTCACATAATATTCAATAAAATTACTCATATATGCGACCGTGCGAGATATAAAGAGAGGAAATTGATAACAGCATATTGATGGAAATTTGTGTAACATAAAAATCGAGAAATGTGACGACAATATGATGGCAATTTATGCCTATGATACACCTGCACATCATGAGCAATAGTTGCTGTATTTTTGCCTTCACTTTGCCCTCATAATTTACTTCAATACTTAATACAAAATTTCCAGCATATACGGACGCAGTTTTACGCCAAACTTAAGGAAATCTATAGCAAAACGTGTATGTCAAATTACTAACAATTTGCAATACATCTGGCTAATGGGGGGGGGGGGGGGGGGGGGTACGAGGGCCGGGCCGTGCGGGCTAATCCCGCTCGAAAAGCGGATTCCGACAATGGACAGATTTCGCGGACTAGTATGGGCCAGGCTCAAGGCGCTCCCTGTAGGATCTCTTCTGCTCCATCCATAGTGTGAGAAATCTATTAAATCCTATTAATTCCTTTTTCCAAATATGAAAAGATCCTATTTGCGAATAGGATTTAATAGATTTCTCACACTAGGGATGTACCTATTTTTTGGAGAATCTACAGATGCGGTTTGCGATTTTACCAAACCAATGGTATGCTGATTTGTCTCCGAGTAATTTATACATTTTTTACTAATTTTGTCCATAACGCTCATCTGCATTAATAAAAAGCCGACGTACTTTTGTTTTCATATATTTAATTATTATATTTGTAAGCCAATTTTATTAAGTCTCTTCGTTTTACAACGTATTCAAGGTACACTCAACGGATACATAATCGAATTGAATGTTTTGAAATCGTGCAACCTTATTGGTTGATTCCTGTGAATCAGTCAATCTCATTGGAGCATTTTAAGAACGTTCGATCAGAATATATCCACGTCGAGCGTACGTATTCAACGTAGCTAATACCCGTGCGCTGAAAAAAGGTAAGTAGTATATATGTGGACTCTTCAGGAACATCTTTTTCAGTGTACTAATTACGTCAAAAAGACTAAAGACGATACAACTGATGCAGGCATGATAAGTTTATCTTATACAGGTACTCTTATTCAATCATGTGCTCGAAAATGACTAGAAGTATTGTTAAAAAAGTAGAGCTGTGGAGTCAACAAAACAAATTTCTTAATGTGAAAATACTATGAGAATAAGCTTTTTATTTTTTATTTGGACAGATCGTTTACACCTCAGTTCCTAATATTTATCCGTGATATGCGCTCAGCGAGTTTGTCCGGGACATTGTAATCCATATTGTACTCGGGCTGACTTGGCGAAATCGAACTTCTTTTTTCCTTGAATTTTAAATTCTACAATATCAAAAATTATTTTCCAGGATATTGTTAGTTGTCAAGAGTAAGGTCAAGAGTAAGTTAATAAGTATATGGTCGATTTTTCTTCAAACCATGAATTCATTTTCATATTACGAACTTTCTAAGAAATGAATTTTGCGTTACAATTGTTACAAATTGAACACACATGTATTTTAAATGTGAACGATACTTTCCATGAAACATTGGTTTTCTGTTGAATATGATGCACTCTATAGGATCTAAATTGTTTTAATAGCATAAACAGTATTAAAATACGTATAAGTATAAATTAGGATTGGGTAAATTTTTCATTTTTCAAAAAGTTAAGTTCCAAGTTGATCCAAATCAATAGTAACTAGTTAAGAGGGTGTCAAGCCATTCAAATTTATATAATAAACTGAATTATGAAAAACCAAGACATCATTTCCCTTCCTTTTATTTCGTAGATCTCTGTTTTATCACGAAATTTCGTTCCAATGCCATTGATGTAAGCCGCAAAATTGTTACTTGAATGTCAATGACCTCTTGATTTTTCATAATTCTGTTTATTCTTTTAATTATAGCCAAAATTTTAGTATTCTCAAGTTGGTAAGGTGGAGAGTATACAACTTGACTCATTTATAAAAACATGAAGATAAAAGCTGAGTAACTCAAGTTAAAATTAAGTTGAAAAGTGAAACCGTGAAAAAGTGTTTATTGATTAAATATAAATTTTCAAATAATAAAATTGTTAACCGTAAATCCCATTAATAGGAAAAGGCAATAATAAATTGAATATCAATTTTTAAATAAACCGTAGACCGTAAACCACCAAAATTCGGGCAAAAGCTTTAATAAACTTAATAAATGTTTAAATAATAAAACCATAAGTCGTAGTCCAGCAACCGGGAAAAGCGATTGTTTTAGAAATTAAATATAAGTGTTTAAATAATATAACCGAATATTGTAAACTGCTACAATCTAAGAAAATTGATTATAAATTGAATATAAATATTTAAATATGAAACTGTAAACCACAACCGACACTCTACTCAGATGAAAAATTGAAAATTCATTTTTTGGCCTCTAAATAGAAAATTTGAGTTCAGCGAATGTGATGTACACTCGACGTTAAAAATATCTGCCGAATTTGTTTAAAATTTGTAAAATCATCCGATGAGATTAGCGAGTACGAGCATTTGATCCAATGAAATTGCAGCATACTAAAAAATTCAAATAAATTGGACCAGGTATTTTTAACGTCGACCTCTGCTGCAATGGATTCTTACAAGAATTATTTAAATGTTAGCTATGAATTTGGCAAATCTCAATTTTTGTCGTGGAACTGCATTTGAGATATAAAATGTACCTATGTATAACTTCATAGCGTTAAAGTTTTAAAAATTCTTGAAAGAATCAATTGCAGTGCAGGGTGTACAGTAGGGTGGTCCAAAATTTCCCGAATCGCAAATTTTCTTCTTGTAATCGCTTCAAAATGTTGTAATTGGCAAAAAAATGAGATTTTGTGTCCGCCAGTTGCCTGAAGTTAACATTAAGAGATTTCTACCATCGCAAACAGTTTTTAATATTTGATTTTGAGCACTTTTATTACATCAGGCTGAACTAAAAATAATAGTATATTAATTTATATGGCTACCAATTATTTATACGTTTATTATAAGTTTATTAACAACTTCACCGCATTAGGCAAGACAGACATAAAATTTCCTCCTAAGTAAAATTCAAGTTTGCTCATTTTTCATCAAATACCTACTAAAATCAACGAATTTTCATGGCAGTATATTTTAACGAATTGACACGTTCGACATCGCATTTTGAAGAGTAAACCGAGTACTATATATAAAAAAAATTAAGGGATAATAGGATAACTTGGGTTTTATATGCAAACAGATTATTTATTTATTATTTTTTATTTAATTGGCCCCTCAATTCTATTTAAATCCACATATTTCAGGGGCCAACTTGATTTTAAATATTTAAAATAATTATAATTATCTAAAATATTTAAAATCAAGTTGGCCCCTGAAATATGTGTGTTTAAATAGAATTGAGGGGCCAAATAAATAAAAAATAATAAATAAATAATCAATTGGCGTATAAAATCTAAGATATCCTATTGTCCCTTAATTTTTGTATATATAGTACTCGGGTTACTCTTCAAAATGCGATATCGAACGTGTCAATTCGTTAAAATATACTGCCATGAAAATTCATTGAAATTAGCAGGTGTTTTAGTGAAAAATGAGCAAACTTGAATTTTACTTACGAGGAAATTTTTTGTCTGTCTTGCCTAATGCGGTGAAGTTGTTAATAAACTTATAATAAACGTAAAAAAAAATATTGGCAGTCATATAAATTAATATACAATTATTTTTAGTTCAGCCTAATACAATTAAAGTGCTCAAAATCAAATGTTAAAAGCTGTTTGCGATGGTAGAGACCTCTTAATTTCAGGCAACCGGCGGACACATATCTCATTTTTTGCCAATTACCACATTTTGAAGCGGTTACAAGAAAATTTGAGATACGGGAAATTTTGGACCACCCTAATGTACAGTGTACATTCATCGTGGAAAATATCTGATCGAATACGTTTGAAATCTTTTAAAATCTTCCATTGAGGTGAGCGAAATTTTCCATTCGACCAGATATTTTCCACGTCGAGTGTACACCCAACAGTAAAACCATTTTTTCGAACGTGCCCTTAAATAACAACTTTTTCATAAGCGTAAGAATGTCAAGTCATCAAAGTCAACAAACATATGACTTCAGATGCGATTTTGTTTCTTATACATATGAAAAAGTTGTTATTTAGGGGCACATTCGGAAAAATGGTTTTACCGTTGGGTGTACCTGGTTCCACTTTCGAAAAATTAAAAAAAAAACGTTTTTTCCAAACCGTTACACTATTAGGTAAGCCACTTAATATTAAATACATATTTTTTTTAAAAATCTAGAATTAAAAATCGTATGAATTTATATGAATAAAAAAAAAATTATAATTGTATACATTGCGTATCATTTTATGTACACTTGACGTGGATATATTCTGATCGACCGTTTTTAGAATGCTCCAATGAGATTGTTCGATTCACAGAAATTAACCAATAAGGTGGCCCGATTTCAATACATTCGATCAGAATATATCCACGCCGAATGTACATATTACGGACTTTTTTAAGGCACCTGTAAAAATCACATTAAAGCTTATCATTATTAGACTTCGATAAAATAAAGTCCTTAGGCGCTGCAGTATTACATTAAATTTCGAGGAAGCAAAGCGATTTTTCATCTTGTATACACACTAAATAACTGAGGAATGTTTTAGCACTTTTACTTTGTACTGTACGTATCAAACAAGTATATATTCTTAAAAAAATATATAATTTTAACTTGATTTATGTAGTTATTTTCTTTAAAGTAAATTTGGAAAAATATACCTATGATTTAATAATAATTTACTTTTAATTATTTAGAACGCTATGAGAAAGCAAGTGGGTTGTTTCACATTTTTTCTTCTTTGGCGGTATCGGTGATTTCGATAGAGAACTTAGTCGATTCACCAATCTGTTTGAATTTTGCAAAATGAACAAGATTTACAAGAATTACAGCCATCAAAAATTACGTATCAGAATATGATATAAAAAATATTATGAAATAACCCAATTCAAGAGGCGCGGGAAATCGGTACAGCCTAGTTATATTTTCGAAGATTGCATAAAATGAATCAGTAACTCCAAATACATAAAATATATGTTTTTTATAAAAATATGTACATCTCATATAATACTATAACAATATAATATATCAAATATACATTATCAGTATTTTTCATAAAAAATATTTTTGTTGTAAAAAGTCGGTACAACAATAAGAAATGGATTTGGTAAAATCGAATTTTTTTTTATATTCAGCTTGGTTTTTAATTATACTTAGTTCCCGCCGTTTTTGTATCAAACCGATGTATTTTAAAGTTATTCAACTCCTTATCAAATTGCAGCGTACGAATTTTTTTTAACCAAGTTTGCTACTTTTTCACATTTTTTTTTCAAAACGCACTTATTCGAATTGAGCTGTTTTACCGTTAATCCCCACAATCCAGGGAATGCAGAAATAAAAAATTGCGAGTTAAAATGTCATTAGAAACAACAAATAATTAAGTGAATAAATGTAAACTTTAAAGAGATTATTCCGTGAGAATCGATGTTAACTATAAATGTTCACAATAATTTGCTTACACATTACAATGTAAGAAATGATGAAATATCAAAGAAGGGTACTTCGAGTGACGAAAAAACATTATTTCGTAACAGTATGGCGTAATGTTCGCAGTTTTGTTTGTGTTTTACGTGCATAAAGTAGTACTTTTCCACATACTTTGCATAAAGTCAAACATCGTGCGTATATGCTAATTTAATTTTAATTAGGGAAGTCTCATGTTGTTCTTTGAATGATTTCAGGGGTGCTTAAGCGTTTCGTAGTTGGAAAATTACCAAAACCTGAAAAGTTTCATCCAATAAAAACAATTGCATAAATGTATTTTTGTAAGTTCATACATGTCAAATATAAACTATTTAATGTAACTTTTCAGGTTTTGATAATTTTTTAATGTTTATATCCGTAAGTCCCGTTAAAGTCATTCAAGGAACAAAATGAGACTTTCCAAATTAAAATCAGATAATAAATTCAAAGGATTCCAATGTTTTGTCAAATCTTTCTCTACTTGTCGCGATATTTACTTTTACAATATAACATTTTTTATAAAAGCCGCTTTTTTTGACACTTAAACAGTGCCCATCTAGTATATTACATCGTCCCTCATATTGTAATGTGTAAACAAATAACTGTATAAATTTTAATATTTAAGGTCGATTCTCGTAGAAGAAACAATTAATCCCTTGAGTGCCAAAAAGATCATAAAAGCATGTTATTTGTAATTCTAATTATATTAAAATTATTAACGCCTAGCAAAAAAATTATAATACATCATTTTGTTCAAGGTTATTTGTCCATAATAGATCTAATTATTGAAGTTACCAGTAAAGTGAAGTATTAAAAGATCTCCCATGGCAAATATTCCTTGCAATCGGCACTAAAGGAGTTAAATGCTATGGACATACATTTATGACAGCTATATCGTACGCTAGCAGCGCTACACATAGACATAACAACCGTACATGTTGCTGTCGTAGCTAAATTGTATGACTATGTATGTTTATCGCGGCGAAGCAATATATAGCAATATACATTTTCTTTCGTGTACAATCAAACTTTGGCTATGCGAACGAAACATTTTTCCCAATGTACATTAATATATTTTTTTAATTCTTTGGATGAGATCGGCTTCCAAAACGATTCTGGTATTCTTCCTTAGGACAGTCGGTATATCCGTTAAGACCCATCTTATAAGTAGTCTCCCCCTTCTCGTATTTTGCATTATGTTCATCAATTAGCTTTTTATTTTCAATGAAAATCTTGAATCTGCAATCATGCTGCTCCGCGGAGGTGTAAGTTTTGTTGAATTTTGCCTTTAAAAAAACAAATGCACAACGTCTTATTACTTTCTTGAAAAATATTAAATGTTTCATGCCAAAAAGCTTACTTTGTAATCATTCCATGCTTTCTGTAACTCATCATCATTCGATCTCGTTTCTAGATTCGTCTGGTACTCTTCTTCAGTCTGAAAATTTGCATATAACATATTTTTGTAAATGATTCATCGAATAATGAATTCATAAAACACTTGCACGATATTGGATAATAATAAGTATTTATTTTGATAACATAATAATTAATTATGCAACAAGCTTTAAAATAAGAAAAATATTTTTGCCAATGCAGGCATGAAGTAGGCCTTCTTTCATGCCTAAAAGTAGCGTAGAAAATCGCACATTTCGAGTGTGTTTGTAAAAAGTGGAAAAAAATATCCATTTAGCAAGAAAAAAGACTTTTTTCCCCACTTCTCAAAAATTGCGAAAAAATGTAGAAAATAAGCTCAGGGTTGATTTTTTCAGGTAACAACGTATATAAGTATTTAATTTTAAATATTATTTACATTTTTATTTTCAACTTTTATTTTGTTTGTTAAATATTTTAACTGTATGATTAAAATTGAAAATACAACAATTTTCAACTACGTTGTGCAGGAGTCGAAATACGCGACCACCTACCCAATTTGCATGCATAAAAATGGCCCGATCATGCTTTTGTTGAAAAAAATATGGTGTGTAACACGGGAAGAATGGTACACTATGCAACTAGGAGGGAAAACTGTTTTTTTCTAGCGAGGATGATGCCTGAGCACCAGTGGGAGTCTTGGGCGCCATAGGCATAATTCATGGTTTCATATGATTGTTTTGCTTTCGAGAAAACTTTGACAAACTTAGTATGTAAAGGTTAATCTCCATGTAGTTGGCCTTCATAGTGTGTCAAAGTTTTCTCGAAAACAAAACAATCATATGAACTCAGCTTGGACATATAGTTAAATTACTATAAAACAAAGCGGGGACAACTATTATTTTTTCAAAAAAATTATTTCTCTTAGAATTATGAATGAAAACTCAATTAGAGGGCAGAGATATCCGGCGTCCCCTTAATGTAATCTTGATGAATTTCTATAAGGCAAATTAATTAATTAATTAATTACAATTAATTGACTCAACTATTATCTCAAGAAGACAAATAACTTAATGTCAATTACCATATAATAAACATACAACTATGCTGAATTTATAAATTTCTAGTTTACGTTCAAAGCATAACCCTTTTCAAAACTAAACTAAAACAGTGACGTTAATTGCTGGATGTCTATTGCTCTCAATAATTTATAAAATAGTATGCAGAAATTTAATTTGCCTATTACAAAAAAATGTATTAATTAACTTTATTTTCAATTGCATTACTAATAATTGTATATTCAAGTACTAATACCTGAGCCATTATGTTGATCGAGTTTCCACTTGACTCGATGATTAATATTATATTATCAGTTGACAGTTTAGCTCAAATCAATCAACTTTTATTATCAAATAACGGAAATATGATAAGGACAGTCAGGATTGATTGAAAATACTTGTCGTTTTATCCTCAAAAACCAGCAGCGACGATGATTTGCTTCTGAAACATAAATAAACACAAATAAGATATTAATACATGTTTTTTTTAATTATTATGTACGAAATAAAGTTAAATTAAAAATTATATTTGCAAGTACAATCTAAAGTTGCAAGTTTGTAACGTGACATGCAAACATTTGCAATAACAACACTGTCCTGTCACTCTAACTGAGTAAACAAAAGAAATGGATCCATTTTGCGCAAACATGGCGGATGAAAATCTATAGAACGTCCAAACAGAGAATATCCGGAACCTACCATTAAAAGATCAATACATTGGAGCGTTTTTTAAAAACATTAAAAACATAAAAACCGCTGCCAATCCATTGGCACTTAGCTTCCTCAAACTAAATTAATTGTTCTAATATGAAAATTTTCGTTTTAATAAATTAATTTTAAATTGCTATATCTCTTTTTAATTCGGTTCTCAAAAATGTGTGCTGATTTATCATTGATGATTTAATTCAGAACATTTAATTTGATCATAAAATTTCTAACATTCCAAAAAACCCGAAAAACTAAAACTCAAAAACCAAAAATAAAATAATCACTATAAAACAAAAACAAGTCGATGAATCTTGAAATTTCTCTGCAATTTTGAATCTTCATTTAAAAAGGAAAAAAATTAGCCCTTTTTGATAAAGAATGACCACGCCATTCTCGAGATATAATCGATAAAAAAAATAAAACAAACATAACCTCAATATCTCAGAAAGTAAAAAATCTCATGATCTGAAAATACATACAGGTCGTGAGATAGTAAAAAGCTACCTGTTTGTAAAGTTTCAGATAACATGCTGTCGATTTACTTAAGTTATCGCGTCAGGAAAGAAAGCGATTTTTTTAACAAAATTATTTTTTTCTCGACAAAAGAAAAATATGAATCTTCAAAAATTTTACAGGGTATTATTCTAAATATTTCTTATCATCTCAATTTTTTTCAAAAATTTTTCATCTTATATTTCACAGATATAACCGTCTGAAAAAAATGACGTTTTCGTGTATAAAAAAACAAGTGAAATATCTTTTTCAAAATTTCGGGTCGGAAAAGATAGGTAATTTTATGCTTTTTCAAATGCATCTTCATTGGATCGATGATGTTATTTCTAAGGTATTAAAAAAACCGAACAACTAAAACTAAAAAATCGAAAAACCGCTAAAAAGCATAAAAGTATCAAAAAACAAAAAGAAATTTATTGTGCCGCCTTCCTTTAAGAAAAACAAAAATAATGAGCCCTGAAAAATTAAGTTTCACCGTATGAATGCAGAGTTATGCTGGTAAACATCCTTACACACACTCACACACACACACACACGCACGCACGCACGCACGCACGCACACATACACACACCGATACAGACATTTTCTAAAATTAGTGTATTTTTATTTCTTAAGTCTCAAAACATTATATTTCTAACATGTGTTTAGCAAACCTTTTTTTTTACTATTACAAAGCTTCCTTTGTGTGGAAGCAAAAAATTGTTCTAAATCAATTTGATAATATAGATATATAAATATAAGATATAAGATAATAATGTTGAAATTAAATTTTTTTCAGTTTGTTTCGTATGTCTAATAAATGGTAAAAATATGCAATGTTATTTACAAATTTATTAAATAAAATATAAATTAATTGTTACAAACTTAATGAGTGTTGCTAACATATCACGTATTCTGATGCATACACTTATTATTAATTTTAAGTTAATTACGTATTCCTATTTAATGATAAATAGTCATAAGTTTCATGAAAACGATTAGAGAGAGAGAGAGAGAGAGAGAGAGAGAGAGAGAGAGAGAGAGAGAGAGAGAGGGAGAGAGAGAGAGAGAGAGGGGGAGAGAGAGAGAGAGAGAGAGCTTGAAAACCATAAATAAGACACCTGACAGAGCGACAGTAACACCTAACACCTGTTTTCAAGATTTTCCGCCCACAACAAGCGTCACCTGTTTCTCACTCAGAGACTCTCCGGATCCTCGCCAGGTGTCAGGTACGGTCCTGATTCCTGAGTGTATTATTATCATCTCCAGAGTACCCTATTATATATATCATATATATACGCCTCTCAAACGGATCCCCGGATCCTGCCCCCCGCCCGAAGACGAGCTGCGCTGCTCTCGCCTGTTGAGCCTGGCACGCGCAGGCCGGGCCGCTAAGCGAGCGCAACAGAGACAGAGCGATAAATACGTACCTACATATACACCAGAGTAAACTTTTCCTCCCACGCGGGGGCCGCGCAGGGCGCAGAGTACAGAATCCAGAATCCGCAGACGCGCGTCGGCGCACGACGACAACACACCGCCGCACGCGCTCCAGCCTCCGGTACATCGCATCATTGTCCCGCGGCGAGCAGAAGGAAATATACATATATACCTATACACACATAGGACGATCCGAATCGGGGAATTCAGCGAGACACCCACGCGCGCGCCGCCCTCGAGTCGATCGCAAAGTGTCGGCGCGGGCTATTGTAATGTACATCAGGATGAAAAGGAGAGAGATCGAAATCATCAGCTGCGCTGCAGAGTGAGACGAATCGGCGAACGCGAGATTGCGCTGATTGTGCATCGGGACAGCCCTCGTGTCCGCGAGAAGGAAGAGCGATTGCCTCGTGCGCGCCGTCCTCTGGCGATCCGAGGTCAGGGCTGCGGTGTGGACCGTCCCGGCTTGTGCGATCATGTCGGAGGCTCGAGGCAGAGGGACTCGACTTGGAAGCTGTAATAACAGTGGCAGTATTGGTAGAGGCGGAAGCACCAGCTCCTGAGAGGAAAGGAGGAAGGAAAAGGGGAGAGACTGCTGCTGCGTGCGCGGAACGCCCGATGGCACCAAATCAATTTCCACACCGCTGGCGATGATATTATTGCAGTGTGAGTATTATAGCCGTGGGAGATTGGAGTGGATATATTGACGATATCGCTGTCTTGCCTGTTGGGGAGAATGTTGAGACGAAGGCTTTTGGAAGTTCTTTGCTTGAGACGCTTTGTGGGCGAGCTTAAAAAGTTTCCTTTTAGGTAGATTAACCCTAGCGAGCAAAACGCGAGAAATGCTTAAGGAAACTTCGACAACTGAAAAAATTATTATAGGAACGTATCCTGTAGAATGTTGTAAACCTAAAAATTAATTATATTGCTTTAATAATAAATCCTCCTGTGTCGTTCTTGGTTTGCTATCTAAAGATGCGAAAAATATGCTTAAAGAAACTTTGAGCACCAACAAAATTATTATAAAAGATGATTTTGTGGAATGTTGTAAACTTAAAAGGTTTAATATTGCTTTAAATATTTAATATAAAATCAGTAGGGTTCTGCCGACGCAAAGTTCGTGGCCGCGGTGCCGCTGGCTAGCGAAAGTTGAGAACCACTGGCGGCTCTGACTGCGCAGACGCGTCTAGTGCAGGTGTCTATTCCGTTTCTTTCGCTTCTGCTTTTCGAACACATGTAACATGTCATCGTTACAGGTTATTTTGTTGTTGTTCAAACTTTTATTGAATTATTAAGTACTTGTTACATTCAACGGAAATTGAGGGTTTCAGATAAGTCTTTAAACTTTTTTTTATGTTATTTTTAAGAAGAATAGATACTTTGTTTTGAAATCTTTTTCAGGTGTTTGTAGTGTACTCTAAAAGGCAAGACAAAAGTAAAAGGAAAAATTAAAGAAAACAATGAGCCACACTTTTGATAATTGTAAATAAATAAAAGTTCCTAATAAAAGTGAATAATACCTACATCTATTTATTCAGGTATTTATGTACATAAAACACAGAATCTTTGAAAAATACTGAGTTTCAGTTTTTAGCAAGAAAGTTATAATATGAAATATTACACTTTAATATAAAAGGCATAACTTTAACACCTGCATACAATTAATCATGCTATACAATCTTAATAAAAAAAATTAATAATGTATATGTTCAATTTTTTAGAAATGCACCAAAGGCATTGGAATTTTCCTTCAAGTTGTTATTTAGAGAAAAATTAGAAAAAATCAATTTAAAATTTCAAAACATCATATTTAATTTTAATGCGGATGCTAATTATTATACCTAGAATGAATGTTGTAGCATAATGTGATTCCGTAAGAGCTGTTTTGTTTTGAGTAACGAATATCAGATACGTTCTTTTTATAAAATAATAAGATACAAATAGAATTACTATTTCAATCTTTTGAAATAAAAGTGCTTACTATTTTAAATAAGATTAGACATATTTATGTATCCTTGTTATGAGTCTGTGTTTAGTAGACTTGTCACTGAACTTGTTATACTAAGAATAAATGTTCATCGAGGACCGTACTTCTACAAAGTATTTCCGGAAATATTTTCTATGATAAATAATATCTTGCTTTCTATAATTCAGATATGCATGCAACTGTTCTTAAATGTTTTAGAGAAATATCAATTTACATATTAAAGCATGTTTAATTTGGTCTTCATATGTGCAATACGCATTTGTTTTATTAACTGTACATGAATATGTATGTTACAACTTAAGGGAATGTCTGAGCCTCGCCCCCCCTTTTGCTGTTCCACCTATTTTGTATTTCTAATCATATGTAAAAACTACAAGTCTGATAACTTTATCTTGTACAGGTCGGTTAATTATAGTAAGCACTACACGGGTCTGCTCCGAATTTTACTGTAAAATAACGTTATAAAAAGTTATTTGCAAAAGTTTGGTAGGATTAAAATTTTGAGGTTAGGTTTCCAAGCGTAAACAACCTATCGTATTTCAAATTAATTAGAAAAATAACTTAACAGATCAACTTTATCTTGCATGCAAAAGCTTTATTATACAGAGCACTACGCGGCTCTCCTTTTGATTTTCCCATGCATTCGATTCTTCAAAAGTAATCACTAAAAGAAAAAACACGATTTTAGCTCCGACATCCTCTTAATCAAATATGGTCACAAAATCTAAATTTAGATCATTAAATTCTTATTACTCGAAAATTTACAGGGATGACTCAATTCATATTCATGCTTCATATTACAGTAATTTGACATAAAAGTAAATTTTTCAGAAAACTAAACTACTTTCTTTATAGGACATTCAAATACTTTTCTTATTCTTCATTTTCATTACTCTACATTTGTGAGTAAATATAAGTCAATGATCTGAGATTAACACAATCATAATATTTATTTACTCATACAAATTTGACATTTTATTAAAATTTATGATTGAGTAAGTCTGTATTTTTCTTCTACTCTGTATAGAGATAAAATCTGCATCTAATAATAACTAATCGACTAACGACAAACAGTTACTTTTTTTAATATCTTTTAAAAATATTCAATACTGAAGCATGACTTACTCTTAAATTATAACATATACACATTTATTTTTGTACATGCAATATGAATTTGAATAATATAATATATAAATCTGTAATACAATAATTAAAAAAAATGTAATACTCTGAAAATAACTTGTAAATAGATGTAAAAGAATAAAATTATAAATCTTCATGCTTGAAGGTCTTAAAATATGTGCATGTAGGCCATGTGATTAAAAGAGAAATTTGATCAGACAATTCGATGGAAAATTTTGTATGACTGAATCAAGAGATCTAGTTCGGTTGCTGAGGGGGGTCAGAGTATAACATTTTTGGTCCCCACGGTAACTTGGTGTATATTTGTGGCCAAAATTGGCCAGATTTTTTGTTATTAACGATTTTTGGTAAAAATTACACGTTTTTCATGTATTTCACTATTAAATATGTATTTTATATATATAATTTATACTTTTATTTATGTTTTCTGGTATGGAAAATCCGAATTTAGTGGTTACCAAGCCCGAAAATGGCCGGATATTAGGTTATTTACGATTATTTGTAAAAAATTGCTTGTTTTATGTTTTTCTTTATTAAATATGTACTTTATATAAATAATCCATGCTTTATATTGTTTTTCAGTATAGAGAATCCGAATTTCTTGGTTACCAAGTCCAGAAATGATTAATTTTAACTAAGCCTAGCACCCTTAATTTGTTCTAATGGGCCCTTGTAGTCGAGATATAAGCTATTTCACTCCGAGTATACGTTATTTTAGTGCAAAAAGGTACCTCTTCTAGTGATTATAAATACGCATGTATTGACATTAGTAAACATGGCGTGAGTGATAATAAAAGTAGGCAGAAAGAGCTTTAATTTGAGATCTGTAACGTAAAAAATATTAATCTGAGCCAAACTTATTAACAATTGAAGACAATGACTAAAAATATATAAAAAATCAACGAAATTAAAACAGTTTAATTTCTACAAATGTATATTTAGTCATCATCTTCAATTGTTAATAACTTTGGCTCCGATTAATATTTTTTAACGTTACAGATCTCAAATTAAAGCTCTTTCTGCCTTCTTTTATTATCTTTCATGTCATTTTTTTAAGTTTTTTCTTTTTTACCCCCAGTTTTTAAAATCCAAACCTTTTCTATTGGCGAATAAATACTTAATATTGAAGTGTTACGGAAAGACATTCAAAACTCCAGACATATTTCAATTGAGTTATTTAATTATTTACAATGAGAATTCTTGCATTTTTCGGACTCAATTCAAAACTAGAATATATATATACTTGAAGATATATGGGCATTGAATAATCAAAAACGCCTTTTAACTTTAATTTAAAGGAACTTAAAATAAACTTTATGGTTACGGTCGTTCATGCTTATTTAAATAAAATTAAATCGGTAATATTGAAGTCTATTTAGGCAGAAAATATAGTAAATTGTATGTAGTTTCATAATTTCACGGACAGATCAACCCTAAAAGTAAGTAGAATTAGCATTTAATATGTTAAAGCGTCGGGCATGATATTGTCGACTTTTTGGCTTTCACCCATAAACTCAAAAACAATTACACCGGGTCATATACACTGAATGAATCATTTAAAATTAGATAGTTGAGTTAACGTACTCATTGCGTAATCCTTGTAGTCTAGTCAAATAAGAACTGAAATCGACTCTATGGTTAGAGTAGCTGCATTTTTTATATATGTAATTTTCGATCCTCACAAGAAATCAGATGAACAATGTTTTTCGCTTATAGTTTGAGCAAGCTCTGTCCGCGCTTTGGAGGTATAAAGCAAGAGGGGCAAACGCCGCGTACGAGCAAGCAACAGCGCTATAGTTTGTGCTTCGAGTTCGATCACGTGTGCAAACTATAAGCGAAAAATATAGTTTATCTGATTTCTCGCTAACCACATGGACAATCGACCCGGCGATTTTACACAGAGGTTTGTGAGAGTCGAAGGTTACATATATAAAAAATGTCGCCACTCTAACCGCAGAGTTGATTTCAGCTCTTTGTTAACTGGACCATTATATGAAATCTTTCAAAGAACAAAATGAAACCTCCAGAAATAAAATTGGATACAAAATAATAAAGTGTAAAAAAATAAGGAATTAACTATTTTTAGCACAATAATTTTGATTCCTGGAAGGGGAAGTTTTGTGATAATATAAAAAAACACTGCAAATTTATTGGCACTAAGCTTCCTTAAACTAAATTAATGGTTCCAATATGAAATTCTTTGTTCTAATAATTATTATTATTATTATATTTATTTTCATGTATGGATATTGCAATCTTTTTACATTTTCTCCCTTACAGTCTTTTCTTTGTTCTAATAATAGTACATTATGTAACAAGGGCAAAAAGTCGAATATTTTTCCCGAGGGTGAGTTTACTGCCCGAGCGAGTGAAGCGAATCTTTTTTTGATTTGCAAAGCGGGACTAATGGACTGTTAAAAGACAATCGAAAATCAGGATTATTGGTAGAACTTGATGAAATTAAGGAATTTTGATTATTTTCTAGTGAAGTCACTTTTTGCCCTAGGAAAAAAAATTACTTTTTTCCGTAAATGGGGAAACGTAACTTTTTTCCCGCTAATCATTTTTGCGGGCAAAAAGTGTAATTTTGGTCTCGCTTTTCAGGGAAAAAAGTGGCCATTTTCGTTCAGATGGGCATAAATAAATTTTAAATTATATCTCTTTCTAATTAATAGCTCAAAAACCCTGGTAGAAACGTTCCCCATATGTTCGCCAGATTTTACTCTATTTTATAGGGAATGGCCAATTTCTGCTTAAAAGTCTGGCCAGAAACCCTGCTATCTGTCGACGTTTTCTCGTCAGAAACCTGACCAACTTATGGTTAATGAATAAATAAATAAAAAATAACGTTTAACGAATTTTTATAAGTTAATAATGATTATTATGTCATGGATTTAATAGCTTATTGTTAATAGAATGCTAAGATATATTTGGGATAGATTCGAAATAAAAACTAAAAACAAATTTCATTAAAAGTTTTTTTAAGGTTAGAGTTTTATAATTAAATAAGACATTAAAAAATCAAATAAATAATCGAATACAAATTTGCATGCTGTTTTAACGCAGAAGTACTATAATGAGATTTACATTTTCAATAATTTTTTAGGGTTATGTAAGCTATTTAGATTTTCTATAAATTTCTGGTCAGATGCTGGTTTATTTCTGGCGAACTATTAGGAAACGGATCTGCCCAATAGATCGTGAACCGACCATCTAATATGCTCAATTTTCTACCAGGGAAACGATATGCTTTTCTATCATTGTAGGTTTGACCAAAGGTAATTGTTTTCTAAAATTACAAAACGATAGGTAATAGTCCTTATCACAGCAATTTTTTCTCTATACATAATTTATTAAAATTATTTATATATTTAAATTAAATGTAATCCAATATTAGTACTTAGATTCACAGAATTCCTAATCATTTAAAATTTTGCCATCGCACGATGTGCCATCATAAATTTCCGAGATATAATCGTTTAAACTAAATATGACTATTTTGTGTATAACAAAATAAGGAAAAGAGCCTACCCAAAATTTGCGGTTATAAAAGATAGGTAATTGTATGCTCTTTTTATTGGATTTACACTAAATTGATCATATTATTTCTAACATACCAAAAAACTCGAAAAATCCAAGAATCGAAAAATTGTTCTACAACAATCCAGTCGAATCATTAAATTTCTTTTTAATTTCAAATCTTCGTTAAAAAACGAAAAATGAGCCCTGTTTGAATAAAAATAACCGCGCCATTTAGAAAATATAAGCGATCAAAAAATGGTTTAAAAAAATACATAATCTCAAATATCTCGGAATATACAGGCGGTTATAATTTGGGCAAAGAACTCAACTAAGAGATAGTAAAAAGCCACATTGTTGGAAAGTTTCAAATCAAATCCTGCCGTTTTACTCCAGTTATCGTAGGTGACAAAATTCGTTGTTTTATTCACAAAAAGATGTTTTTCTCTTCAAAAGAAAAAGATAAAGCCTAAAAAAACTTACTAAATATTCTTCTTCATATTCCTAATTATCTCAATCACTCTATCTATGATATTATGTATAACGTAAGAAATAAAAGAAAAAACTAAAACTAAAAAATCGAATAACCGTTAAGAAAACAAAAACACGTCAAAAAACAAAAAAATATATTTTTGAGCCGTCTTCCTTAAAAAAAATGAGCCCCGAAACATTAATTTTTACTGTGTATATTCAGAATAATGTTGATACACATTCATGCACGCTCACGCATGCACGCATGCCCGTACGTACGCACACGCATACACACAGGCGCATACACACACACACACACACATCCATCCATCCATACAGATATTAAAAAAATTTTGAAAACATTTGAGATGATTAGAAATACGGAAAAGAATATTTTGTAAAATTGGAGTCTTTATCCTTTTTTTTCGAGAAAAAAATCATTTTGTGACAAATCGATTTTCTATGGCCTACGATAAATGGAGTAAAAATGGAAATGTTGTCTATTATCTTAAAATTAACAATTATATATGTTATTTCGTTATTTGTCAAATTAGCACAAGTCTCATGCATATCTGAATAGAATCAAGTTATTTATCTAGAAATTATTATATAGTTCTAGAAATACGTTCCTCAATGAACACTTATTTTTAGTAAAATACGTTCAATAGCAAGTCTACTGAATACGGAGAAATACAAAAGATACATTAACGTCTCTACAGAGAAATACAAAAGATACATAATCTTATGTGTCTATTAAAGAAAGTAAGCACTTTTTTCATAAGATTGACACTATCGTATTATTTTATGAAAAGCACATACCTGATATTCATTATGCATAACAAAATAACTTTAAAACTTTCAGCATCCCATTGTCGTACAGCATTCTTAAAGATTGTGAGTATTATGTGAATACATAAAAATGCCTGAATAAATAGATATATTATTTATTTTCATTAGAAACTTCTATTTTGTTACACAAATTCAAAGCGTAGTTCATTATTTTCTTCAATTATTCATTTTACATTTGAGCACAAACACCTGGAAAAGATTTATAAACAAAGTATCTATTCTTTTTAAAAATAAAATACATAAAAATAATATATGTAAAATGTTCAAACACTTATTTGAAATCCTCAGTATTCTGCCAAAAAAGTAATAATTCTTCAATTCTACAATTTCAACAACAACAAGATAACTTGTTCCGATGACACGCGTGTGCGAAAGCAGAAACGATAAAAAGTAACTAGACGCAGTCAGCTGTCAGATCCGCCAGTGGTTCTCAACTCGCGATGCCGCGGACATGTTACTTACGAGCTACAAACTCGTAAAATACTTTTGTATATTTTTACTTTTACAGGCGATATATAATAATTTTTTGCATAAAATTTAGCTATAGATAGTTCAAAATTTACTCTCCAATTTATTTCTCACAAGTAAACACCAAGCTAATACACTTTTAACGAATTTTAATCTGCGACCCAACTTCGACCCAAACTCGGTTGTCCTTTGCTCGCTTGGGAATTGCTAGGTAATTTTGTGGAAATGTTAATTAATGCAGTTACTGGGTTAAAAATTGTTAAAAGAAGAGTTGCGGTTGGAGCAATAAAAGAGTATGTGTATTTGTAGTGTGTATTTAAAGAGACGAGCGGAACTTTATCTACGTTGATTTGCAAATTATTATTTACAAGTAAAACACCAACATGTACACTCGAGGGCTAAACTATTTTTCCCTATGTGCCAGTTAATGATCGTGAATAGCATAGTTAGCTGCTGAAGCCATAAACTATGCACCTTACACCATAAACTATGCACATTTTGACGGTCATTAACCGGCACGTTCCGAAAAATAGTTTGGTCCTCGTGTGTACACTCGAAGGACTCATATTCGAATGGAATGTTTTAAAATCGTGCCACCTTATTGGTTAATTCCTGTGAATCGATCAATCTCATTGGAGCTCATTTTAAAAACGTGCGTTCTCGATGTATCCGTCGAGAGTATGTATGTTTGTGATCTATAAAAGTAATTTTTAAATTTAAAATGTTTGAGATGTCATAATAATCATTGCAGCCCTTACAGAAATATATAAATATGTACCCATATTTGGCGTGATTCCGATCACCAGACTGATTTTCAACATTACGCAACTACAATAAACACTCAAAACTAAGTTTGGTGTCCGAAAAAAGACAAGCGTGCTGTTATTTTAATATTCATAAGAGTCCATTGTCAAACGAAAATAATCATTTTCAAAATACGCCTTCACATAAAATTTTACGGTAGAACAAAGCATCAAATCTTAAATATACCTTTGCTCTAAAAAGGTGTAGTAATATTGATTTCTTTTTATATTTGATCTTGCGATTTTCAATTTGATACTAAATTTAAATTTCGCTTTAAATTCTTGCATGCGAATTACAATTTTAGTATACATAATTATTCATACGTGACTTTAACGAAGAATATTACTTACGCGCGTAAAATTTCACACTAGACAAAATAATAAATTAGGGAAGACGATGACCAAATGTGAAGAACTTTCTTCTTTTACTTTATTTCCGCGATTCTGAAAATTGTATTTCGTGCGATGCTTCGTTATCAATGTATACTCATTTTTTTATTTAATTGATTGCGCGTGCATTTAACACAATTTGCGTTTTTTATTTAAAATTAATTTTTTTACGCGATATTTTTTCGATAAGACATCGTATATACTATATCGTACGTTCGAACTCGTATCTCGCAATATAATAGGTACAATAGGCGATTATGTTTTTGGCTATGAAAGCCTATAAAATATATGTAATAAAAATATAATATATAATGTTTTTAACTAAACAACTAGAATAGGCAACAAAATGATAAATCTGAGTTTTAGTGAAAGCAGATAACCGGCAAACTAAGCGTATATGGGGAAATCTCTAGAACTTTTAACTTTGAAATGTTGAAAATGAGGTCAACTTAACTTAGGAGCACAGCTCTAGTTTTTTTCATACAACTTCTCGAGACTATAAACCATTAATATTTTCCCATGAACAAGCCCGAAACAAATGCCTACCGAATCTAAAATGATTTATCAAATACGGCAAGTTAGAATTTTCATGTATATATTTTTTCTTGATTAAATTTAAATTATAAATTAGGTTTATTGAAATTAACAATTTAAACGTATAAATTGACTAATTTTACCTCTTAGATGACAAAACTTTTTTTTCATTATATTTCTTTCTCCGTTCACTCCTTTTTTCCCGTTCTTTAAACTCTTCAATTCGTTTGTGCTTTAAGTACTCTAAACTCTTTCTTCTTTCTCACTTGCAATAAGAGGTTATGATGTTTAAACAAACGCACGTTGCGGACGGCGCGTTGAGGACGGCGCGTTGTGGATGCGACAAATCGATGTAAATTTGCTATTTTATTAATACATATTAGTTTTTTAGGTATAATGTAAAGCTATTTCTCAATAGTTTATCAAATACTATATTTTGGTCATTTATTTCATTGATTTTAATTAATATTGTTTTTTAATCGGCTCACTTAGGTGTTATTTAAATTTTGGGCATTATGTTTACTAAAATAACAAAAAGGGATTATAATACTGTTGATGTATTTCACCCATATTAAATACTTTTTAAGGTAATTAAATTAATATTTATTGAGTTATTATTACGACAATTTTCAAACGTATTTAACTCCGATATTATGAATAAAATGAAAATATTATCGATATTATCTTATTCTATGATTATTGTTTAGTGTGAAATAATTTTTTTTATTTTTTTATCAGGTCAATTTTAAACACTATTAGAGAAACTATAATTGAATTCGGGAATACGACATACGAGAAATGTGACAGTTTAGACATTTGATTGATAAATTTAATTCATTTATGATAGAAAGTAAACATAAAAATGTAATAAACAATAAGTTTAAGCTTTAAACAATAACACAAGCCTATGTGAAACAGTTTAATACAGTTAAAATATAAGGAAAAACTGATTGAAACCTCGAGTCATATAGGTTAAAGGTTTGGGAGATTTTCCCATGTACGATATATCCTGCACTGAAACTTTTAAACTGAACAGAAAAAACCACGAAACTCAATTATCGCGTATATTGCAATAATACAAAGTGAGTGGCCAAGAGTTTGAAGTTCGACAACTTTGGCCTAGATCAGTACAGCGAACAATCTATTTTATACAATAATAGAGAAAAAATTAATTATTGCAATCCATTTTCGATTGCGAAAAATTATTTATTTTTCTGAACGTAATTTCAGAATTTTTAAGATTAGTTTTTAAATATTGATTTTGTATTATAAACATCTACTGATTTACAGTTATAAATAAGTTACTATAAATTTCAAAACCTAGACATTTTGCTAATATTTGGCTTTAGATAAATACTGAAGTGTTTGGTAATATAATACTAAATATTTCAGTATGTAATGTAAAAACTATTGTGAAGGGAAGAACAAGAAAATGTACGCTGAAAAATGATATTAATGTTTATAAGAATAACGACGATATTAAAATGTACTAGAATTTATATGATATTTAAAGTAATATTAGAAATCAATTTGCCATTGAAAACTAATTAATAAAAGATAATTAATTTATTCTAAACGAGGAGCTGAATGAATGAATTTGACAGGTAATTAAATAAAAGGTAATATTTATTAAATCAATCACGCTTGGGTGCACAGATTCAGAGGTCTCGTTACTGTCGATACTTCGTTCGTCCACGTTCACGCACAACTCCATCAGCACGTTTTATTCTCTCACGCGGCGTCCCACTCGGGTCTCCCCCCGAAGCGTCTCTTCCTACTCTCGGCCCGCTGGCCACGGTTCTACGGACCTTTTGTCCACGGCTCTGGACTTCGTTCGCGACTCCTCGCACGACGTCCTCGTCCAATCTCTCTCCTCGCCCTCGTAAAAAACAATATCGTTCGCGCGGTTTCTCGCGCATCCGCTCTGTCGCACGGTTCAACGATTACTGTCGTCACACACTCGCGGCGACACTCGCCCGCTTCCCCAAACCCATTCTTGCCAACTGTACTGCTGCTCACACCCGTAGCCACACTCTCTCTCTCTCACTCGCACACACACTCATACATAATATTTAGCGCAATTAACTGGACTGTAACAGTAATATGATTGTTAAAAGATAATGTATATAGGTATAGGTTAAAGTATGGAAGAATGAGTATGGTAAGAAAAAAGTTTGCTGAAATAAATAAATATATATACTAAATATTTAGCGGCATCATTGCCGGGGTCCGGTGGTGCACGAGCGGTCGATCATCGAAGTTAAGCAGCGCAGGGCGCGGCTAGTACTTGGATGGGTGACCGCCCGGGAATCCCGTCCCAACAATAATGTTCTCGCAGATGGGGAACGAAAATCTAGGTGTTTCTCGGGGGTAAGAAAGGTGCCTAAGTTTGACTTTCCTATCGGCAGATTCCTCTGGCATCCGTTTTCTTGGCTTGTCAAGTTTTCCCCACGTCACAGGGTTTGTCCCTGGGTGTATGCGAGAATTCAATGCAGTATAAAGGTTGGGGGTAGGATCAAACACTCCCACACATAGGTGGTGAGAGTGTCCCGTAAAAGGGCACTAAGTGCCTATACGGGTTAAGTAGAAAAGATTAAAAAAATATATATACTAAATATTTCAGTTAATATGCATTTCTGTAATTTTAATTTAAACTTTGATATAAAATTTAAGATCCAATTATGTAATTAATTTTACAGATAGACTTTCCTTCTTATAAGAAACATTTAAAAAAGTTAAACTTGTAATGAAATTAATTTTCAGCTTTGGACACTAATAAATACAGTGAGAATGCAAATAATTACGATCATATTCAAAATTATTTTCTGAAATTATTAGAATGTAATTTATGATTTTGTCTAGATGGTATTCCACATAAAATTAATCTTGTTCATACATATTTATTTAAAACAGGGTTTTTTCCTGACAAGAAAGTAAAATTTTTCGTATCTTTTCAGATCGCCAAGGAAGCTATAGCATGAACTGTTGGATCCTGTTACTGATAAATCTTGGAACATAGAAGACACAACATTAAATCCACTGAAATTTGTTGTTAAATAGAATGGAAGCATCTTGGTACTCGCGTGTTCTTGCTCATCATCCCTATGCCATCCTGATAGCAGTTTTTGTATTTTCCACAACATGTTTGATTGTTCCATTAACAACCAAAAAGTTTCCAGATTTTTCTGACCCACAACTTGGATTTGAGGCTCGAGGAACTCCATTAGCTCAAAGAATCACAGCATGGAAAAATTTGCTTGATTCGTCGAGTCCTAGAGGACATCTGATTGACAATCCTCTAGAGTATTATTATTATCTTCAAGACATTAATCGACAAAACAAAGAGGCAAAACTAAATAAGATAAATCAGTTGTCTTCCATGAAGAAAAAACCGAAGAAAAATCGTAAAAAAAATAAAAAGCACAATGACAAATCCAAGACTGTGATTCACAAAAACGATAAAATAGAGGGAAAAAATACATGGGAAGAATTAATGAAGTTAAAAAGTAAAGATCGTCATAATGTTGATGATAATAAAAATGACGACGAAGATGATGATAACAATGAATTTGATGAATCAGAGGAACACTTTGAAGGTGACATTGATGGATTCTTTTGTAATGTACCAAGCTCGGCCTATTCTAGAGTTGTCATAAGTTCCAAAAATGAAGAACAAAATTTATGGTCATTAGAGGGTGTTTTAGCACAGTGTCATATTGATGCCGCCTTGCGAGCAAGTCCACATTTTCCTTCACTTTGTCAGCGACAACTGGAGCACAAACAAAAGTGTTGTCGTAGTTGGTCCCCAGCAAATTACGTAGCTCTTTTATCAAACCGAACTTCTTGCTTAGCGGTGACAGAACAAGATTTATTAAAAGTAGAGAATATTCTACAAAAGTGCTCTTATTATTATCGGAATCTTGAGTTAACACCAGATTGTGCAGAAAATTTGAGATGTCAACGCAGGGTCCCTCCAGTCTGCTATACCAACAATGCAGCTTATCATTTACTACATTATCTTTTAGACATTGAATTTCTTGTAACTAGTAATGGTACAACTAATTTACAACTACGTTCAGCTATGATTATTCTACCTATTGCAGCAAGTTCTGCAACTTTAGATTTTTACAAGGATATAAGTGTTGCCAATTTAAATTATAAAAAATTATACGTATCAGCAATGCAACTTGGATTAAAGAGTACGCTGTTTGATCGTCTCCTTATTTCAGATTCTTTTCTTGTACTACTTGGATTTGGATTTGTGACAATTTGCATATGGTCCTACACCGGATCTCTTTTAATAACAGTATCAACAATTCTAGTTGTTATTTTTAGTTTAGGAATTTCTTACGCAATTTACACCATTATCTTAAAAATAACCCATTTTCCTTTTATGAATTTATTGGCTGTTGTCGTTGCAGTTGGAATTGGGGCTGATGATGCTTTTATTTTTTGCAAAATCTGGGAATGTAACAAACGTCAAAAATCTCTGAATGTTAATAGTGGTCTAACTCGTCTTGTGCATGAGACAATGAAACATGCTGTACCTTCGATGTTTGTAACAACATTAACAACGGCAGTAGCTTTCTTTGCATCAATTGTCAGTAATGTCACAGCTATAAACTGTTTCAGTCTCTTTTCAGGAGTAACAGTAATAGCGAATTTTTTGCTCATGGTGACATGGCTACCTGCAAGTGTAATAATTGCTGAGCGTTGTGGTACTAATCTTATATCGCCAGCAAATTTTATTGTGCGAAAAATTATTCGGCCTTTGCGGCTATTCTTAGATAAAGTGGCACACACATTCACAGATTTTCTAATAAGAGTGGTTATATCATTGAAATGGTTCTGGTTCATTTTCTTTCTTTCTCTTGGTATTGGAAGTTGTTTTATCGTTTTTCGATTTCCGGGTCTTCGGCTACCGGATTCCCCAGATTTCCAACTTTTTGACAGCTCACATTTATTCGAACAATACGACTTATTTTATGCAAAACGCTTTTGGTTTGAAAAAATTGAACAAGGTGATGGAGGCGATGTGCTACCTCTACGATTTGTCTGGGGTGTTCTACCAGTAGATAACGGAAATTATCTGAATCCTGAATCACGTGGAAATCTAGTTATCGATGAGAGTTTCGACGTAACCCACCGCGACTCTCAAGTTTGGCTGCAGAATTTCTGCAAAAATTTAAGGCTGCAAAGTTTTTATCGTAGTACGCTTGGGCCGCTGCTACCGAATTGCTTCATCGAATCACTTCAACCTTGGATGGAGCGTCGTTGCGAGGATCCAATCGACCCAAAAATCGATCGTTCACCTTGCTGTGAGCGCAACGCTTTTCCCTATGAGCCGAAAGTACTTAAGCATTGTGCAGCCGAAGCTATTGCTGAAATACATCGAACTCCTTCTCATCTTTGGAATTTCAGAGCTTCGCAAGGCTTCCAAACCGCGGGTCTAAAATTTCTTAAGCAGAATTATACAAATTTTGATGGCACTATTAACAGTAAGAATAATACCTTGATACTGGCCAAAGTAATTCCTGAAATTCAAGCTGTTATTGTTGAATACGATAGTAACTTTGCATTTTCCTTGTCCTTCGCAGAGATGGATAAGTTTTATAATCAGGTTGAAACTTGGATGCAAAGTCAACTGTTGACAGCTCCTCGAGGTATGAAAAACGGATGGTTTGTCAGTTATCTGGAATTTTACGAATTACAACGGACTTTATACGAAGGCACTATTTGGGCAATAGTTGTTTCGATGGGTCTAGCTCTGTCTGTTCTAGCCCTTGTTACCTTGAATCCATTTGTCAGTCTTTATGCAATCCTGGCTGTCGGATCTGCCATTATTATAACTGTCGCTGGGCTAATTTTACTTGGCTGGAAACTTAATGTTTTAGAAAGTGTTGCTGTATCAACGGCCATTGGTCTTGCTATGGATTTTAGCTTACACTATGGAGTAAGCTATCGCGCAAGCACTGCAGAGCATCGATTGGAGCGAGTTAAAGCAGCTCTGGAACAAATGGGAGGACCAACATTGATGGCTGCACTGACAACTGGTGCAGCTGGTGCATTAATGTTACCCTCACGAGTCTTAGCATATATACAAATTGGTATCTTCCTTGTAATAATTATGGGAGTAAGCTGGATTTATGCAACATTTTTCCTTTGCCCGCTGCTAGCTATTGCTGGGCCTTCCTATCATTTTGCACAATTTAGGTATCCAAGGATCCAAAGATCTCTGTTCAGTTTGAACAGGAGAATAGCGGACAATCCGAATGAAGTTGAAAGTCACAAATCTATTAACAAAAAACGGAAAAAGCCTAAAGGGATGCCCTCAGAATCGACATTAAGTAACTCAAGTACAGTATGTCAGTTTCATTGTGATTCTTCACTACCCCCGTCTCCAAGTGCAATCCTTCTCAATGTCGATGTTGGCCAACAAACCAGAAACAATCGAAGGAGACCTGAACTTGACTAAATATTTCAAGGACAATTTATCTTGCTAACTCAAGTGCCAACCATGATATGTTCGACTGTTACTTTTGAAATCTTTAGATAATTTAAATTATCCTGGTAAAAAGGACGAAAATTGACTAACAAACTTATAGAACAATATTCGCTTCAATTCAGACTTTTTTCCCAGGATAATAAGGAATTGACGTTGACGTTTCAGATATTGATATTTTTAGCAGAAAAAAGTATTTTCTACTTTTATGTACCTAATAAATCTATACTTGTTCCACTTGACTTAAGGATAACATGACTTTCTGTAAAGATCTCAATATCTTCACAATAATGTTGAAATTTTTAAATTTATATTTATACATATTTACCTACGTGTTCGTGGGCCATTTCACGAGAAATTGCTAGATAAAAAAGTAAAATTATTGTAACTTTGTAAATTTGAAGTATTTATTTAGAAAAATATGAAATAATATGTATTGGACCTCAGGTCTAATGGCTCATCAGCATGACGATCGACTTTTTAAAGTATTCTAATTTAAAATAAAATTATTGAATAGTTATCTGTTATTAATTTGGAGTACTTTTTTGCAGTAAACTTATGAAACGAGATATATTATGCTCATGCAATTTAAGTAAAATAAGAGCATCTGAGGTATAATAAGTTAAGTTTTTTAGAATTCATTGACTTTGAATTTATGAAACACATATTTTTGTACATTATAATATTATATAAATAATTTTATTTTTTGACTGAACGAGAATTTATTAATATAAGTTTCTATAAAACAGTATTTTTATTATTTTATTCGATCAAAAATAAATCGATGTTAAGTTCCTAATAATAAAATAGAATTACTTTACTCAATGTTCACGCGTACTTTTGTAAAATATGTAGCGCACAAAGCGCACAAATGTTAGATAAAATCCAGCTCAAAATCGAGCAATAAAAAGAGAATGGAGATAATTTTCTTGAAAACAAGCTTATTTTATTTACTTAATTACCTTGTATGTACATCCGGGGGCCAAATTATTTTTCCGAACGTGCCGGTTAATGGCCATCAAAACTTGCACAGTTTATGGAGTAAGTAGCTTACGCCATAAAATATGCACCTTTTAAGGTTCATTAACCGGCACATTTGGAAAAATGATTTGGCCCTCGGGTGTACACTCGACGTGGGAAATTTCTGGTCGAATGCGTTTGAAATTCTCCAATGAGGTTATCGAAAACCTACCTTCGATCGAATGAAACCCAATGAAATTGCAGTATTTCAAAAAAAATTCAAACGCATTCGACCAGAAATTTCCCACGTCGAGTGTACATACCTATACCTGATACCACATAATGATTTTCATAGTGTGAAAATTTTGAAATGCATTTATTAACCCAAATTGGTATTTATATACTAAATGTTTCTTTGGTTTTTGATCCGTTTACTTGAAATGTCCAGTATACTGGAAGACTACTTATACTTAAATTTTGTTGTAGAATTATTTTACAACCCCTGTGGAAATAAAAAAAGTAAGAAAACGTAAGATTTTGTTGGATTTCGGACATTCTTACGTTTCTTTACGGTTCCGTACGTTTTATTACGTTTCGCAATTACATGAAGAAAAATATAGCTACGATTTCCCACCGATAGGTGGCGAGGCATATACAAACGAATTCACGTGTACAAAATAGAAACTTTAAGTACTTAAGAAGTATTGGCACTTAGAAAATATTTTTCTGGAATATTGGACACTATATGGAAGTCTTCTTAATGAGCGGAATTTTCAATGTGAAAATGTAATCTAAAGTAATAAAACTTAAGGAAACATGAAAAACGTAAGAAAATGTATGAAAACGCAATAAAACGTAAAATTTGTCCGAAATCCAACAGTTCCTTACGCTTTGTTACGTTTTCTTACTTTTTATTACCTGTTTTTACGTTTCCTTACGTTTTATTACATTTTATGATTTCCACAGGGGAAGCTAAAAAGATTTGCTTTTTAAATTTTTGCTGATGAAAAAATACTGCAAACATTTTGCAGTATTTAGATTGGCCATTTTTTTAATTAACATGGGATAATAAATGTATGTGTAAGGAAATTAGTATTCCTGCCTTATTGGAACATAAAGTTTGTAAACTACAGGTTATGATTTTAATTTTTTGAATTAAAAATTATCGTAAGTACCCAATATGAAAAAATAGTACAAATTTTGACAGATTGTAAATATAGTTTTCAAAGTATGAAACAAGCATGAAAATATACATGTATAAAACAGAACTGAATATTTATGTCGCAAATTGTAGAAATCTGAACTTATCTACACCGCTTGTTCAGAAATCTGGTTGAATAGCCTTGACGGCTTGACGTAAATAGTTATAACTATATATAATTATACATATATGTATAATTTTATTGTAATAAGAATTATAACATATTAAAAATAATAAATACGCAAAATATCTGTAGGCTATAGATTATTATTTATACCTAAATGACAACATACACAAATTGAAGGATATAATTAATTATATTATCAAATCTTTCTTCTAAAATCTAACATAAAAGGATGGTAATAACAATTTACTTGAATGTTTTATTATAGTACTATATTTTAATTCCATTAATATTTTGGTATTTTATTTAGAACAATAAATATGGTTTTTAAAATAATACTTCTATCTCAATTATAATTAGCAGTACCAGTGCACATTATATATTAGAAAAATTAAAATATTTGAATAATTCCCGCGTTACTGGGTCTGGGAATTTTAGTTCAGGGCTATCGACGCTTGGTGGTGATGAGCCGGAATTGGTGCTCCCACAGCAGAATCAGCAATGTTTAGATAATATAACGCGAGGCGAAACGGCTGAAAGCATACTTACCTGGCGCAGAGGCTACCGTGATCACCAAGGCGGTTCCTCCAGGACGAGGCTCTTCCATTGCACCACGGTCGAGCTGACACTTGCGAATATCCCTAATGTGGATATCTCGGGCGTATAATTTTTGTTAGTCGGGACTGCGTTCGCGCTATCCCGGACCTAAACTATTATAAACATAAAAAGTTTCAGAAAACTCGTCTGGTTTTGATAATATAAACATTAAAAGTTGCAATGCAATTATTACTTATTCTTATTGCCTAGCAATTATTGCATATTCGATGAAATAATTACGTACTTATATTATTTGTCAAAATTTTATTGAATTTTATTAAAGTACATACAGAGGTACCTAATAAAGATTTGTTTCAATGAACTCTTAAGAGGAAGCCGTATTCGCTGTTCTTCTATAATTACATTTTTCCTATTTTTTCAAATAGTACTTTGTTTATTAAAAATCTAAGAGTTGTCCCCAATTCGTCTTAAGGAGGTCCGAGCGGCATACTAGTCAAAACAGTAACTTATGAAAAAACGTTATTCAATAGAGAAGTTTATGACAATGTATCATGTTAACAAATTAAATATTTAAAAAACTTTGAATATTCATATTTATATCAAACGCATATTTATCTTATTTCTTTCTGAAAAGATCAATATAGACCTTGATTTGACTCTAACCTCTAAGGTGATTCTCTGTTTTCAGTACTTTTTTGCGTTATTCTATAAATATCTCTCTAAAATGCCAGGCAACCCTATTTTTGTATTGTATGCACATAAAATTGGAAAGCTAAAGATTAATTTGATACTTTAATAATCTAGAAAAGTTTCCTACAAATGCATGAATTTTTTATTTCAAACGCGAAAAATGCGTTTTCTGCATATTAAACGGGCTAAACGGGCGAACTTTAGAATTAAATATCTTTTCGAAATGCAAGGCAACCTATACTGAAAATTTGTCTCTGGATTCAAATAATCTTTATTAACAATTACAAAATAGATTTAGGTCTTAAAGTTTAAAATTACTTTTCACTCATACCCCCTTAAAATAAAGAATATTTTGAGACCTATAAAAGTACCTAACATTATTATCTTCCCGAAAAAACTTCGGAACGCGAAAATTGAAGTTAGTTTTCGAGATGTGAAATTTTCTAGGAAAGGAAATAATGTTAGGTACTTCAGTTTTTCATATAAAGCATAAATATATCAGTAAAGAATATAAACGTGATGAAAAAGTACTAAAAATCCAAGTAAGGCATTGACTTTTGCATATACTGTACCGCAATATAGATAATACTAACAACATTGGAACACAACTTTAAATACCTATATCTTTAAAAAAAGTACCGTTTTCTATGTTCAGATTTTTATGTATTACTTTTATGCTCATTTTATATTACATACCAGTTTTTTAGAACGACTTAAAAAAAAAACTTGGCTTACAATAAATAAAAATTGTCCATTTTGGGAGAGCTCAAGATAGTTTCAAAGATTGAAACTTTAAAGCTAAATTTCTCATCTTTTGATACCGCAAGGGGGGTCAAAATTTCAACAACCTATAAAGCACACTTAAATTGATATATAATGAAAGTTTCAAAAAATTTTAAAGAAATTCAATGATCCGGTGATCGTCCTTAATAGTACATTATGCATCAAGGGAGTAAAGTGGGCAATGTACGCACTGTGTGACGTTGCCGACCGAGCGAAGCGAGGTCGGCATTTCACACAGTGCATGCTTGCCTACTATACTCCAGAGGTGCGTATACTACTTTTCACCACACCCCCGTAAAGAAATGACTGTACGCATCTCAGCAGGCCGTACAGTACCCCATGCTCTGCCTAGAAGTAAAGTGACTTGTGTACGCGCGACGCGCTGTTTTACCGCTCGAGACGCAGTCGAGAGCGGAAAAAGGCGCATCGCGCATGCGCAAGTCACTTTATTCCCTAGGCAGTCCATGCGGTACTGTACGGCCTGCTGAGAGGGCGTACAGTCAGCACTTTACGCGCAGTGTGGTGAAATAGTACATTATGCATCAAGGGAGTAAAGTGGGCAATGTACGCACTGTGTGACGTTGCCGACCGAGCGAAGCGAGGTCGGCATTTCACACAGTGCATGCTTGCCTACTGTACTCCAGAGGTGCGTATACTACTTTTCACCACACCCCCGTAAAGAAATGACTGTACGCATCTCAGCAGGCCGTACAGTACCCCATGCTCTGCCTAGAAGTAAAGTGACTTGTGTACGCGCGACGCGCTGTTTTACCGCTCGAGACGCAGTCGAGAGCGGAAAAAGGCGCATCGCGCATGCGCAAGTCACTTTATTCCCTAGGCAGTCCATGCGGTACTGTACGGCCTGCTGAGAGGGCGTACAGTCAGCACTTTACGCGCAGTGTGGTGAAAAAATATATATTGGCTCGTATAGGATTCAAATCAGAATAACACATTTTAGCGGATTTTACTAAAAAATATGGTACTATTCACCATAACTTTTTTACTATTTTCAATTGATAGCTTTTACTAAAAGAAAAGTTGGAATATAAGTTACAACTATAAATTATAGTAGGTTTTACAATAATTATTGTAATAATAACAAAAAACTGCTGACAATTTATTGGCACTTAGCTTCCTCAAACTAAATAAATGTTTGCCATGTGAATTTCTTTATTCTAATACATTTTTTGCTTTATCAACGAGAAAGCATTGATTTGATAAAAAATATTTTTTGTCATTTTTTAACGTAAAAACACTGTATGACTTGGGGTGTTTGAATAAGCTACTCTCAAAAAACGTCCGCTACATTAATGTGCGTATGTGCGTGTTTTCTTGTGTGCGTGCGTGTGTGCGTGCGTTCGTGCGTGTATGCGTATATGCGTGTGTGTGCGTGCATAGGTGCGTGTATGTGTGTGTGTGTGTATGTCTTTGTATGTGTGTGTGCAGGCATGAAGGCGTGCGTGTGCGTCAGCGCAGCCAAAACCGACGCCCGACCCGTGTAAAAGTATATCTACATATACCATAAATGTGTAGTGCCGGGTGTCCCTTATGGCTACAGGGGTATGCGTGTATCGCTCATCTGCGTTCGAATATACCGTGTTCCGTGAATAAAACCTGTCCAATCTTTGCATGAATGTTTGTTATCTATGTCTAGAAGTGGCTTTAAAATTTTAAAATTTTAAAGTTTGAAAATTTTGGTTTTTTGAAAAGATTTTTATGAAGAAATGTTTTTTGGGAATCGAATTTTATCGGCATAATGTGTTTCTTACACATAAGAATTTTACATGTAATTATTGTGCATCAAATATATCTATACATAATTTGACCAATGCTAAATTGTGTACAATAATTACGTGTATAACTCTTATGTGTAAGAAATGCGCTATTCCATTTTATCCACAATAAGGTACTCATAAAATCTTTTATGTTAAAAGACCAACTACGATGCAAAATATACCGTTATTCAGTTATTATACCGTGTGTTAAAGAATTTTTTCTAACCTCTATAACTCGAAAATTAAAGAAGAATATTTAATACATTTTTACTGAATATTAGTTTTATATAGAACTATAATCCTGAAAATTTACAAGTCATAAGACTCATTGCTTCTTTATACAAAAAATTAAAATGTTAAACAAAATTGTTTTTATTAGATAACGATATCTTAAAAGATTTTTTATATTTTCCTTTGGAAGCAACAGTAATAATTTGTTAAGGATATAGCCTGGTCGAGAATTTAACTTACATGCTTTAATTCGTAGTGCAGCCAAATTTTGCAATGTTATGTAATATGTAAAAATATAATTTAATTCAATATTTAAATTTCGAAATAATGGTCTAATTTTATTTTATATGATGAAATCAGGTAAAAAATAGGTAAATACTCTTCTTTGGTGCACGTTTGGCGATGACATATTTAATTTTTTGCATTAGCAATATTATTCTTTATAAATATACACCAAAATAAAAAAATTTGTAGTTCAGATTTCTTTTATATGCTAAAGTACGTGTTTTACAAATTTCTTAACAATTTTTTCTTAAAGAAGTCGATCTTTTGATGATATTCAGTGCATTTTTTTAAGTAAAAGATTAATTTCTCTCCTCATACTAGCTGTAAATAAGAATCTTACTACAAATTTATTAATTATATAGACATCAATCAGCCAAAAAAAGTTTGGAGAGAATCTGTTGCAAAATTCATCGTCAAATTCCCTTTGAAATTTATAAATAATAAAATAAACAAGAGTAATAAATAATGTTATATAAACAAATAAAATTATAAAAAGTGTTTGTCTAATACATTAATCTCTTCAGAAGACACTGTCAAAGAAATTACAAAAGTTTTTTTGTAATTTTAAATAATATTACAGATCAGAAAATTATTAATTAAACAATTTTTATACTTTCACCGATTTTCGCAAATCTTGACCAGGCTATACCCTTAAGAGGAGGCTGTATCTACTGTCCTTGTCTAATTACATTTTTTATATTAATTCAAATAGTAGTTTGGTAATTGAAAAACTAAGAGTCGACGATTCCGAGTCGTCCCCAATTCTTTCTAAAATAAGGAATATTTTGAGACCTAAAAAAATATACATTATTTTCTTTCCGAGAATACTTCGAAACGTGAGAATTGAGGTTAGGTTTTGTGTTGCGAACTATTCTCGGAAAAGAAATATAATTTTTAGGTCTCAAAATATTTTATATTTTAAGAAAAATTGGGGACGACTATTAGTTTTTCAATTAACAAACTACTATTTGAGTAATTAACAAAAATGTGATTAGACAAGGACAGTAGATACGGATTCCTCTTGAGTTTAGAAATATAAGCCTATTAGCATGGTTTTGATAACATTTTTTGTAATTTTTTTTACGTAAAACCAGAATAAATGACGGGAGTGAAATGGTACTGTCAGAATAATTACGCTTTGTGAATGTATGTATGTATGTATGTATGTATGTATGTATGTATGTATATATGTATGTATGTATATATGTATATAATATGTATGAATATGCGTGTGTGTATGTGGCATACGTTCATGTACGTGTGTTGTGTTTAATGTATACATGTGTCACTCATCTGGGCTCAAGCACCAGTGTTTAATATAATCTAACCAATTTGTGTGCAAAAACTTGTCGCAAAAAAAATTTTTGAGTCAATATATTTTATTATATATAGATAACCCATAAAATCAAACTGCAATGATCGTGATATATAACATGCCTGTGCCTAGGTTCTACACTTGAAATAAAATACCTCGCATAGCCATTTAATTCCGTATTGTCCAAAGAAATATACTGCCAAAGTTTCATCCTAATCCGTACAGGCGTGGTCGAGATATAGATATAGCTTAATTACTATTTTTTATGGATATATCATACTGGTGCTCTATATTCTACTCGTTCTCAGACTGGTTTTCTCTTTACCCAAATTATTTGTTTAGAATTTAAAACGGGGAGTACTAATCTCTGATGTGATGCTGCATTCTGCTCGAAACGACAAACATTGTTAAATTACGTATAAAAAGATGTTTTAGGTTATACTTTTTATAACATTATTTGTTTACCATTTTCTTACGCCTGACTTAAGCTCGTGAATATGTATAAAAGAAACGAGATTTTCGATTAATATCCGTCCATCAAAAATGTTCGAAGATGTAGCACTATGATGCATACTAACAGCAACAAATACGCGTAGTTCCATACAACTCGGGCAATTGGGCCGCGAGAGTATAATGTCCTGTGCGCGAGGAGGCGCGACTCGACTTGCAATAAGTAGGATATTAAATTATTAAATTGTGAAGCCTCTGTTTTGATTACACGCACCAACTTCAATCATATTATGTTATACATAGATACCCCAAAGAATCTTATAACGCGCCCGTATTTACGTTTCGCACTAAAAATAAAATACTTCACATAATAGCCATTTGATCCCATATTGTCCTAAAGAAAATCCTGACAAAGATTCATCTCGATTTGTGCAGACGTTGCTGAGATATAGCTTGGACAAAATATGACCTTCAGGTCAAATTCAATAGAAAATCTCTAATAAGAAAGAAATAGAGCAATCAAAACAATGCTTTCTCTTTGATAAAGCAAAAGGTATGTTTTCTAGCATTGATTGTTGTAAAAAGATAAATTACAAAAAACTATTAGCTTAAAAAATTGCATTATCGATTTCAGAATAAATAACTACCTTTCAATTTAATTATATAAATATATAAAATATTCTGCATAACTTTTAACTTTTAAGTAACTGCCACCCAATTAAAAAAAATCATAAAAATGACAAATCATTATAAAACAAAAACGAGTCGATCAATCTAAAAAAAATACTTCTTTTCATTAAAAAACAAAAAAAAGAGCGATTCGTAACAAATGTAATACTAAGTGTACATGTACTTGTTCAAATGTACTTGTTCAATTTAAATCAAATTTTATTGAAAACTCAATTGCCAATAAATGATAGATTGCAGCTAGTATTTAAATAATATGGAAAATCGTGCATTATATCAATATTTAAACTATATGACAAAAAAGTCATGTTATGTGGTTCATTTTTATATAATTACTATAAAAATATAATATTATTATTAAAAACGTGCAATAACTAGCAATAAAACATATTTAGGGCCATTAAAACATGATTAAACAAAAGTGTCTCATCTTGGAGGACGGTGTCCCAAAGTAGGCGACACGTATGCCTGTCTTGTATGTTAACT
The DNA here is from genome assembly GCA_949152435.1 of Gastracanthus pulcherrimus. Classification (NCBI taxonomy): domain Eukaryota; kingdom Metazoa; phylum Arthropoda; class Insecta; order Hymenoptera; family Pteromalidae; genus Gastracanthus; species Gastracanthus pulcherrimus. The sequence continues at coordinate 149,448,085 of OX424574.1, read as the reverse complement.
TGCAATCACTGTAATTGCTTAATTATAATCAAACCTTTTTATACTGTTTCCTAGTAATAAAACCTATAAAAGAGACTTGTAAAATTAAATTTGATTAACAAACAAAGATTTTATACACAAAGAACCTTAAGTGTCCCATAGTGGGCGACTCTCCCGTACTGTATATTATTTGTACAGATTCTTTTTAATACAAAAATATTTTACTGCCTATGTTGGAACATGTGTGCACCCACACATACTTATATGATTGTGTCTGTGAATAGAGTATGCAGTTTGCATAGATACTATAGACAATTTTAAGGTTCTTCTACTATTACGCACAGAGTTAGCAGGACCAAGCGCTATGCGACTCACTCGTTGTGAATATGACGCAGAGAAACGCCGCGCTTATTCTTTCTTGTGAACATATATATCATAACGAAGTATATCATTAAATATTTATATTTACCAACACACAACCCACTTAATGTTCCGAAAGTCTATCACATATTCATTTTTTTTTTATATTAGAAGGTGCCGGGGTGTTTAATACCTCAGGGACACTTAGTTTTCACCATTGTATCCCTATGCCCCCGGGTTGAATTTAAGGCGACTCCACGAAACCTACAGCTTTGCAGTAAGCAAGCAGTTTGCTCGTGTTTACCTCCTCGAAAGTCTCGGAATCTAAGATCTCTTCTTCGTTGCACCATCTACATAGGTTGCTTGTTCCCTGTGTTTTGAATAAGTAGCACCGTAGGTCACAGTGTCCAGTTAATATACCCAGTACGATGCGTACCCTGCGTTTATCCAAGCTGATGATTCCTTTTCCCCACTCGGTGATATGTTCCCCCAGTAGTTCTTTGGACCATCTATATCCTGTGGAGTTTTTCCATAGACTCCATCTTTCTTTTACTAATTTTTTCCTAATCTCGTCACAGCCTTCCTGGTATGGTATTCCTACCTCCCGTTCTAGCTGTTTGCTTTTATTTGCTGCCTGCCTTGCAAGCTGATCTGCTCTTTTATTCCCTTTTATTCCCGAGTGTCCAGGAATCCAGGTGATGCAGATCTTGTTTACTCTGGCCAGTTCGTTTAGGATGTTTTTCGTGTCCCTGACCAAGGCTGACGTGGTGCTAGGTTTACCAAGAGCTAGGATAGCTGCTTGGCTGTCGGTGCAGATTTGGATGTCTCTACTTTCGAACCTTTTTTGCACTAAGTTCCTCGCACAGATCTCTATGGCGGTTAGTTCCGCCTGTAGTACCGTGTTCTGTCTTCCCAGGCTGTGGGCTGCGTCCTCCCGTCGCTTGGGAGCACAGATTCCAATTCCCGTACCATCACTGGTAACAAAAGCATCGCAATTTCGCCGCAATTCTGCTGCAATCGCGCGTGCGATCATAAAAATTGCAGCAGCCGACGTGCGATCTGCTTCACAATTCGACTAGGTTTCTGCTGCACGCCGATTGCGGCAGACGAGTGCGGTAGGATTGCAGCAGAAGTGCACCCGACAATGCGACTAAGGGGGATGAAATAATGCACTCGCGAGTGCAGCAGAATTGCACCCGAATAAAAAACCTTACGGTTCTCAATAAAACGAGTTTCCCAACAAAGCATACAAAAATGTTTGAGCTATCGAATACCCGCTTAAAAGCACTTCGTCTTCAATAAATCGAAAGTATGGTTTTTACATATTTTAATCCAAAATCATCCTAAAAATGATTAGGTAAAAATTTAGAAAGAATAATTCCATTGTATATATTTCATAGGTTTAGGTAGGTAGGTATTAATCAATGAACAGATAACATTTTAGAAGAAAATTAAAAACTCAAACAGGATCTTCTGGTTGAAACATATTATGGCATTCAGCGTTAAATTATTTTCCTTCCTCCTAATAAAGGAGGCTTTGTAATAACAATAAAAAAAGTTTTCTTAAAAACATGTTAGAAATATGTTTTGGCTCATTTGGAATCAAAATTATTTTTAGAAAATGTCCGTATGGATGTCTGTGAGTGTGTGTGTGTATGTGTGTCCGTATGGATGTGTGCGTGTGTGTATGTGATCCACGGTTAAATTTAGTGCTTCGGGGCTCATGATTTTTGTTATTTTAAAGGAAGGCGACTCAACAGTCTTCTTTTTTGTTTTTCGATGCATTTTTATTTTTTTATCAGTTTTTCGAGTTTTGAGTTTTAGTTTTTCGGTTTCTCTAATACGTTAGAAATAATATCATCGATTTAGTGATAATGCATTTAAAAGAACTTAAAATTATTTATCTTTTCCGACCGGAAACTTTTTATAAGCTATTTCCCTTTTTCTGTTATACACGGAAACGGCATGTCTTTTATCGGTTATATCTTGAAAATATTTCATGGATGTATTGAAAAAATTGAAACGATCAATAACATAGAGTACAATATTCAGATAGCCATTTTTGAGCCTTTTTAAACCATTTTATTCTTTTTTGCTGAGAAAAAAATCATTCTGTAAAAAAAAATCAATTTTCTATGTCCAATGATAACTTGAGTAAAACGGCATTATTCTTTTTGAAAATTTCAATAATGTAACTTTTAACTATCTCTTGGCTAAGTTATATTTGCTCAGATCACGAGGACTTTTATTTTTTAAGATATTTTAGGGTATGTTTTATTAGTAGAGCTCATTTATTTCATTTCTTAATGAGGATTCTGAAATTTTAAGATTCATCAATTCGTTTCTGTTTTACAATGATTTTTCTATTTTATGTTATTCTGAATTCAGTGAGGTACATTAATTTGGTATGTACAAATAGTATGATTACTTCAGTGTAAATGCATTTGAAAGAGCATAAAATTATCTATCTTCCCCGACACGAAATTTTTTATAAGCTATTTTCTTTCTTCGTTATACACGAAAAGGTCATTTTTCTTAAACGACGATATTTTGGAAACATATGATAGAAAATCTTTATAAAGTCTTGGCTGAGCTCTTTGACCAGAATATGAAATCTTTTATTTTTCAAGATATTTGAGGTAATATAATTTTATTAATTATTTATTTAAAGGCTGCAGGCGAAACAAAGGAGAGATAACTAAGTTAACTTATAGAATCAAAGAATTTCATATTGGAACAATTAATTTAGTTTGATGAAGCTAAGTGCCAATTGGTATCGGTTTTTTAATGACAACAGGGGTTTAGGCCAGAACCATTCATATGAAATTAAAGAATTTTATTTTACTTTTAATTTTAGATATTTTTATGC